>CM064518.1:1592784-1635608 GCA_032716605.1 Paralithodes platypus
CTCCTAGTCCAATACACTCCTAGTCCAATACACTCCTAGTCCAATACACTCCTAGTCCAATACACTCCTAGTCCAATACACTCCTAGTCCAATACACTCCTAGTCCAATACACTCCTAGTCCAATACACTCCTAGTCCAATACACTCCTAGTCCAATACACTCCTAGTCCAATACACTCCTAGTCCAATACACTCCTAGTCCAATACACTCCTAGTCCAATACACTCCTAGTCCAATACACTCCTAGTCCAATACACTCCTAGTCCAATACACTCCTAGTCCAATCATACTATGTTGCTTTCCAAACAAACTATGCTCCCGGGCCAAACAAATGGGCCGAACGTCTTATAATCTGGAAACTAATGGGACTAAACACGAGGGAAAAGGGGGTCCAGAAATACGGTCTGTCTCCCCTTAACATCAAACCAACAATACCAAAACAGTTCACCAGTGGATGCTATTTGGCCCTCCCAAAACTGTCCATAAAATGTCCACCACGGCTGTACAGTCACTTGTAAACATTCGTGGGCCCCTTTACATATTTCTTAACCCCATTCAGTACCAGGGACGTCCTTTTCATTACATACTGGAAGCTATTAATTATTGTATTCAGCTTTGGAAGGACCTCTAGCAATAATAAGGCTTCAGACTATCTCAACCAAATTCCTTTAGCTTCCACATATCCTTCCTAAGCTGCATAATATCGTCTAAATCTAGCTAGAATAAAATAGATCACACAATTATAACTATCTGGATTGAATTTTGGATGCAAGTTGCTGTTCAATAATTAATATGTATAGTTTTGTGGTTGATGTATAGACAATAATGTGGTCATCAATTCGTTCCCAGAGATATACTTCCATAAATATATATAGATCAGGTCCATGTTTATTTTAAGAGAGACTGTACCACGAAGATAGGTCCAACTGCAAATATCCAAATAATAGTCAATGTAATTCCCGGGTTAAGGGGAAGCAGTTGGGTTTTCGAGTCCTCCTCCTCCCTCATGTTTAGCCCTATTAGTTATGGGATTCCAAGACATTCGCCCCATTAGTTTGGCGATTTTCAGGCCTTTCACCCTATTCTTTGCTAATATTAAGACCTTTCGTGCCATTTAGGTGTCAATTTTTTTCTTGGCGAGCGATAGCGAGCCTGTATTTGAAGAGGAATCGGCCTTCGGCTGGGACATATTTCTACCGAAAAATGTATAAACTTATATCGAAGAGGGGTCTTGTGGGTGTTTTTTTAAGCTTGATAGAGGCTTAGAGAGCAAACTAAACCCCTTCCTTAAACCATTGAGCCGAACCAGTAAATTATGCTGCACAATCCTGTCTGAGCTACCTTAACTATAATGCCTCACAATTTATAAGACGCGGTGAGGTATAGCTTCCTGTCCAAGTAAATGACTGGAATTATTGTAGTGGGAAGCCGTCTTTAACACTTACGCTGCAGGCATATTTCCACCTTATTAGCGTTCATTCAGGCACTCATGATTGATTAGGCAAGTGGCTGAATTAAATTAAATGTATTCAGCCGAGAACTAGAAGAAAATAGCTCCAAAATGACGCCAGAACGAGCTTCGTAGCTTGTGGGGTTCACCTGCAGCGCTACCATAGACATTTGCTAAAATTAGCAATTCTCGCTAATATTTTCTCGCTACAATTGCCTTTGGCAGCACTGTATATCTTGCGAGGCTTTGTCTCAGAGCTCTCAGTGCCACACCTGTCTGGCTGGGAGAAGTACGTGAGGCCTGTCTCACTCCCGCTCACTTGCACTTGATTTTACAGGCTTTAAGAGGCTTTAAAAGCCTGTAGATTGCTGTAAACTGCCATGACGTTCGGGAACATCTCCCGCAGGGAAAGGGTTATTATCCTGTATGAGTCAAAACCTTCTTAACCCTTTGAGCACCAGCGACGTTTGCTATATTTTATTCTAGCTGTATTTAGACGACATTATGCAGCTTAGGAAGGATCTGTGGCAGTTTAAAGGGTTGATAGAGATAGTTTGAAGCCTTATTAATTGCTGGAGATCTTTTAAAGCTGAATACAATCGTCTAATAGTTGCCAGAATATGATGAAAAGGACGTCCCTGATACTGAGCGGGTTAAGGGGGAGGGGGGGGGGGGGTAATCTGGCGGTATTCCCTCATGTTTAACCCCATTAGCTTTGTGGTTTTAATAATTCGATCAATTAGTTTGGCGATTTAATACGTTCGATCCATTAGTTTGGCGATATAATACGTTTGAGCCATTAGTTTGGCGATATAAAAAGAGCTATTGTGCCATGTAGGTGTCTATTCTTTTTCGCGAGCCTGTAATTCAATAGGAACCGGCCTTCGTCCGGGACATTATCTACCGCAAAATGTACAAATTTATCTCGATGGGGGGTCATGGGGGTTACCTTACCTTAGGTAAAGTATTTTTTAAGCATGATCGAGGTCTTGAGAGGAAACTAAATATAATGATTAAATAAATAGATAAATGAACAAATCAAAACAAATCTCCCAGTAATTGACTAACGATTTCGGTGTGAAGTCTTTAATTTCCTGTATAAGTCACACTTTTCTTAAACCTTTCGCGCGCTGCAGGACGCGAGAGTGTCCTTACAGGGATACTTTAAACCTTTATGATCATCAGGGGTGTTTAGAACCTTTAGTTTAATTACTTCAACCTCTGCAGTTGTCTTTGAGCGAGTTGTGGGCAGAAATGTTTTTTTGGAGAGGTAATTATGAGATTAAGAACATTCTATTTATGATTACTAAAATGTATGTATCCAAAGTGTATTTCAAACATAAACAATCCTAAAACCAAACCTAAACCAAGCCAAACCCAGCGGCCACCAAACCCCTTCCGCGACAGGGCCCCATAGATCAGGTTGTTAACCGGCATTCTTCAGGCCACCGCTAAATGCCCGGGTCTTAACGCGCCTAATAATTACCACACTGTACCTACCAACCCCCTACCATCTGACGGATAGGTGGGTAGGAAACAATGGTGGTGGTGGTGGGTGGGGGTAGTGAGTGGCGGTAGTGGTGGTGGTGGGTGGGGGTAGTGGATTGTGATGGTGGTGGTGGTGGCGGGTGGGGGTAGTGAGTGGTGGTAGTGGTGGTGGTGGGTGGGGGTAGTGGATTGTGATGGTGGTGGTGGTGGTGGTATTAGTAGTAGGGGAATACGGTGGTGGTGGTGGTGGTAGTAGGGGTATAGGGTGGTGGTGGTAGAAATTGTCATGGTCGAAGACCTATTGCTCTTAAATTACAGGCTCGCTATCACTCGCCAGGAAAAAATCCACACCTAAATGGCACGAAAGGTCTTAAAATCGTCAATCTAATGGAACTAACGTCTTAAAATCACAAAGCTAATGGGGCTAAGCATGAGGGAGAAGGGGGGCTGGAAAAAAACTACCATCCCCCCAGTAAAGAAAGTATACTCTCATCAGACAGAGTATACCAATCAGATAAGGTGATCCATGTGTTAACCCTTTCTTTACCGACAACGTCGTTTTAACCTTATTCGGGTTATTATTAGACGATTGTATTCAATATCAAAAGGGCCTAAAGCAATTAACAGGCTTCGAACTATCTCACTTAACCCTTCTTACTGCCACATATATCCTTCTTAAACTGCACAAAATACTCTGAATATAACTAGAATCAAATGGAGAAGCCGTCGTCGGTTCAGAAGGGGTTAAGGGGGTAGTACTCGCATTTTTATGGACCCCCTTCTCCCTCATGTTTAGAATATTAGTTTTGAAGTTTTAAGATTTTCGTGCCGTTAATTTGTCGGTTTTACGACCTTTCGCCCCATTTCTTCGTCAATGTTAAGACCTTTCGTGCCATTTAGGCGTCGAATTTTTCCTGGCGAGCGATAGCGAGCCTGTAATTTTAGAAGGAACCGGCCTTTGGCCGGAAAAAATTTCTACATTTTTGTTTACAATTTATCTTGAAAGGGGGTCTAGGGGGTGCTATTGTAAGCTTGATTGGGGTCTAGCGAGGAAACTCAAAAATATATAAATTCATAAATACATAAACCAAAAACCAGGCACTACCCCCTTCAAGAAAAGTGAATAGAACGACACCCACTTACCAAACATAACCAATATTAACCACTTCGGTGCCGGCGACATCTTTCATATCCTAGCTATATTTAGACGATGTTGTGCATCTCAAGAAGGATCTGTGGTAGAAAAAAAGGTTAAGGGAGATAGTTCGAAGCCTGTTAATTGCTGGAGGCCCCTTTTTAAAGTTAATGAAATTGTCTAATAGTAGCCAGAATAAAGGTAAAATTACTTCCCCGGTACAGAAGGGGTAAACAACTTCATTACGGTAACCCTTTCCTTCACTCCCTCTTATTCAGCTTAGGAGGGACCAATCGGTGTCAAAGTGTTAGGGGAGAGCTTTCTTACGCCTTTTATGCCTAGAGATATTTCCTAAGATGAATACAATCATAACCAATATTAACCCCTTGTCTACCGGCGTTGTCTTATATATTTTATTGTAGCTATAATTAAACGATGTTGTGCAGCTTAATTAAGTAGGATCTTCGGTAGTAAAAAGTGTTAAGTAAGATAGTTCGAAGCATTTTAATTGCTGGACTCCTTTTTAAACTGAGTATAATCGTCTAATTGCAGGCAAAATAAAGTTAAAATAACGTAGGCGGTACAGAAGGGGTTAATAGAAAATGACGCTCTGGTCTTAAAGGGGGCTCAATTCTGTAACTAGAACACCAGCCACTTGAGGTAACCCGAAGACGATAGGGGCGGGGCAGAGTTAATGGGTGGTGGTGGTAGGCAGGGGCGGGGTATGGGCGATATTAAGGGGAAATAGGTAGTTTTTCTGGTCCCCCTTCTTCCTCATGCTTAGCCCCATTGTTTTTGTGATTATGAGACGTTCGCCCCATTAGTTTCACGATTTTAAGAACTTTCGTCCCATTTTTGTCAATGTTAACACCTTTCGTGCCATATGGGTGTCGTTTTATTTCCTGTCGAGCGATAGCGAGCCTGTAATTTTAGAGGAACCGGCATGCGGCCGAGATATTTTTCTACCGAAAAAATTACACATTTATTTTGAAAGGGGGTCTAGGGAGTGTAATTTTAAGCTTGATGGAGGTTTAGGGAACAAACTAAAAACCTCCCCTTAAGCAACCAAATGTAATACCCGGGTTATAAATAAATACAACTACATTATTGGATTGATTAATTATGGATTAATGTGTCACTCAGCGCCGATTTAACCCTTACAGTACCGGCGACGCATTTAACCCTTACAGTACCGGCGACGCATTTAACCCTTACAGTACTAGCGACGCATTTAACCCTTACAGTACTAGCGACGCATTTAACCCTTACAGTACCGGCGACGCATTTAACCCTTACAGTACTAGCGACGCATTTAACCCTTACAGTACCGGCGACGCATTTAACCCTTACAGTACTAGCGACGCATTTAACCCTTACAGTACCGGCGACGCATTTAACCCTTACAGTACTAGCGACGCATTTAACCCTTACAGTACCGGCGACGCATTTAACCCTTAAAGTACTAGCGACGCATTTAACCCTTACAGTACCGGCGACGCATTTAACCCTTACAGTACTAGCGACGCATTTAACCCTTACAGTACCGGCGACGCATTTAACCCTTACAGTACTAGCGACGCATTTAACCCTTACAGTACCGGCGACGCATTTAACCCTTACAGTACCGGCGACGCATTTAACCCTTACAGTACTAGCGACGCATTTAACCCTTACAGTACCGGCGACGCATTTAACCCTTACAGTACTAGCGACGCATTTAACCCTTACAGTACCGGCGACGCATTTAACCCTTACAGTACTAGCGACGCATTTAACCCTTACAGTACTAGCGACGCATTTAACCCTTACAGTACTAGCGACGCATTTAACCCTTACAGTACCGGCGACGCATTTAACCCTTACAGTACTAGCGACGCATTTAACCCTTACAGTACCGGCGACGCATTTAACCCTTACAGTACTAGCGACGCATTTAACCCTTACAGTACCGGCGACGCATTTAACCCTTACAGTACTAGCGACGCATTTAACCCTTACAGTACTAGCGACGCATTTAACCCTTACAGTACTAGCGACGCATTTAACCCTTACAGTACTAGCGACGCATTTAACCCTTACAGTACTAGCGACGCATTTAACCCTTACAGTACCGGCGACGCATTTAACCCTTACAGTACTAGCGACGCATTTAACCCTTACAGTACTAGCGACGCATTTAACCCTTACAGTACTAGCGACGCATTTAACCCTTACAGTACTAGCGACGCATTTAACCCTTACAGTACCGGCGACGCATTTAACCCTTACAGTACTAGCGACGCATTTAACCCTTACAGTACCGGCGACGCATTTAACCTTTACAGTACTAGCGACGCATTTAACCCTTACAGTACTAGCGACGCATTTAACCCTTACAGTACTAGCGACGCATTTAACCCTTACAGTACTAGCGACGCATTTAACCCTTACAGTACTAGCGACGCATTTAACCCTTACAGTACTAGCGACGCATTTAACCCTTACAGTACTAGCGACGCATTTAACCCTTACAGTACCGGCGACGCATTTAACCCTTACAGTACTAGCGACGCATTTAACCCTTACAGTACTAGCGACGCATTTAACCCTTACAGTACTAGCGACGCATTTTTGTATTTGATTTCAGCTACATTTACACGATGTTATGAAGCTTAAGAAGGATATACAGTATGGTAGCTACAAGAGTTAATTGAGATAGTCTGTGGCCTATTAATTTGTGGACGTCCTTCCTTAGCTAAATAAAATCGTTTAATCGTTGCCAAATTATAATGAAAAGACGCAACCTCACGGCTGCAAGTAAACAATAAACCGGTAATTTATATTATTTATTACTACACACACTCACACACACGACAATCCCCCCTCCACCACCTTCTCCACACACACACACCACACAAATAACCAATCGCCATTCATCCACCTAACTCCATCCCAAATTACCTTCCAACTTCCACCACCACAACCACCACCACCAACCACCACCACTAGCACGATTCATGATACAACCTGGTCCTCTGATTTTGTGTTGTCAATAATAGCAATAACGATAACAGATGGCGTTGGTATGCCTGGTGCTGGTAGTATTGCAACAGTCTGGGATATTGCTGCTACTCAATACTAAGGGGATATTGTGTTGCCTTGAAATGTATTGTTTTGTTTGGTTTTGATCTTTGCTGTGTTGTGTCGAATTGTATTGTTTTGATTTTTGTTGTTATGATGTGTTGAATTATATTGCTTTGATCTTTGCTTTGTTGTGTTGTTCTGAGTATTGTCCCTGTGTGTTGTGTAGTTGTATGTTGTGTTGTTCTGCTAGAGTGATGTATTGTGTTGCTAGTGTGTTGTGTTGTATATATCATTGTATGGCTTCTACTGATAACTAAGGGGCGCTATTGTGTTGTGTTGTTCTCTGTTCAGTTGTGTTGTGCTGCTAGAGTGATGTATTGTGTTGCTAGTGTGTTGTGTTGTATATATCATTGTATTGCTTCTACTGATAACTGAGGGGCGCTATTGTGTTGTGTTGTTCTGTGTAATGTTGCTCTCTGTTCAGTTGTGTTGTGCTGCTAGAGTGATGTATTGTGTTGCTAGTGTGTTGTGTTGTATAGATCATTGTATTGCTTCTACTGATAACTAAGGGGCGCTATTGTGTTGTGTTGTTCTGTGTAATGTTGCTCTCTGTTCAGTTGTGTTGTTCTTCTAGAGTGATGTATTGTGTTGCTAGTGTGTTGTGTTGTATATATCATTGTATGGCTTCTACTGATAACTAAGGGGCGCTATTGTGTTGTGTTGTTCTGTGTAATGTTGCTCTCTGTTCAGTTGTGTTGTGCTGCTAGAGTGATGTATTGTGTTGCTAGTGTGTTGTGTTGTATATATCATTGTATGGCTTCTACTGATAACTAAGGGGCGCTATTGTGTTGTGTTGTTCTGTTTAATGTTGCTCTCTGTTCAGTTGTGTTGTTCTGCTAGAGTGATGTATTGTGTTGCTAGTGTGTTGTGTTGTATAGATCATTGTATGGCTTCTACTGATAACTAAGGGGCGCTATTGTGTTGTGTTGTTCTGTGTAATGTTGCTCTCTGTTCAGTTGTGTTGTGCTGCTAGAGCGATGTATTGTGTTGCTAGTGTGTTGTGTTGTATAGATCATTGTATGGCTTCTACTGATAACTAAGGGGCGCTATTGTGTTGTGTTGTTCTGTGTAATGTTGCTCTCTGTTCAGTTGTGTTGTGCTGCTAGAGCGATGTATTGTGTTGCTAGTGTGTTGTGTTGTATATATCATTGTATGGCTTCTACTGATAACTAAGGGGCGCTATTGTGTTGTGTTGTTCTGTGTAATGTTGCTCTCTGTTCAGTTGTGTTGTGCTGCTAGTGTGATGTATTATGTTGCTAGTGTGTTGTGTTGTATATATCATTGTATGGCTTCTACTGATAACTAAGGGGCGCTATTGTGTTGTGTTGTTCTGTGTAATGTTGCTCTCTGTTCAGTTGTGTTGTTCTGCTAGAGTTATGTATTGTGTTGCTAGTGTGTTGTGTTGTATAGATCATTGTATTGCTTCTACTGATAACTAATGCTGGGATCACACATTCCCGTATATGCTCCTGACTACTCCCGTACGAAGGTTTATTGGTAGTTGGCAACCGATTACGTAAAACGTAAGGGCATATTACGCAAAACGTAAGTGAAATTGTGTACAGTCTGGGGGGTTGGTACGCATGACGGGAGTAGCCACGCGGGTCGGGGAGGTGCTAGGCGCGGGCTAGGCCGCGCCGTATCTTTTGAAATGCAAATCACGGTCGTGGCTCGCGCTCCCATATGTCAAAAGTCGGAAAATTGTACGACCGTCCGGGCCATCACGGCCGTCTGACGGGAGCAGCCCCGTCAGACGTAAAACGCTCTGCCATCAGACGTAAGTGGCTCCCGTCAATCGTAAAAAATTCCCGTCAAACGGGAAAGTTTATGTTCGTCCGGGCGCATCTGGCAACAGCGCCGCACTGCGGGTTGGCGGGAAGACGCGGCAACGTTGTACGGGGGGGTATATAAGGACCGGCGGGACGCATTGCCATCACACCTCTCACCACACCGCAAGAAGCAACCACCACCACCTCCAGCCAAGCCTGCCACCCTACCACCATGCCACCCTCTGCACGCTTCACCTGCCCTGCCGTCCGTTACCATGCTGAAGAGGAACATGAAGAAGGCCAGGAAGCCTTCCCCTGCCTCCTCGACGCCTGCCACCTCTTCGCCTGCCCCCTCGACGCCTGCCACCTCTCCGCCTGCGCCCTCGACGCCTGCCACCTCTCCGCCGACCACCTATCCGGCTGTCTCCTCTCCGCCTGCCACTCGGCTGACCCCGATGAAATTGTGATCAACGTCGGCGAGAGTGCAGAGGTCATGGAGGATGTCGTCGAGGATGAGGTGGACAGTGATGACAACGACAACGAGGCGGACGACCATGCCGTTGCACCTTCCGGCGGCGAACAGCAACAACAACCGGCAAAACGCCGCCGGAAGAGCACCAACATTATCCTGCCGGAGGAGACGGAGCGAATGCTGGGAGAGTGGCTGGAGTTCGAGGTGCCTTATCTATATGATAAGGGTGATCCCAGGCACAAGCAGAAGGAACACATTGAACAAGTTTGGGTGGAGAAGGCAGCCAGTCTGGACCCCCCCATCGCCACCGAGGACTTGAAGACGTGGTTCTCCTCTCTCTACTCCAGGTTCGGCAGGCTCTCCAAGCAGAAAAGTGGTGATGGGGCCCGCAGGATGACGGAGAGGGAGAAGTGGATCGTCACCATGTTTAGCTTCCTGAAGGCACACATCGTGCGCCAAAGGAAGCTCCGGACACTTGGTATGCCTCAGGTACGTGTATATTTTTTATGTTTGCCAACCCTTTCACTATTAATTCGACAACCACATCCAGGTGTCAATATTTTCTTGGCGAGTGATAGGAAGCCAAGAGGTTTGGCGTCCTCAGGACAGTGACAGGTTTTTGTCTTTTTCTGAATTATTTTGCTTATAATGATGCAAATATTGTTTTCAATTTATCTTGTTCACTTAAGTTTATATATATATATATATATATATATATATATATATATATATATATATATATATATAATGTATATATATATATCTATATATATATATATATATATATATATATATATATATATATATATATATAGAGATATATATATAACCTAATGTATAAAAACAAAATTTAGTATTCTGGGAAGCCTAATATGTTCAAAGTTATTGTTGCTATTATGGTGTGAACTTATGATATGTTTAGTACTTTACCATAACTATATATAACCTATATATATATATATATATATATATATTACCTAACATTTTTGTTAATGAAACACATAATAACAATGGTGTGGCCATTCCTGCCCTTTTGTAGTTCCCAGATTCCAACCCAGACCTACGTGGTTGACAAAGACTGTCTTTGTCTGTGTTTGGACAGACGGGGTGTGCCAACGATTGTCCGGAAACGGTCGAGGTAAGTCCTAAAAAGTCCCAAGACATACGGCCTTAGCTACGCAGGTCTTGTCGGGGCGTGGCATGGGCGTGGCCTGTGTTTCCGCAAATCGGGCAGCCCATGCGGACTAACGGGGACATGCTTACGCAAGTCGCAAACACGTACGTAGTTCATGACGACTACATTACGACTGACGTAACAATGGCCCCGTCACGGTACGTCTGTCGGGAAAATGCAATAATCGTGGTGATACGAGCGTACACGGCCGGACTACGCCTGACAGAACAAAAAATTGGCGATTACGCCTGACGGGAGCTGTCGGGAGCAATATACGGGAATGTGTGATCCCAGCATAAGGGGCGCTATTGTGTTGCGTTGTTCTGTGTAATGTTGCTCTCTGTTCAGTTGTGTTGTTCTGCTAGAGTGATGTATTGTGTTGCTAGTGTGTTGTGTTGTATAGATCATTGTACGGCTTCTACTGATAACTAAGGGGCGCTATTGTGTTGTGTTGTTCTGTCTAATGTTGCTCTCTGTTCAGTTGTGTTGTGCTGCTAGAGTGATGTATTGTGTTGCTAGTGTGTTGTGTTGTATAGATCATTGTACGGCTTCTACTGATAACTAAGGGGCGCTATTGTGTTGTGTTGTTCTGTCTAATGTTGCTCTCTGTTCAGTTGTGTTGTGCTGCTAGTGTGATGTATTGTGTTGCTAGTGTGTTGTGTTGTATAGATCATTGTATTGCTTCTACTGATAACTAAGGGGCGCTATTGTGTTGTGTTGTTCTGTGTAATGTTGTTCTCTGTTCAGTTGTGTTGTGCTGCTAGAGTGATGTATTGTGTTGCTAGTGTGTTGTGTTGTATAGATCATTGTATTGCTTCTACTGATAACTAAGGGGCGCTATTGTGTTGCTTGTTACGCAGCCTACGGTGTCTGAGTAGGCTATTATTTGTGTATGGGTCTTAACACCAATAACACCAAGGGGAGGTGTGGTGGAGTGGTCATGCCACTGGATTGGTAATCCAATGGACCCGGGTTCAAATCCCGATATGTCAATGGGAAGATATTATTGGGATTGAATTTGTGCTGTACCTAGTATCAGTGCATTACCACAAAGCCCACCGAAATGCCAAAAAAATACCCTCATTATTCCCTGATTAAATAACACTGTATGAATATTCCCGTATTCAAAATATGTTACAGGGGGACAATGCCTAGTGAGTTCACTGCTCAATAGGTGGCGTTCTGAGAGTGAGGGTCTGAGTCTGGAGGATGAAGCACTTGAACGAAGCAACCAGCCGCTTCAGAGATGGAGCAGCTTCGAGCCATGATGGATGCTTCACATGTCTTCCCCCAGACTGGAACAAGACCTCACGGGCTTCACCGTGTTGAGCGGTGGAATGTACAGGCTCTCAGCTTATGCCCGAGAGGGAGTAGTTGGGAAGAAAAAAAAAAAAAAAAAAAAAAAAAAAAAAATGAAATTAATGAAAGCATGTGATTCTCCCAATATTCGAACCTAGAATATATCGTACAGAACTTACACGCTCTAACCATTACACCATAGAGACATTTATAAGTACAGCACATGACTAGAATTAATATCCATATATCGAATACTGGATATCAGTCTAATCTACTGTATATTATAATGTCGATAAACTTGATAATATGAAACTTAATTTTTTTTTGAGAACACCATCGTGTTCTGGGCATATTTATCTACTTCATACATAATATTATACTTTCAACTGTATACAATTTCGGAAAAGAATCGAAAAGCCACCTAAATTAAAAAGTTAATTAAATATTATTGTGCATAATTCGTCTTATACTCATCATTATTCATATAAGTTCATTTGTATTATAACCTTAAACATAGCACTAGCTTCTTGTATCTATTCTGCATTTAATGGGGGTATTATAAAAGGCAATATATGCAATGGTTGTGAAGATATTGTTTGTTATAATATAATATCCATAACGCGGTTCACTCAGACTACCGCTTAGCTATACAAATATATCGAGACTCGAGAGGCAGCGTTGTCAATGTCTGGCAAGTGGCTAACACAATCCACGTATTGCGAGTTTTGGTCTATAAGGAAGTTGGAGCTGTGGCCGTCAATATATAGTAGTATTATCAGCTAAAATACGGTCATAATACATTATATATAAATACATAAATACGGTCATAATACATTATATATAAATACATAAATACGGTCATAATACATTATATATAAATACATAAATACGGTCATAATACATTATATATAAATACATAAATACGGTCATAATACATTATATATAAATACATAAATACGGTCATAATACATATATAAATACATAAATACGGTCATAATACATATATAAATACATAAATACGGTCATAATACATATATAAATACATAAATACGGTCATAATACATATATAAATACATAAAACAAAATTAATCATAATTTTTATCCATTAGAAAACCACAGTATTTTTGCATTTTTCTATAACATAGATATTCACGGCTCCACCTTCCTTATAGCCTGAAGCTCGCAAGTGGTCAATTCTGCGCCACCTTGTATATTGGACACAGCAGCTTAGACTAGCAATATGGCCGCTATACAAACCGTAATGGCTGCTACACCAATATAGAGTAACCCCCTTAAGGGAGCCCACTTCGCTTTTTTTATTTTTCTCTCCCTCTCTCTTTGGCATGTATCCATTCGGCCCCATTCAGCCTACTGTCTTAAAACGTTTACCCTCATCTAGGTGTTAATATTTTCCTGGCGAGCGGTAGCGAGCCAGCATAAATATATATTTGTTTTGACAGCAAGCTAAATTTGTACATTTTTCGATAGAAAAATGTCTCCCACTAAGCCGGATTTCTCCATACAATCCTGGCGAAGAAATCGCCACCTGGATGGGGATAAACGTCTTAAAACAGTTGGCTGAATGGGGCCGATTGAATACAAGCCACGGAAAGAGAGAAAAGGAGAGAAAGATAAAAACAATCCGGTGATCCCCCTTAAGCAGAGTTAAGTTAGCAACACGGCGGTTATATAAGAACATAGGGCTGGGAGATAAACCACGTCCCACCCCTTATAATACAATAGACCTTACACGGCGGTTATATAAGAATATACGGCTGGGAGATAAACCACGTCCCACCCCTTATAATACAATAGACCCAACACGGCGGTTATATAAGAACATAGGGCTGGGAGATAAACCACGTCCCACCCCTTATAATACAATAGACCCTACACGGCGGTTATATAAGAACATACGGCTGGGAGATAAACCACGTCCCACCCCTTATAATACAATAGACCCTACACGGCGGTTATATAAGAACATACGGCTGGGAGATAAACCACGTCCCACCCCTTATAATACAATAGACCCTACACGGCGGTTATATAAGAACATACGGCTGGGAGATAAACCACATCCCACCCCTTATAATACAATAGACCCTACACGGCGGTTATATAAGAACATACGGCTGGGAGATAAACCACGTCCCACCCCTTATAATACAATAGACCCTACACGGCGGTTATATAAGAACATACGGCTGGGAGATAAACCACGTCCCACCCCTTATAATACAATAGACCCTACACGGCGGTTATATAAGAACATACGGCTGGGAGATAAACCACGTCCACCCCTTATAATACAATAGACCCTACACGGCGGTTATATAAGAACATACGGCTGGGAGATAAACCACGTCCCACCCCTTATAATACAATAGACCCTACACGGCGGTTATATAAGAACATAGGGCTGGGAGATAAACCACGTCCCACCCCTTATAATACAATAGACCCTACACGGCGGTTATATAAGAACATACGGCTGGGAGATAAACCACGTCCCACCCCTTATAATACAATAGACCCTACACGGCGGTTATATAAGAACATACGGCTGGGAGATAAACCACGTCCCACCCCTTATAATACAATAGACCCTACACGGCGGTTATATAAGAACATACGGCTGGGAGATAAACCACGTCCCACCCCTTATAATACAATACACCCTACACTGCGGTTATATAAGAACATACGGCTGGGAGATAAACCACGTCCCATCCCTTATAATACAATAGACCCTACACGGCGGTTATATAAGAACATACGGCTGGGAGATAAACCACGTCCCACCCCTTATAATACAATACACCCTACACGGCGGTTATATAAGAACATACGGCTGGGAGATAAACCACGTCCCACCCCTTATAATACAATAGACCCTACACGGCGGTTATATAAGAACATACGGCTGGGAGATAAACCACGTCCCACCCCTTATAATACAATAGACCCTACACGGCGGTTATATAAGAACATACGGCTGGGAGATAAACCACGTCCCACCCCTTATAATACAATAGACCCTACTATCTTCAAGGGGGGGGGGGGGGGGATGATTAGTTTTTGGTATATTTATATATTTGTTAATTCACTTATTTTATAGTTTCCTCGCTAGACCTCTATCAAGCTTAAAAAACACTCACTAGACCCCCTGTCAAGATAAATATATATATTTGTCGGTAGAATTATGTCCCGGCCGAAGGCCAATTCCTCTTCAAATTACAGGCACGCTATCGCTTGCCAGGAAAACACCGACACCTAAATGGCACAGAAGGTATTAAAATTGACAACGAAATAAAGAAAAATGTGTTAAGATCGCCAAACTAATGGACAAACTTTCTTAAAATATGAAAAATAATGGGGCTAAACACGAGGGAGAAGGGGGACCAGAAAAAGCAACCGTCCCCCCTTCAATAGCTCCTTAAGTCTTCTGGAATTCTATAGCACTATAACCATATCAATTCTATAGCACTATAACCATATCAATTCTATAGCACTATAACCATATCAATTCTATAGCACTATAACTATATCAATTCTATAGCACTATAACCATATCAATTCTATAGCACTATAACCATATCAATTCTATAGCACTATAACCATATCAATTCTATAGCACTATAACCACATCAATTCTATAGCACTATAACCATATCAATTGTATAGCACTATAACTATATCAATTCTATAGCACTATAACTATATCAATTCTATAGCACTATAACCATATCAATTCTATAGCACTATAACCATATCAATTCTATAGCACTATAACCATATCAATTCTATAGCACTATAACCATATCAATTCTATAGCACTATAACCATATCAATTTGGATGTTTTAAGGGGAGATGGGTCGTTTTTTGGTCCCCCTTCTTCCTCATGTGTGGCCCCACTAGTTTTCAGATTTTATGACGTTGTTGTTGTTGCTGTTCCCCAGGCTGTCTGGCCGAACAGCCCCAAGGTCCCGAGCAAGGCCAAGGCCATAAACGAACGCCCCCACAAAACCCTCCCTGCTTATCACTAATAAAGCCCGGGTGACCGAAGCCACTCCAAGGCGGGGAGCTGAGGAGGGTGCGGAAACGCCCGGGAAACCCAAGCCCCACCCAAGGCCCTGTGCCCCTCAGCAATTATGAAGGGAAAGTTGAGGAGCAAAGGAAAAATGTGACGCTTTGGCTCCCAATCTGCCAACCTAGAGGTTGACAGTAGGGAGGTCAATCCACGGAAAAGACGCCGTCACTTGAGATCTAGAAAATATATAAGTAAAAGGAACAGTCAGAGTAAGATATGGGTATGGCAGAGAATGCTCAACTCTCACTCTGATAAACCAGCCCATCACCACATGATTTTATGACGTTCTGGCGATTTTAAGACCTTTCGTCTCATTTCTTTGTCAATATTAAGGTTTTTCGTGTCATTTTGGTATCGATTATATCCTGGCGAGCCTGTAAATTAAGAGGAACCGGCCTTCGGCCGGGAAATTTTTCTATCGAAAAATCTACAAATTTATATTGAAGGAGGGTCTTGGAGGGTATTTGTTTTTAAGCTTGATGGAGGTCTAGGGAGGAAAGTAAAAACAAATATAAAACAATATACAGTATAATATACGATTAAATAACCCCCCCCCCTTAAGATGTATGCTCTATAGATCCTAACGATTCCTGCTACTTAACCCCTTCAGTACCGACGTGGTCTTTTAACTGTATTCTGGCTACTATTACACGATTTTATTCAGTTTAAAAAGGGCTGTCATCAATTAACAGGCTTCGAACTATTCCACTTCACCCATCTTACTACCACAGATCCTTCCTGAAATAACGGGGTTGAGCACCCCCCCCCCCCCCCCCCCCCCCCACTCCCCCCAGACCAACTTCCGAATAGCAGCCATCCAGGACAGCAGGAGGAAGAGGAGAAGACAACAGCAGGAGAAGATAAGAAAAAACAAGACCCGACTAGCTTCCCAGGCTTTAATTCCTGCCGGGATAAGCCAGTCTACCCTTTTTCCCGGATCTGCCCATGCTCTAAATTCCGGAGAAATAGGTCAGTCTGCCCGAGAAAGGAGTTCGAGCCTTGGCCACTCACAGGGGCCCCAGCTCCTCCAATGGCAGAGGCCAGAACCTCTGCCCGAGGCATATCATCGGTTCCAGCCTGACTTGCAGTACAGTGAAGAAATGTTTATGCAAGTTGAGCACCAAGAACCTTCTCAATATCGGTACAAGTGGGAATCTCAGTACCCCCCCTGGGAAGACTGGAAATAATGCATAAGAAGTGACCAGGAAGAAACCTATGGCCCGCAGAGTAAGAAAAACCAGATACCACGATAAACCGGAAATCATCTATTACGTCACCATAATGCACTCTATAAATAGGGAACCAATATCAAGAGATTAAGAATCTCCATATGTATAAATAAGTAACTACCATGTATTTTTAGATTAAGAATACCTCCACCATAGCCAAAACAACAATATCCACATGTCCCTATGAAATTGAAATACACCAAATTGAACCCTCAAAATAAACCAAATATAGCCTGACTATAACTGAAGGAAGTTAGGTAACTACTATTGTATCTCTCTCCTGGTCAAGCCGGTAGCGGGTATCGTGTCATATGAATAAGTCCACCAAAAACCCATATGACGCGATCGCGTCATATGGACTTATCTCTATACCTCTCCAATAAGTTTATGACGCAATTTTGCGTCATATGAGCTCAGTAAGTCCGATAAGTTACCATACGATAAAACCGTTGGTGGCAACCTCAGCCTCCTGCGATAATTCTAACGGCCGCAGTGTTGTTGTGAGTGTAGTGCGAGGCAGTGGCAATGATCCTGGGTCTCCCGCCTCCTTGGACTTACTGGAACATAATATGTCTGGGGGAGTTAAGTTGTGGCTAATTGTTGTGAAGGTAAGGTGAAATATGCGAGTATTACATGTATAATTAACTCTAGATCTGTGCCCAAGATCTATCGTGAATCTTTGCTACCGTGTGAAATAATAAATTTTGACCCGTACAGTGATTATTGAAGTACGAGATATTGTCAATATACTCGGTGTTAATCCTTCAGAAACTTAATAATACCCACACGCTTCATATTCATATATTATACTTATACGTGTTAATTAGTCGGTTTACTCCCAGATTTTCCTCATATGTGTTAATTATTCTTTGTGTAACTAAGTTAAAGTCAAAGTGAATAACGTGAACTAATTCCCTTCCTAAACCTTACATCTATACCTAGAACCTACGCCCAAGTTCAGGATTCTTTCATCCACTTAATCACCCACCAGAGAGATTTATAATAATCTTTCCCTTACTTGAAAGTCAAGAACCCTTTCCGTTGAATTAGAATTAATTCTTTATCAAGATATCTGATCTCTATTAGTTCTTGTGAATAATCTAATAATATACATTATTTGGATCATAAAATTCTTTCCGCACCAATCTAGGAATTCCGATTGTTTGTTCTGTTATCAAGTTCGCCTACGATTTGGCTATTGATTCCATTTCATTACTTTATATAGTAATACATTTATTATAACCATATTTAACCCCTGTCAAACGGGGATGTTTGTCTTCTACTACCTGCCTGGCGGGCATATTTACCCTCAACGAGCTTCATTCCATGCTCTTTTTCTTGCATAAACAAGAACCAGAGCGTAATACAATTATGTATCCGTGAAAGGGCGATAATAGAGCTTTCCAATGACACCTGAATCATTCTTGTACGACCACGGGTTCTCTTACAACAATTGCGCAACACGAGGTCAAAAACCCTAATATACGGTAAATTCCAGAGTTTTTACTTAGTCTCGCGAGGCCAGGGGTATAGAATGGTGCAGAGATTAAGTCAGTCACCTCACTCGGTCCATGCCGAGCGGTCAGAGCCCGCCTATTGTCCTCCCAACGCGTGGACTCTCTCTCAGAGCCAATAATGTGCTCAACATCCCGCCCGGATATTGTCGGGCCCTGCAGGGGTGGCCATGGTTCTCTCGCCCGACATATGATGGGCCCCGCGGCTGGGGTGTTAAGTTATAAGACAACGCTACAGCAGTTCTGCGTTCTTTTAGGAACCTGTTAATATATTCAGAACTCCTTTAATGCCATATTCGGTATCTTATTAGTGCAACTTTGTCGTGTACGCCCATTCTAGATAGCTATTTTTATTTAGCTATTTGTTCACGCTATTTTATCTGCGTTCCTTAATTAGTTGGTTAATTTATTCCAGTCTATATTAAATTGTATTTTATCTATTCCGATTCAGTCACTATATTTATTGTGAATCTGAATACCTCAACCCGTGTGATTTGACCTCATCAATGATCGAATATTAATTTTTGTGTCTCGTGTGAGATATTATTCGCAATAAACTCTTAGATAGTTGAATTCAGATTTAACTTATCTTCCTCCCTAGAATCAAATAAACCGCCTAACTGTAGTCCCTGATATAAACTCCCATTTAAACAAATAGGCTAGTTATTTCCCGCGACCGCAGTCTATCTAAACTATAGGCTATAGTGCGGCTCCTTTGATCTTCCCACCTGAACTCGGCCCCACTTCCTGTTGTCTACCACGCACATTTCACGCGCGGCTGAATGATACGTTTCACAGCCTCTCGTGTCCTTGTCAGAATACTTCACGTTAAACGTTTGACTCACATAGGTATTATCAATTATTATTATCCTGTGTATATATGTATCTGTTATACTATGCGTATTTTCATTTCTTTACTTCTATGTAAATTACTAGAAACCTCATTTGAGAGCCACCTTGATTAACTCTCACCACCCACTATTCACTGCTTACTCTCTATTTTGATATAATAGTCGAGTATAGTATCTATATAATAGTCGAGTATAGTATCTATATAATAGTCGAGTATAGTATCTATATAATAGTCGAGTATAGTATCTATATAATCTTACTATATGTCTACAAATAAATATGGGTGTAATTTACCTTGTGTGTTTATTGTGTTTCTTGTTGCCTGATTGAGTATATAATTATCATATCTACTGCGCTCGATGTGTCCCTGTTGAGCAATATTCCATATCTAAATATCCGAAACCTGGATTAATAATAGATAATACTGAAGCCTGTTGGATATCAACCCGGCATAACACTTCCTAGGCTGCACAAAATCATGTACATAAAGCAAAATATAAATAAAAAGACGTCGCTGGTACAGAAGGGGTTAAGGAACTATCTTAGATATATATATATATATATATATATATATATATATATATATATATATATATACTGTATATATACCGGTACATATATATATATTTATTTTTTATATGTGAATGAGGAAGACAAAAGGCATAACTGCCTGCAGCGAGTGCCTCCCCCAGATTTCAAAGAGTGACATGGCCGAAATCAAGGGACGTTCGAGCTAAAATGCCTGGACACACGGAGTTTGAAGCAATTTAAGTCATAGGAAGAGGGAAAGACTGATTCTGGGAGAGAGTTCCAGAGCTCAGCAGTTGAATAGAAGAAAGTCTGAGAATAGCGTTTCACTCTTGGGTTTGAGAGTTGCACCGAGTAGGGGTGGGATTGTGTTGCAAGGCGGGTACTACGTACCCTACGTAGAGGAGGTGGTATACACTGGGAAAGCTCCGAGGAACACTGATTATTGTAGTAGCGATAGAATAGTGAGAGAGATGCAACATTGCGGCGAAGAGAGAGAGATTGCAGAGAATTGGTGAGTGGACGGGAGTTAATAGTTAATGTTACGAAAGTCTTTCCTTTCTCCTTTATCTAGGAGTGCGGTGTGAGAGGATCCTCCCCACACATGAGAACAATACTCAATACAAGGACGCACTGTGCCCCTGTACAGAGCAAGTAGCTGCGCAGGGGTAAAGAACCCCTTGAGGTGGTTGAGCACATCCAGCTTCTGGGAGGCTGTCTTAGCGAGACTGGTAATATGGTTTTTCCAAGTGAGAGCAGAAGAAAAAGAGACACCAAGAACATTGAGGAAAGATCAAGGGTTGATTTTTGTATTGTTGAAGAATAAGGGATAGTCCTCTGGAGGTTCCTGACAGGTAGTAAGATGGATACATTGAGTTTTGGAAGCATTAAATGTAACAAGGTTTTCTCTACTCCAATTGGAAATAGTAGCTAGATCAGAAGATAAGCATTTTATGGCTTCATTACGTTTACTTTTGAGGGACTGCTGGCTGGGGCGTTCTGGAAAACTAATTGAGTGGTGTAAAGTAGAGTCGTCTGCATATAAATGGATGGGACTAGATGTACAGTTGAGAAGCTCATTTATGAAAATTAGAAAGAGAATTAGAGATAGGACAGAACCCTGAGCAACACCGGAGTTGATAGGATGAGGAAATGAGCGATGGCCGTCCACAACCGCAGCTATGGAACGGCCGGAAAGGAAATTAGAGACAAAGTCACAGATGCAGGGACAAAAACCGAAGGAGGGCAGTTTGGAAATCAAAGATTTGTGCCAGACTCTATCGAAAGCCTTCGATATGTCTAGTGCAACAGAAAAAGTTTCACCGAAGTCCCGAAAGTTGGATGACCAAGAGTTAGTAAGATATGAAAGAAGATCACCAGTACAGCGACCCTTAAGGGGAGATCTCCACGTGAGGGATTTTTTTCTTGACCCCTTTCTCCCTCATGTTTAGCCCCACTGCTTTTGATATTATAAAACGTTTGCCCCATTAGTTTAGCGATTTTAAGAACTTTCACCCCATATTAAGACCTTTCGTGCAATTCAGGTGTCGATTTTATCCTGGCGAGCGATAGCGAGCCTGTAATTTAAGAGGAACCGGCCTTCGGCCGGAAATTTTTTCTACCGAAAAATGTACAAATTTATCTTGAAAGGGACTCAAGGAAGTGTAATTTTAAGGTTGATGGAGGTCTAGGGAACAAACTAAATACCTCCCCTTAAGGAAGCCATACTGGCGATCTGAGAGCAGATTATGAGAAGAGAAATGCTTAAGAAATTTGGAAGCAAGAATAGTTTCAAAAACTTTAGAAATACAAGAGATGAGAGCAATTGGACAATAGTTGGAGGGTTGAGAGCGGTCACCCTTCTTTGGGACAGGTTGAATGAGAGCAAACTTCCAGCAAGAAAGAAAGACATTAGAGGAGAGACAGAGACGAAATAATTTGCCTAGGCAGGGGGTCAGCACGGAAGCACAGTTTTTAAGTACAACAGGAGGAACACCGTCCGGACCGTATGCCTTCTTAGTATTAAGCCCAGAGAGTGTAGAAAGTACATCTTTAGAAGAGATTAGGATATTAGGCATAAGTAGGAGGGAGGAATAGCACCAGAATCATCCAAGGTAGAGTTTCTGGCAAAAGTTTGAGCAAAGAGTTCAGCTTTGTCAGAGGAAGAAGTGATGGTTGTGCCATCAGAGTGGAAAAGGGGAGGGAAAGACGAGGAAGAAAAGTTGTTGGAGAGGTTTTTGGCTAGATCCCAGAAAGCTTGGGAAGAGCTAGAGTTGGATAGTTCACTGCATTTATTATTGATGAAAGAGTGCTTGGCAAGTCAAAGAACAGATTTGGCTTGATTCTGGGCAGAAACATAGGAAGAATGAGATTCTTGAGTTTTAAGGCGTCGGTACCGTTTGAATGCTTCCTCCTTGTTGTGGACAGCAGTAGAACAAGCGTGAGTAAACCAAGATTTTTTTGCATTAGACTGAGAGAAAGAAAATGGAATGTAAGCTTCCATGCCCGAGAGGATTACCTCAGGAATGCGTTCAGCACTCTCCGAGGGTCCTCGGCCACGGAAGCAGAAGTCATTCATTGGGAAATAAAAGATGTACTGCCGGAGAGCCTCCCAGTCGGCAGCGCCAAAGTGCCACAAGCGACGCCGGCTGGTAGGGTCGGATGGCCATACTGAAGAGATAGGACAGGTAACGGAGATAAGTTTATGGTCTGAGGAGCCGAAAGGAGAGAAATCATTGACAGTATAAGAAGAAGGGTTAGAAGTCAGAAATAAGTCAAGAATGTTGGGCCGATCTCCGAAGCGATCCGGGATACGGGTGGGTTGCTGGACCAGCTGCTCTAGGTCATTTATGATAGAAAAGACGTCAGCTTGTTCACCAGGTTTGTCAGTAGAGTGAGAGGAGAGCCATTGGCGGTGGTGAACGTTGAAATCTCCTAAGATGGAGATTTCAGAGAAGGGAAAGATAGATAGAATGTGTTTCATATATAATTATATATATATATATATATATATATATATATATATACTATATATATACACAGTATATATACAGTATATATATATATATATATATATATATATATATATATATATATATACTGTATACTGTATAATATATACCGGTATATATAAATCATATAAATAAATATATATATATATATATATATATATATATATATATATATATACTGTATACTGTATAATATATACCGGTATATATAAATCATATAAATATATATATATATATATATATATATATATATATATATATATTTTCTTTAATACATACGAGGTTGAAAGAAATGGCAATTTCTGCGTTGGAAATTTTATTATTATTACATATTACATATTACATATTAAAAAATAATAAAATTTCCAACGCAGAAATTGCCATTTCTTTCAACCTCGTATGTATTAAAGAAAATTTATTACCTGGCTTTACTAACATATATATATATATATATATATATAATACACAACCCATCACAACAAATCACAGTATACCAGAACACATAACGAAGAAAGCAAGCAACAACAGACCACAACACAACTAGCAAACCATACCACCCAGAACACACCACATATAATCCACTATACGCAACCAATCACCGCCGTAATCTCTTTATTCTCGTTCTCTACTGCAGCTAAAGAGAGAGAGAGTGTGTGTGAGCGAGAGCGAGAGTAATAGTAAATTTGGTGGTCCCTATTGTTGCTGTGAAATCCAGGAACAGGTCATCTCGCCCCCCGACCAGTCCGCTTTAACCCCTTCTGTACGGTCGCGCTAATAAGTAATGTCCCAGCTGTCATTACGTTTGGCTTGCTCTGTGCTGTATTAATGTCTGTTAGATGTTGAATATGGTGGGTAAGTGTAGGAACATGGTTATATATTTCACTCGATATGAAGAAATGAAGCTTAGATATTGCTGATACCAATTATTGATCAAAACATAGTTGGTGCCGAGACATCACTTAGTAGCGCGACTGTACCGGCGACGTCCATCAAGCTTAACAAAAAAACACCCCTTAGACCCTTCCTTCGAGATAAATTTGTAAATTTTTCGGTAGAAAAGCATTCCGGCAGAAGGCCGATTCCTCCTAAAATTATGGGCTCGCTATCGTTCGCCAGGAAAAATCGACACCTAAATGGAACGAAAGGTCCTAATATTGACAAAGAAATGGGGTGAAAGATCTTAAAGTCTACACACTAAAGGCAAAAAAACATCTTAGAATCTTAAAACTAATGGGGTTAAACATGAGGGAGAAGGGAGCCCAGAAAAGGCTTGATGGAGGTCTAGGGAGGAAACTAAAAATTAATAAATAGATATATAAATACGCAAAGAAATACGCCCATCCACTCTTAACCCCTTCAGTACCATGACGTCTTTTTACCTTTGATGATTCTGGCTAAACATAGACGGCTTTATGCAAATTAAGAAGGACTTTATGTTATTCAGAGGGTTAATTGAGACCGTATTTAGTCCTTTGAATCCTGGAGGTAGATTATATGGTAAAGAATAGTACCTAATAGTAGCCCGAATAGTACCTAATAGTAGCCCGAATAAGGTGAACATTGCGTCATGGTGCTGAAGGGGTTAACTCATTCTGTATAGCTATATTTATACGATTTTGTGCAGTTTAAGAAGGATCTGTGGTAGTAAAAATGGTTAAGTGAGATTTAAACCATTTTAAAACTGAATAAAATCGTCTAATAGTAGTCGCTATCGCTCGCCAGGAATAAAATCGACACCTTAATGGCATTACAAGTTGTGCTATTGATAAAGAAATGGGATAAAAGGTCTTAAAATCGACAAATTAATGGGGCGAACGTCTTAACATCTAAATAGGAGGGAGAAGGGGGTCCAGAAAAATCGACTACTCTCCCTTTAAACAAACTCACTACCGAGGGTGGGGGGGGGGGGGGGGGGGGGAGAGAAAGGAGTTGGGGGGGGGGGGGAGGGGTGTAGTAATTCAGTAATATTTGCAATCAGTGGTGCCCGCGATCAAGAGTCCGGCATTTGCATCAATATTTGCACTACACATTTTTGGCACACGGCATCAAAACATATTCGGACTTGTGGCGGTGAGTTGGTGTACGTGTGTGTGTGTAAGTGTGTGTGTGTGTGTTACTCAGTTACTTGTTCGTCAAGGGGAATCCACGCAATGCGAGCTAAGCTCATTATTATCGCGCCTCCTTAACTGGGAATGTATTGCGTGAAATGCATGTTAAGTGTTTTATGTACTGTTGGAATGGCTGTGGATGTGTGTGTAGTCTGTATTTTAGCCAATTGGCGACATCGGAAACGAAGGCTTAGGGTGGATCTGGATGGTACCATTCTCACTATAGTCGGTACCGTCTCGCCCGAAGGCTTAGGTAGCCATCAGCTTAGGTGAACCATATAATACCCATCTCGCCTTGTACCATTTTTGCCAACCCCAGATGGGATGTCACAACGTCGTCCACTTATTCCAGGTACCTATTTACAGCTAGGTGAACTGAGGCTAACACATGAAAGGAGACAAGCCCAATTTGTCTCCGCCCGGCCGGGGATTGAACCCCCGACCCCTCGTGTGTGAGACGAGAGCTCTACCTACTAGGCTACGGGCTGTGTGTGTGTGTGTGTGTGTGTTGGTGTATGTGGTATGAGTGTGTGTATGTGTTTGTGTGTCAATATATGAATTGTTTAGTATCAAAACATATTCGGGCTTGTGTGTGTGTGTGTGTGTGTGTGTGTGTGTGTGTGTGTGTGTGTGTGTGTGTGTGTGTCAGTATGGATTGTCTAGTACTTGTGTATGTGTGTGTGTGTCAGTATGTATTGTTTAGTACTTGTATAGGATAGGATGTGTGTGTGATCACTCTCGCTTGCGTGTTTGACAATATGTACTTACGTTTGTGCTGTGTGTGCTTTTTATGTGCATATTTCTGCTGACATGTTTGCGTATGCGCATACATGCATTTGCGTGATTGTACGTGTGACTGTGTGTAGGTGGAAGCACTCGCAGGCATGTGTATAATAATTAAGTTTATAATGGATTTGTAATGTGTGAGGAGGGTGACGGGGGAATTCTGGGTAATCATGAATTGTTTTATAGTGCGCTTATACTATCATGTACAGTTGGCAAAATAAGTTATGTCTCGGCACCACGTATATATTGATCAATAATTAGTATCAGCAATATCTAAATCTTTCTTTATTCGTTTCGAGTGAGATATACAAACCTGTTCCTACACTTACCCACCCTATTCAACATCTGACAGACATTAATACAGCCCAGAGCGAGCCAAACGTAATGCCAGCTGGGCCATGACTTATTAGCGCTACTATACATAGGAGGATAAAGGCGATGTCACACGAGCGGTTTTTTCCCCGGCAATTTTAGACGAGCAATTTATTTTCTCGTAATAGCTTGAAGCTCTTTCACCTTGGAATCAGAAACTATAGTCTATTCGCTGTAAGTAGGCGATAAATCATGACTTCTATCCTCTGTAACTCAAAAAGTGCTAGGGCAAATTGGCTGTACATATCCACATATATTCCTTGACAGACTCTTCCCAAATGGTAGAAATATTTACTCGATTACTCTAGTCGTGTTTGAGTTTCACAGGTTAGAGTTCATTATTGTTCGCCTACTTACAACGAATAGACTATAGACTACAGGTAGATTACCCCCTTCTATACCCTATGTTTACTTTATTCTAGCTACATTTAAACGATTGTGTGCAGCTTAAGAAGGATCTGTGGTAGTAAAAAGGGTTAGGTGAGATAGTTCGAAGCCTGCTAATTGCTGGAGGCCCTTTTTAAATTGAATAACATCGTCAAATAGGCCTAGTAGCCAGAACAAATTAATAAGGACGGCACCGGAAGTAAAGTCGTCACGCCCGGTAGTTGTTTCTGGTAAAACTAAATTATGAAGATACCAAGACTAAAATCACCTGTATAAATTGACAGAAATAGAGCTCGTGTGACACCGCCTTAAGGGGGGTGACCTGCTTTGTCTCTCTTTCTCTGGCTTGTATCCATTCGACCCCATTCAACCTACTGTTTTAAGACGTTGTTGTTTTTTTATCCCCCACCATAGTGTCGATTTCTTCCTGGCAAACGATAGCGAGCAAACATTGTATGGAGATATCCGGCTTCGCCAGCGATATTTTTCTATCGATAAATGTACAAATTTAGCCTGCTGCCAAAAACATTATTACAAATATGCTGGCTCGCTATCGCTCGCCACGAAAAAATCGACACCTGGATGGGGATAAACGTCTTAAAACAGTAGGCTGAATGGGGCCGAATGGATACAAGCGAGGTGGACCCCCTTAAGTACTGTAATTTGTGTGTGCAGTTGATTATGTACAATACACTCGAGGATAAAACAATCTTTACCCTGGTGAGCTGAAGATATAATTGTGTGAACAGAATGAATCGGGTGAAATATACGTCTCTACTGTATTTATCACAAGACTTCGACCCACTTCCAGAATGTTTAGAGCGTTAGTGTAAAGATTGGTTTTTCCTCGAGTGTACATTATGAGTGGGGTTGTGTGTGAATCAGCAAACGTGAGTGTGTTTTGTGTGTGATTGCATATATTGCATGTGTGAGACAACGTGAACAGTCATATATTAAGGAACACCCCGTTCTTAAGGGGAGATTTCCACCTGAGGGATATTTTTCTTGACCCCTTGCTCCCTCATGTTTAGCCCCATTGGTTTTGGCATTTTAAGACGTTTGCCCATTATTTTGACGATTTTAAGAACTTTCAACCCATTTCTGTCAATTTTAAGACCTTTCGTGCCATTTAGGTGTCGATTTTATCCTGGCGAGCGATAGCGAGCCTGTAATTTAAGAGGAACCGGCTTTCAGCCGGGACATTTTTCTACCGAAAAATGTACAAATTTATCTTGAAAGGCGCTCAAGGGGGTGTAATCTTAAGCTTGAAGGATATCTAGGGACCAAACTAAAAACCTCCCCTTAACATTAATACTCCATTACAAACCTCCAATGCACTTGAATACATTAATGAAAGCATATGATCCTCACGGGATTAGAACTCGGGACACCCCACACCCAGAACATAAACATCTAAACCATCACACCACCACCATAGTTGGCGGTCCCTAATAGGTGGTCTGGCCTTAGGGGGAGGTTTCCACTTGAAGGTTTTGTTTCTGGACCCTTTTCTCTCTCATGTTTAGCCCCGTTGTTTTTGATATTTTAGTTTGGAGACCTTTAAAAACTTCGCCCCATTTCTATCAATTTTAAGAACTTTCGTGCCATTTAGGTGTCGATAATATGCTGGCATGCGATAGCGATCCTGTAATTTAAGAGGAACCGGCCTTCGGCCATGAAATCTTTTTACCAAAATGTTTACAAATTTATCTTGAAAGGGGGTCTAGGGGGTATAAGTTTAAGCTTGATGGAAGTCTAGAGAGCAAACTAAAAACATCCCCTTGATACTAATAGAAGTGGACCATATATAGTAGAAAAATATAACAGTAATGTAGAAGGCTCTCTCCCCACCCTCCTACTAAAAAGCTGTACGAGAAAATAGGATGAAGTGTAACCTTATGGGTTAGGAAATGCTCCCGAGGAATTTTGTTTATATAGGATAGAAGGAAATTCGCCTGAAATGGAACATACACATACATAGCTACAGATTTTAAAATATATTCATTCATATTGATCCACTCTCCATCAGATGAGAGAGAGAGAGAGAGAGAGAGAGAGAGAGAGAGAGAGAGAGAGAGAGAGAGAGAGATAGAGTGAGAGAGAGAAAGAGAGGTAATATGCATGCAGTGGGTTATGCAGTACAGTATATGAATCTGTTAGGGTATGGCTGAACAAGCGAGTTTTATTTTATTTTTCATCCCAGGGATTTAATTGGAATGTTAGGAGGGCCCACAGAGACCCCCCCCCCCCTCTTTTTTAATCCTCCTATGCCCCCTCCCCCCCATCCACCTCCCCACCTCCTCCTACCCTTCCAACCTGCATCAACAAAAAAGTTCCCCCTCCACCTCCCCCTCTTCCACTGTCCCCCCACTCCCCCCCTCCTCCTCCATATCTTCCACCTCCCCCCCCCCCAAAGTCTCCCTTCTCCCCACCCCTGTCCTCTACCCCCTCTTCCACCTTCCCCCACAAGTCAACACTCCTCCCCACCCCTGTTCTCTTCCCTTCCACCTTCCCCCTGAGCCACTCCCTCCTCTTCCACCTGCCCCCCCCCCCCCCCCTTCCAAATCCCGTCCTCCACCCCCCTCTTCCACATGCCCCCTCCCCCACCTCACCTGTTACCCCACCTGTCAGCACCTGTTCCAAACAAATAAATATTCCCTCCTTGGTCACTTCCATCTCTTTTTTCAATTTCGATATACGAATTTTGATTGTCAATGTTCATGTCCATGACTAACATGGCTGTTTTAATGTTACTTCTAGTGATTTCCTAAGCTGAAGAAAATTCCTTTAGCTTCAAAATATTATTTTGCTTTTCATATTATTTGAGTGAGACCTGAATCGAATCTATGAAGCGATCCTGTAACTTAATTTACTCATAATCAAACCTCAATGTTACGTGGTTAAGAAATACATTTAACTAATTATTAAATATATATCTAACTTTTTATGTGACTTTGATATTAATCCTGATAATAATAATATAATACTATTAACGTAAGACAAGAACCAAGAATAATTACATTAAATATAAATAAAAGGACATAGAAGAAAACTATCTATTCATTTCAAAAAGGGTAAGAGACAGAAATATTCTTACTTTAATATTTATCTTTCAAGAATTGTTATAGAATTAATAGTCCTTCTTTAGATATAACTTCTTCGGTTCATAACCATAGCCTACTAAGCTGCGGTTAAATAATAATTCTTTATAAATACTACATGACTTTAATTAGTTTCAGTATTTTTCATAATTAAAGAGTATCAGTCAATAAAGGATACCAAGTCCTAAGATTCAAAAGGAAAGGAAGCAACAACAGGAAATAATGTTATTAGATTTTACTTTTGTTTTGCCTTCAGCTGACTGATACCTTAATATACATCTCTGTGCTATCTAGATTCATCAACTTAACTACTTGAGGATCAAGAAACGTAACAATATATATATATGTATCATAAATTAAAGAGGTGTAATTCTTGTGGTGATATACAAAACGTAATATACATACACACCAGGTGCATGTATAGCAAATTTGAAACACTGCGCAATAGAGAACGGGTTAATATTCAGAGATCTTTGTTAAGTTGTGGTTTAAATTTTGTTATGAAGTTAGTTTCCTTATTTTTCCGCAAGGCAAGGTCATCTTTGTTGACTTTATAAAAAGGCATTATATTAAACTTAGGTGAGCAATTTTTAGCACATTCAGATATGTGAGTGCTTACATGAAGGCCTCTGTTGTGGGCGATATGGTCTCGATGGAGGTTAGTTCGAAATCTCAGGTTAGATGTTTCGCCTATATAGATTTCTTTACAGCCATTGCAGCGAATCACAAATATACAATTTAGTGTAGAGCAGCTCATATTGTAGTTAACTTTAAAGGTATAATTAATGTTTGTAAATTTGAACTCACTGCCTTCAATTATTTCTATGCACGTTTTACATCTTGAATTACCACATTTGGTTACTTTATGATTCGATATTTTATGGATTCTGGCTTTAGTTAGAAGTTTTTAAAGATTGCTTGGTTGCCGTTTTGCTTTAATCAATGTCATATCCTTATATATATCGCTAGTTTCCGACGATCTTTGTAAAAGTTTTAATGTGCATGTAACTTCTTTAAAGTAATCGTCATAATTGGGGTTGTAAGTGGTTACGTAAGGTAATATGTTGTTATGAGATTTAATATTACTAGTGTTGCGTACGGTGGTTATAGGGATTCGCTTTGCTCGTTCAATGCCGTGCTTTATTATACCGTTTGGGTATTTACGTTGTGAAAGGAAGCATTGCAGTTCATTTAATCTAGTCGCTTTGAAATCTTTTTCAGATTTATTGTGCAAATTCTTCGTGCCAAGTTAAAAGGAATGTTATTTTTAATGTGTCTTGGATGATTGGAGTTATATTCTAAATATTGTTTTGTATCAGTTTTCTTGTAATGAATATCCGTAAATATTTTATTATTTTGTTTTATGAGCTTTACATCCAGAAAGGTGACCATATTTCCACTTGCATCACACGTAAAATTTAGTTTGGGATCTAGGTTATTCATAAGGTTTAAAATAGGTAGAAAATTGCCATCTTGTTCGTCCCAAATCATGAACACATCGTCTAGATATCGCCTGTAATTTTTCTTTATTTTATCTGCAATCAATTTGCCATGTGATGATGCGATTTTTAAATATAACTGTGTTTCTAAATATCCCAATACCAGGTCTGCATAATTTGGGTCGAATTTTGTTCCCATAGCGGTTCCTGATATTTGTAAATAATTAACTTCATTAAATTCAAAATAATTGTTTTCTAGGATTAATTTGCATCCCTCTATTATAAGGTTTGCAGGTAGTCGGTTAGTTTGATCATAATGCTTGTCAACCCAGTAAGTGATAGCCTCACATCCCAATTCATGACTAATATTGCTATATAAATTGACCACATCAAGAGTTACAAATATGTCTGTGTTATTAAGTTAAGAAGGAATTGAATTCAGGAAATCAAGATTGTTTTTTAGGTATGCAGGAATGTATGTCAAAAAAGGCTGCAACAGGACATCCATTAAGTGGCTAAGGCGATGAGTGGGGCATGTTGGGCCTGCAACAATGGGTCTCATTTTTAAGTCCTTGGGGTTTGGTATGGAGATATATTCAGACTTGCCATTTTCAATCTTATTTATTATTAATTTGGATTTATGAATCTTCGGCAGACCATAACATAAACTAGGCTAATATTCAAAATGGGTGAGGTATTGCATTTCATCTTTGGTTAGTGAAGCCCTATATTTACTTAATGTAGTTTTTATTTTATTAATAGTAGTATGATCAATATTCTTGGGCATCTCTTTGTAAGTGTCTTTATCATTTATAATGACCATGGTTTTGTCTGTATAGAACGTAGTGTCCATCACAACAACAGCTGACCCTTTATCTGCTTCTTTTAAGGTTATATCAGATCTCTTTGTTAAGGATTTTATTGCTTTGAGTTCATTAATTTTACATTTGTTAATGAATAAATACTGCACCATCTATATCACTACACTACTGCAGAGTGTTTAGAAGTGACGCAGTGTTTCCACACACATGTAATAATAAATACTGCACCATCTATATCACTACACTACTGCAGTGTTTAGAAGTGACGCAGTGTTTCCACACACATTTAATAACATTTTAGTGAATTTTAACATGTGCAAATAAATCAATTGATCAGCATCAACACTATATCCAGTGTCTCAGTTTGGTGGGTGCACTATTTACGTATGCAACACCAACCTTTACATAAGCAATTTACATCGAAAAACAGGGAAAGTGGACTTAATTGTATTTTGTATTCTTGTATTTTGTTTTTCCGTGTTGAGTAGAGTACTGTACATAACTCTGGGTATATCGATGAACCTCAGATCAGGGGATAAAATGGAAGACCTAAATGAAACAAATGTTGTGCATTGGTTGAGAATGATTTTCTCAACATTGGAACAAACTAAAATTCAACAAGAAAAACAACATGTAGAAATGTTGCAATAAATTCCATGAAGGAAGAGATTAAATCCCAACAAGAACAACATCACAGGGAGACCATTGCAACACTGACATCTATGCAAATAACCCAGAATCCCAAAGCACGTCACTTGACAAAACCTGACTGTAATTCACATGACCAAGAATGTATACCTGTAGAATGGGAGAAACTCCTCCAAACACGAACACACGCATACCATAATCATCTAAGATCAACCGGAATTAGCTCCATCTATGATGAGTTTCTAAAGCAGACAGAACCAACAATCCCCCAAAAATTCAAGGAGAAGCAAACTCCTGGGCAAACGGAAGCGCATTCAAAGCTATTACAAACTTTGGAAGTCACAAAGGTCTGCCAACACGAGAAACAACAACATATCATGACTGAAGCAGAGCAAAAAATAAAAGAATTAATAAAGCAATTTGAAAAACCGGAGGTAAGACAGGGCTTAATAGAAAAGTGGTACGAAGCTATAACCCAAGAAAAACGCCGATCTAAACACATTTGGGAGAAGATTTGTTTTTCTTTTTTCTAAATGAACACTCCAAAACTGAAGATACAAATAACGACAGTATTAATAATAATAATTGTGTGTGTGTGTGTGAAAAATAATGTGTGTGTGTGTGGGTGTTGAACGTAATGCTGTGTCCCAGTATGGTGTGTCCAGTATGTGTGTGTTGAATGTAATGCGTGTACCGGTATGTATGTTTGTATTAGGTGAGTGTGTGAGCGTGTATCTGGTAGTGTTTGTATGTGCTACCAAATCAATATATTAGATTATTAATAAAAAAAAAAAGAAAAAAAAAAAAATATACCGGTATATATATATAATTTCGCCCCCCTCTCTATTATCTTCCGGGTCTCTAACTAGGCTATTCCAATTCCCTGAAGAGTTGACATGAGGAGGAGAAGGGCCCGCCACTCCAACCCTTCTAAAAAATAACTGGAAATTAATACCAATGCTGGAGAGGATGGTCAATATTTACAGGTAGAGAGAGAACAAAACAAATTTTTTTTTTTTTTTTTTTTTTTTTTAAGAGACAATGAACGGAGGAAGGAAAAACACAGATAAAACAAAAAGGTCCATGTGCCTAAAGGCATCCTCCATTCTAATGTTTGTAACAACTGGATATAAACATTTGTAGATTGTAAGTTTGTGGAAAGCAATTCGAGGGAAGTGAATTCCAAAGAGTAGTAGCTCTGGGGATAAATGAATTCTGATAAGCAGAAGTTCTGCATTGTGGAGGAGAAAGTGTAAATTCATGGGCGCTCTCAGCTGCCCTAGTTCTACGGGGAAAGATGTGGAGAGGCGGCACAATTGAAGCAAGTTCCTCGGAACAATTGCTGTGAAAATATCTGTAGAATAATGCAAGCGATGTAACGTTTCTTCGTATGGATAATGTAGGAAGGTCCTGTGTGATTGCAGGGTTATTGATTAATCTAATAGCTTTATTTTGAATTTTGTCCAACTGCCTCAATGCAACCACTCCACTTCCACCCCACAGAGGTGAACAGTAATCCATCTGAGAACGCACATGACTTTTATATATTACGGCCAACTGCTCGTCAGTGAAGAATTCTCGAACTCTGTACAGGAGTCCAAGTTTTTTAGAGGCATTCTTAGCAATGCTTCTAACATAATGTGTCCAGCTAAAGTTAGTAGTTAATGTTACACCGAGAATGTCAATACTAGGGGAAGTGGGAATATTTACATCATTAAAAAATATATGGGAGTCAGTGAGATTCTGTCGGTTAGAAAATTGAATGTACTTGGTTTTCTGTGCATTAAAGGAAACTAGATTCTCTTGTCCCCATTCAATAATTCTAGAAAGGTCCTGGTTCAGAGAAATTGCAGTGTTTATTTTTGAATTTATAAGATCGGGTTGGGTGAAAGAATTGGTAAATGTGAAGGAACTGTGGAGTGTTGAGTCATCTGCGTAGGAATGTATTGGATTATGAGTGGTAGATATGAGATCATTGATATGAATGAGGAACAGAGTTGGGGCCAAAACTGATCCCTGGGGAACACCAGCATTTATTGAGTGAAATTGAGAATAAAGGCCATCTACCATTACACGTATTTTTCTGTTATGAAGATAAGAAGAAATTAGTGGAACTAATGATGCAAGGCCGTAGTGTGACATCTTCGACAATAAGGATTGATGCCAGACTCTATCAAATGCCTTTGATATATCCAGTGCTATTGTATGTGTTTCACCATGTTGGTCTGTAGCTTGGTTGATTTGATGCGTAAGAAGGCAAAGAATGTCTGCAGTTGATCGACATCGTCTAAAACCATATTGCCTATCACTGATTAATTTATTATTCTCCAGATGCTTATTTATGTGATTATTTAATATAATTTCAAAGACTTTGCCAAGAGTGGAAGTTATAGCTATTGGTCTGTAAAAGAAAGAAAGAATAACAAGAAAAATCCATGGCCCCCAGACCAGCTGATGAAGAGGTGTACAAAGGAGTACAAAGGAGTACAAAGGAGTACAAAGGAGTACAAAGGAGTACAAAGGAAATCAAGCAACAACAGATCTAGTGACCCTTCTAGGTTGCTTGTCCTCCAAAACACTGAGGATCAAGTGTCCAAACAGTGGTTTAGAGTGGGTAAGGGAACATTGGAAAGGGAATTACTGCCCTGGAACTAATGTCCGTGGCAGGATTAGGAAGTTAGTAGGGGACAGATGGGTTAGTAACTGAGGGGGGGATAAAATAAAGTTATTCATTTACAAACGCAGTCAGTCGCGGGTTTGATGCGAGATATTTGTCTAGGCGGAGTTTAAATGAATCAACGGTGATGCAGTCTATAACGTTTCGGGGAAGCCCATTCCACAAGTTGACAACTCGATTGAAGAAGAAATTCTTAGATTCGTGTGAGTTAAAAGATTTACCAATAATTTTGCAACCGTTTCCCCGCGTGTAATTAGATTGGTCGATAGTGAAGTACTTACTACAGTTCATATTGTCGATGCCTTTGATGATTTTGAACACTTGAATTAAGTCACCTCTTAATCTGCGCTGGGTTAAAGGAAATAGATTTAATTCTCTAAGACGCTCTTCGTATGGTTTGTTCTTTAGGCTAGGTATCATTTTGGTAACTCTACGTTGAACTCGTTCTAGCTTGTTTATATCTTTTTGGTAATAAGGGCACCAGGATTGAACGCAGTATTCCAGAAGAGGGCGGACTAATGAATTGTAAAGGGTTAGGATAACTTCTTTGGATTTATGCTCAAATGACCTGCCTATAAAGCCAATTATTTTGTTTGCCTTCTTAACAACTTCTGAACATTGTTGACTCGGTTTTAGGTTACTCGATATTGTTACTCCCAGATCGGTTTCTCTGTTTACATTCTTAAGCTGAGTGCCATTCATCGAATAGTTTGCTTTCTCATTTAGGTATCCGATATGTAGTACTTTACATTTATCCGCATTGAAACTCATTTGCCAAATTTGGGCCCAACATGACAATTTATCTAGATTGTGTTGCATATCGTCAACTTGTTCTTTTGAGAGTACGCTATTTGCAATTTTTGTATCGTCAGCAAATTTTGAGATTGTACAGGTGAGACCCTCATCTATGTCGTTGATGTAAATTAGAAAGAGAATTGGTCCTAGTACCGATCCCTGGGGTACCCCGCTACTTACATTGGTCCATTTAGATGCCTTACCGTTTATGACTACTCTTTGCTTTCTGTCGCTGAGCCAATTTTCTATTACATTTCAACACACTTTCTTGTATTCCATGCGCTTTTAGTTTTAGCAGCAAACGTTTGTGGGAAACTTTGTCAAAGGCCTTTTGAAAATCAAGGTATATAATATCTACAGCTTTACTCTCATCGTAGAGGTTGAGGATATCGTGGAAGAAGTCTAAGAGGTTTGTTAAACAGGAACGTTTTTTACGAAAGCCGTGTTGAGTATCTTTAAGTATGTTATTTTCCTCTAAGTGATTTACGAGTCTGTCTCGTATGACCGTTTCTAGCATTTTACATACAACTGAGGTTAAGCTAATTGGACGATAGTTACTGGGTAGGGATTTGCTGCCTTTTTTGAATATCGGTGTTACGTTGGCTAGCTTCCACTGATCGGGCATAGTTCCAGACTGCAAGGATTTATTGAATAGTAATGTCAGTGGTTTAGAGAGCTCATCCTTAGCTTCCTTTAGAACTCTAGGCGAGATTGTATCAGGTCCAGGCGTTTTATTTACCTTGAGTTTATCTAAACAATTCAATACTTCTCTCTCTGTAACGGTGATATTGCTTAGAACATCTGAATTATCAATCTGAATCGGCGATGGTGTAGGGATATCACTGAGGTCTTCTGTTGTAAAAACTGATGCAAAGAAGGTATTGAGGGCATTACTCATTTGTTCTTCGTCTTTGGTGTATTCTCCATTTTCATCGACTAACGGTCCAACAGTTGAAGTAACGACTTTTTTCTTTCTGATATAACTATAGAATTCTTTCGGGTTTGTTTTACTTTGATTCGCAATATGTAACTCTAAGGTCTTTTTACTTTGCTTAATTAACTTTTTGGCTTTGCGTCGTAGCTCTACAAATTTCAGCCGTTCTTCGTCATTTTGTGAGGATTTTAATCTATCATTAGCAAATTTTTTAGCAAGCAGGCAGTTTGAAATATCTTTATTCCACCATTTGGGCTTATTATTATGGCCCAATTATTATTATGGTGGTGGGGGGTGGGGGGAAGAGAGAGAGAGAGAGAGAGGGGAAGATTGGTGTGTGTGTGGGGGGGGGAGGGGATTGGTGGGAGAGAGGTGGATTGGGGTGGAGGAGGATTGGTGGGGGAAGGAGGAATGGTGGGGGAAGGAGGATTGGTGGGGGGAGGAGGATTGGTGGAGGGAGGAGGATTGGTGGGAGAGGAGGATTGGTGGAGGGGGGAGGATTGGTGGGGGGAAGAGGATTGGTGGAAGGGGAGGATTGGTAAGGGGTGTAGGTGGATTGGTGGGTGGAAGAGGTTATGTGGTGGATGGTCAAGAAGGTGGATTAAGCTTATACAAATCCATCCCTTTATGGTGTATTCAATAATCTTAATACACTTGTTTTTAAATGAATTTAAGGGATGGTCAGACAATAACTATATTCCTTTCACCCTCCTTTCATTAGTGGTGGAGGATTGGTAGGGGAGGAGGTGGATTGGCGGGGGGAGGTGAATTGGTAAGAGGGGAAAGATTGGGGGAAGGATAATTCGTGGGAGAGGGGGATTGGCAAGGGGGGGGAGGATTGGGGAAGGATAATTAGTGGGGGAGGGGGATTGGTATGGTGATTAGTGAGGGGGGGGGGGACCTTCGGCTATTATTATTTTTCACTTAGTTACTCCACGATCTCCTTATATATATATTATATTTTATATGTGTGTCTACTCCAAGCACCTAGCTATTGAGGGGGAAAAAAGGCAATTTATATCCAAGTTCGAGAGCAGAGTCAATATTTACAGGTAGAGTACATTGGCCAGACCCGTTGATGAGGGAAGGTGGGGGGGGGGGAGAGAGGGGGGTGTGTGTGTGGTAGGGTGAGGAAGTGATACAGGTGAGGGAGTGATAGAGGAAGGGGGGGGGGGAGGGTCAGGTACTAAACATACTAGACCTACTGTAGGCGTAAATATTGTTATGGCGATATATATATATATATATATATATATATATATATATATATATATATATATATATATATATATACCGATATATACTTATTATAGCACATACTGTACGTTACTTGAGCATGCTGAAGGTTGAGGGGTAGTTCAATTTCATTTGTGTGTGTTAAGAACAATGTTAAACATAATGTACTATATAGTATATTATGTTACATTATATTTAAGTATAATATTAAATATAATAATAATATGTAATCCATATACTATATATAACGTGCGTGGTTTGGCATCCTCTACCCAACCTTAGGCGTTTCTGTCTCTCTCTCTCTATTTTACTGTACTACTTTTCCTTCTTGGGACATGGGACTAGGAATCTTCCTCCCCTTGTATAATTAACCTACTAGACGAGACAGAAAAAGGGGCAAGGGAACGCAAAAGCGGTCCCGCACCCTAAACATTGGAACTATAAATGTTGTTTCTGTTCGGGCTCTGTCTCGAGTCGGCCACCCCCAGCTATGAGGTATGTTCCTGAGTATAATTATACATACTGTACCGGTACATAGATACATACATGTATTATTTCAGTTAGGTCATAATAATTATCCACAGGTTCATTCCTTTCTCCCGTACTGTACTCTATGCGTTTCTTTGTACCTATTATTGTATTTTACGTATTACTTCAGTTCAGTCATATCCACAAGTTCCTTCCTTTATCTCGTACTAAATTATATGCATGTCTATGTATCTAATATTGTATTGTATGCATTATTTCATGTAGGTCATCTCCACAAATTCATTCCTTTATCCAGCCCTGTTCTGTATGCATTTCTATTTCCTCCGATGTCATATACCCCGAGTCCCAATAACGGTATACGTATACGCCCGGAATCAATATGCAGCTTCTATAAAATACAGCATAGAACGAGTACCCGGCAAAGCAGGGCGTGTACAAATGAAAATAGAGTCGCTCTGAATTTCTAGTTCTATAAACTCTTCAAATAGGGAGAGGCATAAACCAAACGAGCTGCAAAATTCGAGCTACAGAGAAATGTTGGGGCTAGGAATTCGTGTTTGGTTCCTGAACACATATGGGTCTGGTTGGTTTCTTGGACGAACCAACCATAGACCAGTTCACCCACAGTGGATCTCAACCAGTGCCAAATCAACCAGGGGCAGTTAATGGGGTTGTAATAGCGATAGAAGAGAGAAAGAGATGCAACTTTGGGGCGTGTAGAAAGAGATTGTAGGGAACTAGTAAGAGGAAGCGAGTTGATGAGGCGAAATGCTTTTGATTCTACTTTAAAACAACCATCTAATAATAGCCAGATAAAAAGGAGAAAAGGCATCATAGTACTGAAAAGGCTAATCTCCCAATGTAACCCAAGTTTTATAACCAAACAAAACGATTCGAGTTGGCACTGGTTAAGATCTACTGGTTGAAATGGTACACTGGTTCAGTTATCGTCACCAAATATGTTCACAATATAAATAACTCTCATATACAGTATACAGCATAATTATATATACCGGGTATATATATATATATATATATATATATATATATATATATATATATATATATGTTGGTAAAGCAAGGTAATAAATTTTCTTTAATACATACGAGGTTGAAAGAAATGGCAATTTCTGCGTTAGAAATTTTATTATTCAAAGTTTCCAGGTCTCTGATGAGTTTTCGCTGGGTGGCAGGAAGTAGATGAAGGAGATGAGCAAAGTTCATGGTGGTACAGGGTTACATTAAAGTACATGAAGATACAGGATATACGACGCGTTTCACTGGACAACCAGCATTATCAAGTAAGGAAGGAATGATATAAAAGGTAAACAGGAAGGGTATATATAGAGGGTGGAGGATCAGAGGAGGCGGAAAACAGGGGGCAAAAGTCTGTGATTGGTGGAAGGCTAAACAGGAGAGAGAAAAGGGGGTAACCGCTTCACGCATGCGCACTGGATGCGGGATGGTGGTCGATAGGTGGGGTCGAAGCTGATTGGCTGCATGTCGAGGGGCGTGGCCTAAGTTGTGTGGCGCCTGCAGAAGACGAAGCTGAAGGAGGTAGCGCGGGGGGCTGCGTCAAGGGCACCGGGGGGCGAGGAGGGGTGTTAGGTCCTGTAGGGTAGTGCCTTTTGGCAGAAGGAAGGATCTGAAGGTCCAGAGTTTGGTTGTTGATGTTGGGATGTAAGGCTTGGATATATAAAGCTTCGAGTATAGGTAATCTCCTTGGGTCACTTCTTTATCGAGTATGGTGGTGTGTTTCTCTAACTCGTTGCGTGTGAGGTGAGGGTGGTTAGGGGTGAGATAGTGGTCTTTGATGGCTCCAGCCTGAAGGTGAAGAGTTAACCGACGTGAAAGACGAGTCTGCGTCATACCAATATAGGAATGAGGTCCACAGTCATCATAATTACAGGTATGTTGGTAAATGACGTGATCGTCGGTCATCGGGCTCTTTATCTTGGTGGAGGCTGGTTTGTTGCGGAGAACGAGGTTGGAGGTCTTGGGGGATTTGTAATAAATTATTAATTTGATTTTGTTTTCCGGGTTGGTTGGGTGGACATGCTTGGAGATTATTTCTTTTAAGACGGCCTCGTCATTTTTGTGTTCAGAGGACATGTAATTGCGGTAGAAGATCTTAATTTCATTGGGGGGGTCAATGTTGGGAGGGCTTTGGGTGTACCATTTTTCAAGATGGTGGTTGATGGTGCTGGAGATGTCGGAGTTGGAGTATCCGTTATTTACTAAATTCATTGCCCTGATACACCTACACTGGACATCCCGGAGAAGGCCCTGAAAACACTACTGGAGCTATGTACCAAGGAGGCCCCCTTCCTTTGCCCCCGGGGCAACATGTACAAGCAGATAGACGGTGTAGCGATGGGCAGCCCCCTAGGAGTTCTTTTTGCGAACTTTTTCATGGGTTCGAGGAAGAGCTCCTAGCTGCCCAACGACCCGCCGTCTACTGTAGATACGTGGATGACATCTTCGTGCAAATCAAGGACCTCCACGAACTACAGGAACTCCAGCGTCGCTTCATGACCTCCTCCGGACTTAACTTCACCTTGAAAAATCTAACAATGGACAACTCCCCTTCCTCGACATCCTCGTAGCTCTGAACGACCATGGGTCAAAACCACCGTCTACATTAAACCAACTAACACAGGACAATGCCTCAACGGTGATAGTGAATGCCCCCGCCGTTATCTTCTATCCTCCATCTCCGCCTATGTTAGGAGAGCCCTCACGCACTGCTCTACCTGGGCCGACACCCACCAGGAACTAGAAAGACTATCCCAAGTTTTAGTAAATAACGGATACTCCAACTCCGACATCTCCAGCACCATCAACCACCATCTTGAAAAATGGTACACCCAAAGCCCTCCCAACATTGACCCCCCCAATGAAATTAAGATCTTCTACCGCAATTACATGTCCTCTGAACACAAAAATGACGAGGCCGTCTTAAAAGAAATAATCTCCAAGCATGTCCACCCAACCAACCCGGAAAACAAAATCAAATTAATAATTTATTACAAATCCCCCAAGACCTCCAACCTCGTTCTCCGCAACAAACCAGCCTCCACCAAGATAAAGAGCCCGATGACCGACGATCACTCATTTACCAACATACCTGTAATTATGAGGACTGTGGACCTCATTCCTATATTGGTATGACGCAGACTCGTCTTTCACGTCGGTTAACTCTTCACCTTCAGGCTGGAGCCATCAAAGACCACTATCTCACCCCTAACCACCCTCACCTCACACGCAACGAGTTAGAGAAACACACCACCATACTCGATAAAGAAAGTGACCCAAGGAGATTACCTATACTCGAAGCTTTATATTTCCAAGCCTTACATCCCAACATCAACAACCAAACTCTGGACCTTCAGATCCTTCCTTCTGCCAAAAGGCACTACCCTACAGGACCTAACACCCCTCCTCGCCCCCCGGTGCCCTTGACGCAGCCCCCCGCGCTACCATCCTTCAGCTTCGTCTTCTGCAGGCCCCACCCAAGCTAGGCCACGCCCCTCGACACGCAGCAAATTAGCTTCGACCCCACCTATCGACCACCATCCCGCATCCAGTGCGCATGCGTGAAGCGGTTACCACCTTTTCTCTCTCCTGTTTAGCCTTCCACCAATCACAGACTTTTGCCCCCTGTTTTCCGCCTCCTCTGATCCTCCACCCTCTATATATACCCTTCCTGTTTACCTTTTATATCATTCCTTCCTTACTTGATAATGCTGGTTTGTCCAGTGAAACGCGTCGTATATCCTGTATCTTGCATGTACTTTAATGTAACCCTGTACCACCATGAACTTTGCTCATCTCCTTCATCTACTTCCTGCCACCCAGCGAAACTCACAGAGACCTGGAAACTTTGAATACTA
>CM064518.1:1635708-1819222 GCA_032716605.1 Paralithodes platypus
ACATAGTCATCACACCACGAAATACTGACCAAATACTGTATATCTCCCGTGTTATCCTTGTATTCACCCGAACAAACTACACAACTCCTCTCTCTCTCTTACACAGACACACACACATATAGTCAGCACACCACGAAATACTGTCCAAATATTCTAGCTATATATCCTGTGTTTTTCTTGTATAAACCCGAACAAACTACACAACTCCTCTCTCTCTCTCTTACACAGACACACACAGACACACACACACACACAGACACACATAGACACACACACACACACACACACACACACACATACACATAGTCAGTACACCACGAAATACTGACCAAATACTCTATATACCGTGTTTTCCTTGCATTAGCATATGTGTTGGTTGGTGTCGGCGCTCATATCTAGTGATCCTATAGTAAGAAAGAGACCGGCCAACCCAGGCTCCCCGACATTTTGTATCCTACGGAGATTAAAGCCGCTGTCACACGAGTACGTTTTCCGTCAATTTACTATGAGCAATTTTGTTCTCGTATTATTTTAGGACTTTTTCGCACTGGTATCGGCAATTAGACTGAGGTAGATTATTTTAGGCGGTTGAATTCTGATAAAGTGTACTTTTTTAAGCTTCCTGACCATAATTGCCTGTAAAAATTGCTCGAAAATGGGCTCGTGTGACACCGGCTTAACCCCTTCTGTACTGACGACGTCATATTATTTTTATTCTAGCTACTAGTACACGATTGCACTCCGTTTAGAAAAGGGTCTCCAGCAAATAACCGGTTTCGAACTATCTCACTTAACCCTTTTAACTGCCATACATCCTTCTTAAGGGGATATGAACCGTTTTTCTGGTCCCCCGTTAGTTTTCAGATTTTAAGATGTTTGGCCCATTAGTTGGGTGATATTTAGACCTTTCACCCAATTTCTTTATCAATATTAAGACCTTGCGTGCCATTTACAGTAAGTGTCGATTTTTTCATGACGAGCGATAGAGATCCTGTAAATTAGGACCGGCTTGTTTCTATCAAAAAATGTACAAATATATTTAAAAGGGTCCGGGATCTTGGGAATATTTTTTGAAGCTTGATGGAGGTCTATGGAGGAACCAATGAATAAACGTTTCCCCTTAAATGGCTGAAATTGTATACAACTTAAATTTTGAAACTGGCTGATTAAAATTGCCCGAAAAAATTGACAGAAAGTACGTTCGTGTGACATTGCCTCCAACCCAAGAATTAGCAATTTTGTTCAGTCTTTCTTCTACTCAACAATTGAACTCTGGATCTATCTCCCTCAACCAATCTATCCTTCATCCTATGACTTAAACTGCTTTAAACTTAGTGTGTAAAGGCATTTTGACCCTAATGTCCCATGAGTTTGGCTCTCTGTTACTCTTTTGGTTTTAGGGGAGACACTCCGTACAGGCAGTTTAGCCTTTTGTCTCCCTCATCCACATAGGAAAAAAAAATGCCCGAAAAAATTATGGAAATACGTTCGTGTGACATTACCTTCTGAGGACAAATACATTAGATTCGTCCCCGCTCAAATTGGTTAGAAAATCAGGTCTGTCAGCTTTTCCATACTAGTGCCTCTTCTCCTTTATTGAAGTCCCTCCTCTTTAATTTACAATCAGTGTTCTTGGCATTAGAGGTTATTTATTTTAGAATATATCAATAAGACAACTTAAGGGGGTACTATTCGCTTTTTCTGGACCCGTCTTCTCCCTCATGTTTTGCATATTAGTTTTGAGGTTTTAATACGTTCGTTCCGTTAGTTTGGCGATTTTGAGACCTTTTGCCTCAATTTTCTTTCAATATTAGGACCTTTCGTGCAATTTAGGTGTAAACAAAAATCCTGGCAAGCGATAGCGAGCCTCTAATTTTAGAAGGAGTCGGCATTCGGTCGGTACATTTTTCTACCGAAAAATGTACAAATATATCTTGGAAGGGGATCTAGGGGGTGTTTTTCTAAGCTTGATGGAGGTTTAGCGAGGAAATTAAAAAATAAATAAAATATATAAATATATAGGCCAAAAAAGCACTACCCATTTAAGGAGGTGTAACACGAGCTTCTTTTCTTTCAAATGTTATGGGTAATTGTATTCCTTTGAGAACTGTGCCCCATAATGTGTTCTTTCCCGCACCTTCGGCAGTTGATGACAGTACATATCAATCAACCAATCTATCTATCCATTGCACGTTCGGCAGTTCATATCAATCAACCAATCAAATCTATCTATCTATCCATTGTTCGATCCTCCCGCACGTTCGGCAGTTGATGGCAGTACCGTTCAAGGGGATGACAGGCAGGGCTCCGAGTGTTGGCGCAGAACACACTGAGCTAAACCTTTATCCTTCTAGTCCCTCCCACAGTCACCCACTCTTCTCTCTCCCCCTGACACCCACCTACAGTACCCCTTCCCCCACACACCTAATCCCCTTCCCTCACCCTCCTAATACCCTTCCCCCACCCACCTAACCCCTTTCCCCATCCACCTAACCCCCTTCCCCCGCCCACCTAACACCCTTTCTCCCACCCACCTAACACCCTTTCTCCCACCCACCTAACCCCCTTCCCCCACCCACCTAACCCCCTTCCCCCACCCACCTAACCCCCTTCCCCCACCCACCTAACCCCCTTCCCCCACCCACCTAACACCCTTCCCCAACCCACCTAACCCCTTCCCCCACCCACCTAACCATCTTCCCCCAGCCACCTAACCCCTTCCCCTACCCACCTAACCCCTTCCCCCACCCACCTAACCCCCTTCCCCCACCCACCTAACCCCCTTCCCCCACCCACCTAACCCCCTTCCCCACCCACCTAACACCCTTCCCCCACCCACCTAACCCCATTCCCCCACCCACCTAACCCCCTTCCCTCACCCACCTAACATCCTTCCCCCACCCACCTAACATCCTTCCCCCACCCACCTAATCCCCTTCCCCCACCCACCTAACCCCCTTCCCCCACCCACCAAACCATCTTCCCCCACCCACCTAACCCCCTTCCCCCACCCACCTAACGCCTTCCCCCACCAACCTAACCCCCTTCCCCCACCCACCTAACCATCTTCCCCCACCCACCTAACACCCTTCCCCCACCCACCTAACCCCATTCCCCCACCCACCTAACCGCCTTCCCCCACCCACCTAACTACCATACCCCACCTACCTAACCCCCTTCCCTCACCAACCTAACTCCCTTCTCCCACCCACCTAACCCCTTTCCCCCACCCGCCTAACCATCTTCCCAAACCCACCTAACCCTCTCCCCCCACCCACCTAATGCCCATCACCCACCCACCTAACCATCTTCCCCCACCCACCTAACCCCCTTCCCCCACCCACCTAACCCCCTTCTCCTACCCACCTAACCCCCTTCCCCTCCCCACCCAACCCCCCTCCCCCACCCACCGAACACCCTTCCCCAACCCACCTAACCCTCTTTTCCCACCCACCTAACACCCTCTCTCCCACCCTCCTAACCCCATTCCACCACCCACCTAACCCCCTTTCCTCACCCACCTAACCCCCTTCTCCTACCCACCTAACCCCCTTCCCCTACGCACCTAACCCCCTTCCCCCACCCACCTAACTCCTTTCCCCCACCCACCTAACTCCTTTCCCCCACCCACCTAACCCCTTCTCCCACCCACCTAACACCCTTTTTCTCACCCACTTTTTTTTTTTTTCTATGTGATTGAGGGAGGCAAAAGGCATAACTGCCTATAGCGAGTGCCTCCCCCATAGTTGAAAGAGTGACAGGGCCAAAATCAAGGGACGTTCGAGCCAAAATGCCTGGACACACGGAGTTTGAAGCAATTTAAGTCATAGGAAGAGGGAAAGACTGATTCTGGGAGAGTTCCAGAGCTCAGATGTTGAGTAGAAGAAAGTTTGAGAGTAACGTTTCACTCTTGGGTTGGAGAGTTGCACAGAGTAGGGGTGGGATTGAGTTGCAAGACGGGTACCACGTGCCCTACGTAAAGGAGGTGGTATGCACTGGGATAGCTCTGAGGAACACTGATTATTATAGTAGCGATAGAATAGCGAGAGAGATGCAACATTGCGGCGGAGAGAGAGAGATTGCAGAGAGTTGGTGAGTGGACGGGAGTTAATGATACGAAAGGCCTTCCTTTCAACTTTGTCTAGGAGAGCGGTGTGAGAGGAACCTCCCCACACATGTGAACAATACTCAATACAAGGGCGCACTATGCCCTGTACAGAGCAAGAAGCTGTGCAGGGGAAAAGAACCCCCTAAAGCGGTTGAGCACACCCAGCTTCTGGGAGGCTGCCTTAGCAAGACTGGTAATATGGTCCTTCCAAATAAGAGCAGAAGAAAGAGACACCAAGAATATTGAGAGAAGATGAAGGGTTGACTTTTGTATTGTTGAAGAATAAGGGATAGTCCGCTGGGAGATCCTGACGGGTAGATAGATGGAGAAATTGGGTTTTGGAAGCATTAAAGTTAACAAGGTTTTCTCTGCCCCAATTGGAAATAGTATTTAGATCAGAATTTAAGAGTTCTATGGCTTCATTACGTTTGTCGTTGAGGGATTGCTGGCTGGGGCATTCTGAAAAACTAATGGAGTAGTGTAAGGTTGAGTCGTCTGCGTATGAATGGATGGGAATTAAGGTACAGTTAAGGAGATCATTTATAAAAATTAGAAAGAGAATAGGAGATAGGACAGAGCCCTGAGGAACACCGGAGTTTATAGGGTGAGGAAGTGAACAATGGCCGTCCACAACCGCAGCTATGGAACGGCCGGAAAGGAAATTAGAGACAAAGGCACAGATGGAGGGATAGAAACCGAAGGAGGGTAGTTTAGAAATTAAAGATTTATGCCAGACTCTACCTAACCCCCTTCCCCCACCCACCTAACCCCCTTCCCCCGCCCACCTAACACCCTTTCTCCCACCCACCTAACACCCTTTCCCTCACCCACCAAACCCCCTTCCCCCACCCACCTAACCCCCTTCCCCCGCCCACCTAGCACCCTTTCTCCAACCTACCTAACCCCCTTCCCGCACCCACCTAACCCCCTTCTCCCATTCACCTAACCCCCTTTCTCCCACCCCCCTGACCCTCTTCCCCTACCCACCTAACCCCGTTCCCCCACCACCTAACCCCCTTCCCCCACCCACCTAACCCCCTTCCCCCACCCACCTAACCCCCTTCCCCCACCCACCTAACCCCTTCCCCCACCCACCTAACACCCTTCCCCCACCCACCTAGCCCCATTCCCCCACCCACCTAACCCCCTTCCCTCACCCACCTAACTCCCTTCCCACACCCACCTAACCCCCTTCCCCCACCCACCTAACCCCCTTCCCTCACCCACCTAACATCCTTCGCCCACCCACCTAACCCCATTCCCCTTCCCACCTAACCCCCTTCCCCTCCCCACCTAACCCCCTTCCCCCACCCACCCAACACCCTTTCTCCCCCCCCCCTCACACCCCTTTCCTCCCCCACCCAAACCCCCTTCCCCCCACCCACCTAACCCCCTTCCCCCGCCCACCTAGCACCCTTTCTCCCACCCACTTAACCCCCTTCTCCCACCCACCTAACCCCCTTCTCCCACCCACCTAACCCCCTTTCTCCCACCCACCTAACCATCTTCACCTACCCACCTAACCCCATTCCCCTTCCCACCTAACCCCCTTCCCCTCCCCACCTAACCCCCTTCCCCCACCCACCTAACCCCCTTCCCTCACCCACCTAACTCCCTTCCCCCACCCCCCTAACACCCTTTCTTCCACCCACCTAACCCCCTTCCCCCACCCACCTAACACCCTTTCTCCCACCCACCTAACCCCCTTCCCCCACCCACCTAACCCCCTTCCCCCACCCACCTAACTCCTTTCCCCCACCCACCTAACTCCTTTGCCCCACCCACCTAACTCCTTTCCCCCACCAACCAAACCCCCTTCCCCCACCCACCTAACCCCCTTCTCCCACCCACCTAACACCCTTTCTCCCACTCACCTAACCCCCTTCCCCCGCCCAACTAACACCCTAACCCCCTTCCCCCACCCACCTAATCCCCTTCCCCCTCCCACATAACACCCTTCCCCCACCCACCTAACACCCTTCCCCCACCCACCTAACCCCCTTCCCCCACCCACCTAACCCCCTTCCCTCACCCCACCTAACTGCTTTCCCCCACCCAACTTACCCCCTTCCTCCCACCCACCTCACCCCCTTCCCCCCAATGCAACCCACCCCCCAGCGCACCTAAACCTCTTTCCCCATATCATGATCCATAATACTGAAAACGAACATACAAAATGTAAATATTATGTAAACAATTAATGAGGTAATTCGATTCAGTTCGAGATAGCTTCGAAACATTAAGGCCACGACCATAGAGTACAGAAGGATAGAGCTCAAAGCGTGACGTCACACGGTTATTTTGCTGCGCGTCCTAGGGATTTGGTAGAAGCACTGTTGTAGGGCATACAACCAAAACACCTCAGTCGTTTTTCCTTATTAGATACTCCTTGATATCTGTGCGCCTGGCTTGTTTGCAGTGTTACCAAAGTTAAGGGAAATTCCGCAAAATGAGGGGGAAATAGATTAAAGAGGGTACTTCTTTAAGAGTGATTTAATGTTGGTAAAAACACTTGTAAATTATCTATATAATATTTTCGATTGTCTGTTTGTGTGTGTGTGTGTGTGTCTTTGTGTCTGTTCTTTATGCATGGCCACATTTTTTAAGCTAGAGCGTTCATACTTGGTATGCATAGTAAGGGGGTCCCTAGGCAGGTTTTAGTGATAAAATAGAATTCCCCAGGGTGAAAGGGACGGAGAAAATGGGCGCGAAATCGGAAAAATCTCTTGGTTTAAACAAAAATGGCCGTTTGGGGCAGAAGGAGGCCTCCGATCGAAAAGGTGTATGGAACAAAAGTTGTTCGCAGCCCCCCAAAATGGGGGTACGGATGAGGTCAGATCCAAAATCGGAGGTCATTGAGCGGCCGAAATCGAGGTCGCCGTTTAATGAGGCACAGGGAGGTCGAGGCCGGTGATTATGGTAGTAGTAGTATTGTGATGATTGTGGTAGTAGTGATTGATGATGGTGATTATGGTAGTAGAATTTAAACCCGGGCAACGCCGGGTACCCCTGCTAGTTTAAAATAAAATAGATATATAAAAGCAAGAGGGAAATATTAGGAATACAGTCATATACAATATAAACAAATACTTACATATGTTGTAAGCTGTATTACTACAAGCAACACAACAAGAATTTAAATGTAATTTTGAATATATATTATTAGTTATATACATGTTATGTAGATGTTAATATATAAAGTTGCACTAAAACAGGACATTTCACGATATACGTTCATCTATATAATATTTACGGTTGTCTGTGTGTCTGTTCTTAAGCGGCGGCCACAGTTTTGGACCTGGGGAGCTGAAACTTTGCATGTGGATGTCAATTGACCTGGGTCAGGTCATAGAGGGGGCGAGGCCACGATCGGAGGTTGTTTCGAGGCCGAAATTGAAAAAAAAATGAAAACATTTGAAAAAAATTGCCGTTTGGGGCAGAAGGAGGCCTCCGATCGAAAAGGTGTATGGAACGAAAGTTGTTCGCAGCCTCCCAAAATGGGGGTACGGATGAGGTCAGATCCAAAATCGGAGGTCATTTAGCGGCCGAAATCGAGGTCGCCGTTTAATGAGGCACAGGGAGGTCGAGGCCGGTGATTATGGTAGTAGTAGTATTGTGATGATTGTGGTAGTAGTGATTGATGATGGTGATTATAGTAGTAGTAGTGGTGGTAGTACCCGGGCAACGCCGGGTACCCCTGCTAGTAGGTTATACTTATGACATCTAGGGATATTTTGTCCCAGCATGTTTGACGTTGGCAACGCTCCACTCTCACAACAACAATGGTGGGGGTAGAAGATGCACGACTGTGAACCTCCTCAAAATAACGACAATTTCACGATGATCTGGCCTTTACAGTAGCCTCTACTTATGTCTATTTAACTCTGTCATGTCTATAGAGTCTCTGGATAGCGTAGAATTGATTATTAATAGCGTTATTAGTACAAGATAGGGATTATTACGAATTAATGGGGACCCTCCCATTTTCCTTTGCGATCTTGCTGCCATCTCTCGAACGCGCGGCTCGTTATTTTCAGATTTGTAGCGTCTTTATTTCCTCTCTATCCAATCTGTACTCTATGGCCACGACCAATGTACACATAGTTTGTACAGTTGGCCACATAAGTTCTGTTACTCGTCGTGATCTGATGTATGAAAGTAAAATTGGCATGAACGAATTACGAATGTGGTTTGTTTTAATTATATCAGTTGACGAATCAGATGGGTTTACCACTGCTTATAAAACTACAATCGTAATTCAACCATGTGCATTTTATTTGCATGTTTAAGATCACGGAGAGGAACAGAACTTATGTGGGCAACTCTACATAAGGTTTGGGAAATTCGAATTGGTGCAGGTCTATTGTTTGTTCGGACTAACTATATGGGCATTCTTAGGCAGTTTTGTCCTGACCTGGATGGTAAGGTCCACCACAGGTCCTTTGTGATGGTACCCATGAAACTTGGCAGCCGGTAATTCTTACCAGGTGTGAGAGGCGGATATGCGAGGGATGACAACCTTCCCTCCCCCACACATCCATCCATTTCCCTCAAGCGTACCACATTCACACTACCATCCCCACATATTCACCCACCTCAATCTCTCTATCTTTACACCCATACTGATTTCATCCCCTCTATATCTATATATCTATCTAGTTATCTATCTATCTATCTGGCGTTCAAGGGGATGACGAACAGGACTCACAAGTGTTGATGCAGGGCCCACATCACTAAACTCTCTCCCCCCACATACAGCCACTCCTTCCCCCCACCTCGACACACACATACACACTCGCACATCTCCCCCACCCCCTCCCCACACACACACAAGTAAGTAATATCACTCACTAACTCACACCCACTAATCATACCCACTCACGCACACAGACACACATCCACACACACACAAGTCAGTAATATTAACTATACCTATTTATTTAAATCTGTATCGAAGGTTCAATTAAATTGGGCGGGGTAGGTAGAATGGAATAACTGGCCTTTTGATGGAAACAATGAACAAGTGCCCATTGTTCCAGGCAAAATGGCCGTGATTGTGTGTGTGAGAGAGAGAGAGAGAGACTGTGTGTGTCTTTATAATATATACACGTGTGTGTATCTGTATGAGAGAGCAGGAAGAGAGAGTGTGTGTGTGTACTGTATATATATACAGTATATAATGTATACGAGTGTGTGTGTGTGTGTGTGTTGGAGAGAGAAAGAGAGAGTACACAGGCGTGCGTGTGTACATGTATGTGTGTGTGTGGGTGTACGTGTCTATGTGTACCCAAGCCAACCCTCTATTTACTCGTGGAGAATTTTGCTTCTTGATCAATCAAAATCAGTATGTAAGTATGTCGGTTCTCGCGGTCGACATACAGACACAGGTGGGGACCACCCTGTTCATTTTATTTTAAATTAGCTCAAAATCCTGAAAATACCATTAAGTATTAAAATGTGTTTACTCAATAACCCTTCATAAACCAGTGAAATGTTATTAATGAAAACCCATTGGGAATTGTTTTTTTTTTATGTTTTCCAAACTTTTCCTGTATTTCTAAAAACGTTATATAGCGAACTTTGAAAATGACAGGCTCAGTAACTACTGGTCGTACGAGGATTGTACAATGTACCAGTACCTTGAAAGAGTGTAAGATACTCTACAACCTCCCCAACAGCTGTATCTTCTACTCTGCCATGTTCCTGCGTAACATATTGTAAACCAAAACAAATAAAAATTAAAATGTTCACCTAATTACCTTAGAATTTCACATGTTGAATTAATTTCCCTAATCCAGGAACTAATTTCATCTTTACCCTCAATTATTGACCAATTTTAATGAGTTTGGTCTCATTTGAAAAAGGAAAGAATGGAGCAAAATACGATATGTTTATATTTTGGTAAAAGTTTCATACTTTCTCACAATAAATGTTTACTTTTTAAACTTTGGGAAAAAAATAAAATGAATTTCAAGAAAAATATGGCGTAACAAAAAACAAGTAACCAAATAATATGTTAGGCATGTAATGAGCTCTAAATAATAAAAAAAAAACAAAAAAAAAATCGGACACACGGTTTGGTCAAAGTGGCGATTTTTTCTTCTTCTTCATAATTAATTCTTTTATTTTTCGTCCAAATCGCTTGAAATGTGCACACAAAGGTCACAGTATAAACACCTATAACAGGTAAACATTTAAAAGAAATCGCTCAGTAATTTCTATTTATTAAAATTTTACAGGACGGTCACATTAAGGGGAGATCTTCACTTGAGGGATTTTTTTCTTGACCCCTTTCTCCCTCATGTTTAGCCCCATTGCTTTTGATATTATAAATTGTTTGCCCCATTAGTTTAGCTATTTTAAGAACTTTCACCCCATATTAAGACCTTTCGTGCAATTCAGGTGTCGATTTTATCCTGGCGAGCGATAGCGAGCCTGTAATTTAAGAGGAACCGGCTTTCAGCCGGGACATTTTTCTACCGAAAAATGTACAAATTTATCTTGAAAGGGGCTCAAGGGGGTGTAATATTAAGCTTGATGGATATCTAGGGACCAAACTAAAAACCTCCCCTTAAGGAGGAACCGGCCTTTGGCCGGGAAATTTATCTACCGAAAAATGTACAAAATTATATCGAAGGGGGGTCTTGGAGGCATTTTTAAAAGCTTGATGGAGGTCTAGGAAGCAAACGAAAAACCTGCCCTTAACCCCTTCTGTACCGGCGACGTTCTATTAATTTAATCATATTTTGTATTCAAACGATTGTGTAGTTTAATGGGGATGGGCGTATTTATGTACTCATTTATGTATAATATTATATATTTATGTACTCATTTATGTATAATATTATATATTTATGTACTCATTTGTGTATAATATTATATATTTTTTTAGTTTCCTCCCTAAACCTAGGGAGGCCAGCATAAGCTGAAAAGGACGGTATCGGTACTGAAAGGGTTAATCTCGACATTAACTGTAACTGATCTTGTAGCCCACAGTTAGGAGCGTTCTAAACAAACTTTAAGGGGAGTGGGTCGTTTTTCTGGTCTCCCTTCCTCCTCATGATTAGCCCCGTTAGTGTTCAGAGTGTATGATGTTCTACTAATTAGTTTGGTGATTTTAAGACCTTTCACCCCATTTCTTTGTCAATATTATTAAGACTATTTTTGTTATGTAGGAGTTGATTGTTTCCTGGCGAGCGATAGCGAGCCTGATATTTAAGGGAAACCAGCCTTCGGCCAAGATATTTTTCTATCGAACAATTTACAAATTTCTCTTGAAGGAGGGTCTTGGGGGGGATGTTGTTTTAAAGCTTGATGGAGGTCTAGGGAGGGGAAAAATTATAACAAAATCTATAAATGAGCAAATAAATACTCCCATCAGTCGTTAAGGGGACGTTATTTTATTTACGTATTTTATGTTTCATTATCGCCTGTATATTTGTTTTAAATTGCACCATAGACATCAATCAAGCTTTATTAAAAACATCCCAGAGACAGATAGATTTGTAATTTTTCGGTACCTCTTAAATTACAGGCTCACTATCGCTGGCCAGGAAAAAACCCAACACCTAAATGGCACGAAAGGTCTTAATACAATGAAACGGAACAATCGAAGCAAAATGAACCGAGACACAAAACGAAACGGAGCATAATAAAACTAATCAAAATTAACGAGAGAAAACAAAACGAAGCCAAATGTAACTAATCAAGACCAAATAAGACGAAGCGAATCGGAACCAGACGAGGCCAAACTAACATAAAGGAAGCGATACCCCAAGAAAACGGGCCGAAACTAAAGGAAAACGGGCGACTGTTCGTTTTAAGGGCGAGATTGACGGAGCTCACGGCATAACACGGAGAATAATAAACCCGGATGAGGGTAAACAAGTGGTGAGAGAGAGAGAGAGAGAGGGAGTACGCAGGAGTACAAAGGAAATCAATCAAAAACAGGTCTAGCGACCCCTCTAGGCTGCTTGTCCTCCAAAACGCTGAGAATGAGTGTCCAAACAGTGGTTTAGAGTGGGTAAGGGTTAAATTGGAAAAGGAAGAACTGCCCTGGAACAAAATAATGTCCGTGGAAGGAATAGGAGATGTTAGTAGGGGACAGTTGGGTTAGTAACATAACACAGTAACATCTTGGTAATTTGTAAACGCAATAATCCTTGATGAATCTGAAGAGTAAAAAATATAAAGTTATTCATTTACAAACGCAGTCAGTCCTGGGTTTGAGGCAAGATGTTTATCTAGGCGAAGTTTAAAACAATCAACAGTGCTGCAGTCTATAACGTCTTGGGGAAGCCCATTCCACAAGTTGACAACTCGATTGAAGAAGATATGCTTAGACTCGTGTGAGTTAAAAGATTTACCAATAATTTTGCAACTGTGTAATTAGAATGGTCGATAGTGAAGTACTTGCTACCGTTCATATTGTCGATGCCTTTGATGATTTTGAACACTTGAATTAAGTCGCCTCTTAACCCCTTATTGGCGGCGCGCGACGTATGTCGAGTGAAATAAATTTGGACTAAGTGGCGGTGCACGACATCTGTCGAGCACCATTTTCAGCACGTAATGTTGCTGAGAGAGAGAGCTGAGCGGTGGGACGAGCGTAGTAGCCATATGACCGGTCCCCACCACTGGGGTGGACATACTGAACTGTATCCCACCCTTCTCCCCCTCTTCTGCCTCACTGCACAGGGAATTATGTAAGGAAATTGCCTTGTTTCAGGGTTTTTGCACTCGTGTTGCGCGATCGTTGCAAGAGAACCAGTGGTCGTACAAGGATGGTTCGGGTGTCATTGGAAAGCTCTGTTTACGCCCTTTCAGAGATAGATACTTGTTTTACGCTCTGGGTCTTATTTAGGCATGAAAATGAGCACGGAAACAACCCTATTTAGGGTTAAAAAAAAAACGCTGGGGCTACGGTCAAATAGACCACCTAGCCCGTTAAATAAGGGTTAATCTGTGTTGGGATAAAGGAAATATATTTAATTCACAAAGACGCTCCTCGTATGGTTTGTTTTTTAGGCAAGGTATAATTTTGGTAACTCTGTGTTGTACTCGTTCTAGCTTTTCTATATCTTTTTGGTAATAAGGGCACCAGGACTGAACGCAATATTACAGAAGAGTGCGGGCTAAGGAATTTTAAAGAGTTAGGATTACAGTACATCTTTGGATTTATGCTCAAATGACCTGCCTATAAAGCCAATTATTTTGTTTGCCTTCTTAATAACATCTGTACATTGTTGACTGGGTTTTAGGTTACTGATGTTGTTACTCCCAAATAAGTTTCTCTGTCTACACTCTTAAGCTGGGTGCCATTCATCGAATAGTTTGCTTTTTCATTTCGGTTTCCAATATGTAGTACTTTACATGTATCCGCATTGAAATTCATATGCCAAATTTGAGCCCAACATGACAACTTATCTAGATTGTGTTGCATATCTTCAACATATTCTTGCGACAGACAGAGGGAGAGAGAGAGAGAGAGAGAGAGCAAAATGGAAAAACAGTGAGAGTGAGTTAGTACAAGACCAAGAGAGAGAGAACAAAAAAGACAACAAGAAAGAGAGAAAAAACATGAATACAGAAAGAGACTGCAATGGTTGTTTCGTGCAATAGAAAGAACTTGGACTTTTATCATCATATTTACACCTCGTTAGCTGCGACAGACGGGAAAGAGAGAGAGAGAGAGAGAGAGAGAGAGAGAGAGAGAGATCTGACTTGACTTAATAACCTTCTAAAATTTGTTCTACTAACAAAAGTACAAAGTATTTACCAGGTATCACAAATCATGTGTGGAAACTGTGTATTTTCACACAGTGGTTATTTGTCCTGTTCCAAACAAAGTATATACACGAGAGTATTATACATTGGTTCCAAATAGCTAGGCCAGAAATAGTTAACCCTGATCTCTGTAACTCAAAAAGGGATAAGAGCAAATGGGCTGCAAATTTGTACACCTATTCCCTGGTTGATCCTTCCCAAATGGTATAAATATTAGCTCGATTACTGCAGTCGTTTGTGAGTTAATTACCAAAGGTAAGCGCGAGGGCAAAATTGTACGGCATTTTGTGCAGCAGCTGCTTCGGGGTTCAGTGGAGGAGGGAAGCTGCTTCGGTGGGTGCTGTGGGAGGGGTTCAGTGGAGGAGGTTGTATTAATTTGTGCAGCAGCTTCTTCGGTGGGTGCTGTGGGAGGGGTTAAGTGGAGGAGGTTGTATTAATTTGTGCAGCAGCTGCTTCGGTGGGTGCTGTGGGAGGGGTTCAGTGGAGGAGGTTGTATTAATTTGTGCAGCAGCTGCTTCGGTGGGTGCTGTGGGAGGGGTTAAGTGGAGGAGGTTGTATTAATTTGTGCAGCAGCTGCTTCGGTGGGTGCTGTGGGAGGGGTTAAGTGGAGGAGGTTGTATTAATTTGTGCAGCAGCTGCTTCGGTGGGTGCTGTGGGAGGGGTTCAGTGGAGGAGGTTGTATTAATTTGTGCAGCAGCTGCTTCGGTGGGTGCTGTGGGAGGGGTTCAGTGGAGGAGGTTGTATTAATTTGTGCAGCAGCTGCTTCGGTGGGTGCTGTGGGAGGGGTTCAGTGGAGGAGGTTGTATTAATTTGTGCAGCAGCTGCTTCGGTGGGTGCTGTGGGAGGGGTTAAGTGGAGGAGGTTGTATTAATTTGTGCAGCAGCTGCTTCGGTGGGTGCTGTGGGAGGGGTTCAGTGGAGGAGGTTGTATTAATTTGTGCAGCAGCTGCTTCGGTGGGTGCTGTGGGAGGGGTTCAGTGCAGGAGGTTGTATTAATTTGTGCAACAGCTGCTGCGGTGGGTGCTGTGGGAGGGGTTCAGTGCAGGAGGTTGTATTAATTTGTGCAGCAGCTGCTTCGGTGGGTGCTGTGGGAGGGGTTCAGTGGAGGAGGTTGTATTAATTTGTATACATTTGTTCATTTATTTATTTATTTTAGGTTTTCTCCCAACACTTCCATCAAGCTTCAATAAATACCCCCAAGATCCCCTTTCCAGATAAATGTGTACATATTTCGGTAGAAAAATTTACCGGCCAAAGGCCGGTTTCTCCTAGATTACAAGCTCGCTATCGTTCGCCAGGAATAAATAGACACATAAACGACAAAAAATCCTAAAATCGTCAAACTAATTGGGCTAAATATGAGGGAGAAATGTAAGTCCAGAAAAAAAACCTCACTTAAAAGGGGTGTGGGGGAGGGGGGGGGGAGGAGTACAAAGGAGTACAAAGGAAATCAAGCAACAACAGATCTAGTAACCCTTCTAGGCTGCTTGTCCTCCAAAACACTGAGGATCAAGTGTCCAAACAGTGGTTTAGAGTGGGTAAGGGAACATTGGAAAGGGAACTACTGCCCTGGAACTAATGTCCGTGGCAGGATTAGGAAGTTAGTATGGGACATATGGGTTAGTAACTGAGGGGGGGATAAAATAAAGTTATTAATTTACAAACGCAGTCAGTCGCGGGTTTGATGCGAGATATTTGTCTAAGCGGAGTTTAAATTAATCAACGGTGCTGCAGTCTATAACGTCTCGGGGAAGCCCATTCCATAAGTTGACAACTCGATTGAAGAAGACATTTTTAGCTTCGTGTGAGTTAAAAGATTTACCAATAATTTTGCACCCGTTTCCCCGCGTGTAATTAGATTGGTCGATAGTGAAGTACTTACTACAGTTCATATTGTCGATGCCTTTGATGATTTTGAACACTTGAATTAAGTCGCCTCTTAATCTGCGCTGGGTTAAAGGAAATATATTTAATTCTCTAAAACTGCAGTGTTGCCAATTTCTGAAGGTATTGGCTCTGTGATTATGCAATGACTTAATTCTACTGTATTTGCCTAAATGTGTTTGTTTTTCTTAATAATGTTGTCCTTGCTTAGTTTGTCAGAGAGAGAGAGAGAGAGAGAGAGAGAGAGAGAGAGAGAGAGAGAGGGGGGGGGGGATGTAATGTAATGTCAATATTTTACAATGTATTAATGTGCAAGCATTAAAGGAACACATTCGTACATTCCTATTAATAAGAAATATGTTAGTAATTGTAAATATATCAGAATTATTTAATTAAAACTAAACTTAATAGCTGGTCTTTAGATAATGATATTGTGTAATCTATTGTGTCCACTTTGACCAAAATCATATGTATCATAATGTTTAAGTAAGAGAGAGAGAGAGAGAGAGAGAGAGAGAGTGGAAGAAGGGGTAAAGAGAATGATGATGATGATGAAGATTAGTATTATGCTAGGAGTCATTAAGTGTAATATTACGTTGAGGATCATTTACCCTTTATATTAGGACCTTTACCCTCATCATTATTAGTATATTACTCTCATTTTCTATTCCTCATTCTTATTTTTCTTTTTCTTTTTCTAGTTCTTCTTTTTCTTTTATTTTTCTTCTTTTTCTTCTTCTTTTTCTTCTCTATTTACCCCTTGATGATTATGACGCGGTTTGACAGTTTATTCTCTCTCTCTCTCTCTCTCTCTCTCTCTCTCTCTCTCTCTCTCTCTCTCTCTCTCTCTCTCTCTCTCTTTCCCTTCAGACATGGCAGATGCCTCTAAACTTGGAAAAGTGCAAGGTGATGCATATCGGCCAAGCAAACCCCAAGTCAGGCTATTCGCTATTGGGAATGCCTCTGGAAGAGAGTGATTTTGAAAAGGATTTGGGTGTTCTAATTAGCGGTGACCAAAAGTTTTCCAAACAGTGCATTGAAATATAGAAGAAAGCTAAGAAATCTTTGGGCTATATTAAGTGGAAATTTAAGTATAAAAATAAGAAAATAGTCGTCACACTTTACAACGCTCTGATACAGCCTCTCCTGGAGAATGCTGTTCAATTCTGGTCGCCAGCACTCAAGAAAGATATAGAGCGACTGGAAAGAGTCCAAACTAGGGCTACAGAGCTTATTCCATCACTTAGAAGACTGAGCTATGAGGACCGGTTGAGAGGTTTTGATCTCTTTCCGTTGGAGACACGCAGACTACGAGCTCAGCTCTTTGAAGTTTTAAAATTCTTAATGGGTTTGGCAATGTGGATTATAGCAAAAATGTTAGCCTCAATATGAATACAACACGCAACCATGGCTGGAAATTAGAATTGAAAAAGTCCAGCACTAGTATTTGTGGAAACTTTTTCACATATAGGATCTGTTCTACTTGAACAAACTTCCCTCCAAATTTGTAAACAGTTCTTCAGTAGAACAGTTCAAGAAGAGAGTAGATAGTATTTTGTACACTCTGTAATGAGTGTAGTGCACTAACCAGTCTCTCTCCTTCTGCTTCGAGTATCTCCTCGGAATGAACCGCAAGGTTTCTGAGATACTAACTATTCCTTGTGACTCCTTGTAACTCTCTTTCTATCTATATCTATCTATCTCTTCATCACTGTCCACACGTCTCTCTCTCTTTACTCCCACCAACCCTTTCTCGTCCCCCCTCCCCCCTATCCTCTTCACTTTTACCTCCTCAATCCTCCCCCCCCCCCCCTCCCTCCACCCCTATCCCTCCGGAGTAACTTTTATCTGGCCACTAATTGGTTTTCTCTGGTGGTTGATGTGATAATAGCTCTAGCCTCCCCCGCCTCCCTCTTCCCCTACCCTCTACTCCCCTTCCTCCCCATCCCCTGTATCACGAGAGGGTCTATACACCCTATAGCTTTTTCTCTCTCTCTCTCTCTCTCTATATATATATATATATATATATATATATATATATATATATATATAATTTATAATCGGCAAACTTCCACAACTTCTAACCACTTCACACAAAGTACAATATAAGGTTCATAAATTATAAATGATTGCAAGCGCCGAGAATCGAACTCGGGACCCACAAACAGGACGACAGTGATTTTCCAATGTACTACCATGAACGTTAAAGGTTTAGCGCACACTATTCACACATATACCTTGTCGATATATAGGAACATGCACTGAGTGTTAAACTAACCCTAAACTCACTATGATAGTCAAATGGAAGTACTGAAACACGTAGATATAGTATTATGAAAGAAATGTCAATTAACACGACAATATTTTATATCATTGTAATCTACAAACGTCCTTAAGGGGACAGTGGTTATTTTTTGTTTGGATATATACGGTATATATATATATATATATATATATATATATATATATATATATATATATATATATATATATATATATATATATATATACTGTATATATATATATATATATATATATATGTATTAATTTATGTTTTACTTTCCTCGCTAGACCTTCATCAAGCTTTGAAAGAACTCTCCTGGCCCCCCCGCCCCCCCCCTTCAAGATAAATGTGTACTTATTTATTATGGCGGATACAGCGGGTAGTCAAAGAGTTTGGTGTGGTTTGTGGAAGGAGGAAACTGAAGGTGAACGTCAATAAAAGTAAAGTAATGGTGTGTAATAAGGGAGAGCATAGGGTGAATCTAGATGTGAGGCTGGATGGGGAAATATTGGAACAAGTAGTGTGTTTTAAATATCTATGAGGAACGATAAGCAGGAGTGGAGGTATGGAAATGGAGGTAAAACAGAGAGTGTGTGAAGGAAGGAAGGTTTTCGGAGCAATGGGAAGTATGTGGAAGACGAGAAATCTCGGAATAAAAGTAAAAAGTGCACTGTATCAAGGAATTGTTGTGCCAACAGTGATGTATGGGGCTAAGACTTGGGTTCTGAAGAAAAAGGAGAAAAGAAAGCTGGATGTGATGGAGATGAGCTGCTTGAGAAGTATGTGTGGAGTTACTCGTAGAGACGGATTGAGGAATGAAGAGATATGTAGGAGAGTGGGGCAGCAGGAACATTTGTCAGCCAGAGTGGACAGAAGGTTGCTGAGCTGGTATGGTCATGTTGAACGAATGGGAGATGAAAGGCTTACAAAGAGAATATGTGAGTCAGATACAAGGGGAGATAGAAGGGCAGGAAGACCCCCATTGAGATGGAGAGACTGTGTAAGACAAGCTTTGGATGATAGAGGAATGACTATAGATCAGGCAGGGGAAGTGGTGGTGGACAGGAGTGAATGGAGAATGCTTGTGAATAGTTGAGTGAACACGTGGTCATTTGGGGGAAGGGGTCGGGCGCAAGTTGGACTAGTTAATAGTCCATCAGGCACCTGGCCCAGGGAGATTAATATGAAGGGTGCGCCTGGAAGTGTGGTGGGAGGGCTTGTGGCTTCGGCTCCGCTGCATGTCTGCCTGCCGAGATCGGAACCTCTCCGGGTGGTCGGGGGCAGGGGGAGTGCTGGAGCGACCTTGTTGACCCTGGTCTCTGGGTCTTCTCCTTGGTGACCTAGATGTGTGTGAATTTGTGTTTTTATCTATGTTTGTTCGTTATTTTATGCTGTTTTTTGTGTTTTCCCTGTTCTTGCTCTGTCTTGAGTCGCCCACCCCCAAGAAAAAAAGGAAAAACAAAATATAATAGAAAAAATAGAAAATAAAAATAAAAATAGGAAAAATGGGGATTGGGCCTGAGCATATAGATAGATGGATAGATAATTATATTTCGATAGAAAAATGTACCGGCCGATGGCCGGTTTCTTTTATAATTTCAGGCTCGCTATCGCTCGCCAGGACAGAATTGACATCTAAATGGCACGAAAGGTCTTAATAGTGATATAGAAATGGGACAAAAGGTTTTAAAATCGACAAAATAATGGGGCAAACGTCTTATAATCTCAAAACAAATGGAGCTTACCATGAGGGAGAAAGAGGACCAGCAAAATTACCCATGTCCCCTTAACATCTAACCACTTCACACAATGTACTTTATAGGGTTAATAAATGTTGAATGATTGCTACTGCCGGGAATTGAACTCGGGACCAACAAACATGACGACAGTGTTCTACCCCTGTATTCTGATTCAGGATGTCAAACCGGAGAACATTTTGTTTGAAGACATGAATGAATTAATTATTATGTTTTTTCACCAACCAACTTCACTTCTAAACTCCATTAATGAAATCAACACATACATGTGGCCGTGCACTCCAAGGACTCAAGTCTAGGATACTCACACCGAAGAAGAAATACATGACAATTAACATGAAATAGCTTTGTTTTTGCTATTATATCACTTCCAAACCCATAATTTGAACTATTAACCATAATTTTATCTTTGTATATACAATAATAAGGATTACAATTAATGGAGTCTGCTTTCGTTTGATACCCTGTTCTGATTGGAATTAACCCTCTCCGACATATGACGCGATTTTGAGCCTATTAGGGATACTTTAAAACCTTTGTTACCATCAGGGGTATTTAGAAACCTTTAGTTTAGTTACTTCAACCTCTGCAGTTGTCTTTGAGTTACCTGTGGGCAGAACACTAATTTTGGAGAGGTAATTATAAGAGTGAGAGAACTCTATTTCTTATTGCTAATCTGGCAACCTCTGCATCATATGAGTCTGAAAGGGTTAAACAGGAAACATGTTGCAGAATGCTTTATAATAAGAGTGAAACAACTTGCAGTAATAGCTCGTGCAACACTGACGCATACTAGTAAACTGAGGTGCAGAATTAAGTCTTTTAAGGGGATATTTGCACTTGAGGTATTTTTTCCTGAACCCCTTTCGCCCCATTTCTGTCAATTTTGAGACCTTTCGTGCCATTTAGGTGTTGTCGATTTTTTCCTGGCGAGCGAAAGCGAGCCTGTAATTTAAGAGGAACCGGCCTTTGGCTGGGAAATTTTCTACTGAAAAATGTAGAAATTTATCTTGAGAGGGGGTCAATTATAAGATTGATGGAGGTCTAGGGAACTAACTAAAAATCTCCCCTTAACCCTTACAGATCCAACGATGGTTATAGCCATCAGTAGATAAGTAACTCTCCCCAGTCCCAGCGATGGATATAGCCGTCAGTAATGTACTTTCCTTGTAACTGCCTGTACAAGACTGTACCAGTTACCACGACCGTTTGAGCACTGCTACTGTTATGGCAACACTTCTCAGCTTATATGAGACCCACTGAAGGGTGACAGAGCCAGTGTAGCCTAATCTTTGGAGTTGGATAGGTGGTCTCTCCTGCCATTTTTGCCACATTGCTTGGGACTGCTGGGGACTTTTATTACTGTATCCTACGGTACAGTACGGCTTAAGAATGAAAATTTGTTTCAATATAAATCTAATGATAACATAACTCATTGCAGTAGTCATTGTAAGAATAAAGCATGCTTCAATACACGTCAGGGTGAGAATGTACCCTGTTGCAGAAAATAAGTCAATGAAGTCCTGTTGCAGAAAATAAGTCAATGAAACCCTGTTGCAGAAAATAAGTCAATGAGGCTCTGTTGCAGAAAATATGTCAATGAAGCCCTGTTGCAGAAAATAAGTCAATGAAGCCCTGTTGCAGAAAATAAGTCAATGAAGCCCTGTTGCAGAAAATAAGTCAATGAGTCCCTGTTGCAGAAAATAAGTCAATGAGGCCATGTTGCAGAAAAAAAGTCAATGAGGCCCTGTTGCAGAAAATAAGTCAATGAAGCCCTGTTGCAGAAAATAAGTCAATGAAGCCCTGTTGCAGAAAATATGTCAATTAAGCCCTATTACAGAAAATAAGTCAGTGAGTCCCTGTTGCAGAAAATAAGTCAATGAGGCTATGTTGCAGAAAATAAGTCAATGAGGCCCTGTTGCAGAAAATAAGTCAATGAAGCCCTGTTGCAGAAAATATGTCAATGAAGCCCTGTTGCAGAAAATAAGTCAATGAAGCCCTGTTGCAGAAAATAAGTCAATGAAGCCCTGTTGCAGAAAATGAGTCAGTGAATCCCTGTTGCAGAAAATAAGTCAATGAGGTCATGTTACAGAAAATAAGTCAATGAGGCCCTGTTGCAGAAAATAAGTCAATGAAGTCCTGTTGCAGAAAATAAGTCAATGAAGCTCTGTTGCATAAATTAAGTCACTGAAGCCCTGTTTCAGAAAATAAGTCAATGAGGACCCATTGCAGAAAATAAGTCAATGAAGCCCTGTTGCAGAAAAGGAGTCAATGAGGCTCTGTTGCAGAAAATAAGTCAATGAAGCCCTGTTGCAGAAAATAAGTCAATGAAGCCCTATTGCAGAAAATAAGTCAATGAAGCCCTGATGCAGAAAATAGTCCATGAAGCCCTGTTCTAGAAACTAAGTCAGTGAGTCCCTAATGCAGAAAATAAGTCAATGAGGCTATGTTGCAGAAAATAAGTCAATGAGGCCCTGTTGCAGAAAATAAGTCAATGAAGCCCTGTTGCAGAAAATATGTCAATGAAGCCCTGTTGCAGAAAATAAGTCAATGAAGCCCTGTTGCAGAAAATAAGTCAATGAAGCCCTGTTGCAGAAAATAAGTCAATGAAGCCCTGTTGCAGTAAAAAGTCAATGAAGCCCTGTTGCAGAAAATAAGTCAATGAAGCCCTGTTGCAGAAAATAAGTCAATGAAGCCCTGTTGCAGAAAATAAGTCAATGAAGCCCTGTTGCAGAAAATAAGTCAATGAAGCCCTGTTGCAGTTTCATGGTCTAGAGGCAGATTTTGGTTGGTCTAGGTCATGCGCAAATACTTCACTCTCCGGGTATGGGGAGAGGGGGAGGGGGGTGTAGGGGGGGGAGAGGAGGAAAGGAAGAAAAGAAGGGAGGGGAAGAAGGAGAAGGAAAGTAAAACAAGAAGGGGGGGGGGGGATGAAGAGGAGTGGGAGGAGGAGGAGAAAAAGGCAGGAAGGAAGTAGGGGGAGGGGGATGGATGAAGAGAAGGAATGGGAGGAGGAAGGGGAGGAGGAGGCGGAGGTAGGGGTGGGGAAGAAATAAGAGGTAGGGGAAAGAAGGAGAAGGAGGGGGGGGGGGGGAGAAAGGAAGGGAAGGAGGGGGGGGAGGAGGACGAAAAAGGAGGGGTAGGGGTAGGAATGAAGAGAAGGAGTGGAGGGGAACGAGGAGAAGAAGGGGGGGGGGGGCAAGTAGGGGGAGAGATGAGGTGAAAGACTGAGAGGGGGAGGAAAATAGGAAAGGGAGGGATGGATGAAGGGATAGGAGAAGGAAGAATACAAAGGAATACAAAGGACTTACAAACTGCAACATACCTATTGATCTTTTCGGGGCAGTTTGGATATCTACACTGCCTAGCTACTAACTACTAAGTAAAGAAAAGGATAGTAAAGCAGGAGGAGGAGGAGGTGGCCTAGTGGCCTAGTCTGTTACACAAGTCAATCTCTCTCTCTCTAGGTATCAAAGGTGAAATTCATTCTTGGATAAAAAATTGGCTTACGGACAGAAGACAGAGAGTGGTGATAAATGGAGTGGAATCGGAGTGGGAGCCTGTCACTAGTGGAGTTCCACAGGGTTCAGTCCTTGGACCGGTCCTGTTTCTCATTTACATTAACGATATCGATGTAGGGGTAAACAACACCATTTCCAAATTCGCCGACGATACAAAAATAGGAAATACAGTCCTGAACGAAGATGATAGAAATGCGTTGCAATCTGATTTAAACAAGATATCAGAGTGGTCGAAAAAATGGCAGATGCCCTTCAATGTCGATAAATGTCAGGTGCTGCAGGTTGGTAGCAGAAATATGAAATACAAATACGAAATGAATGGCAAACAAATAAAAACCGCAACGGTAGTAAAAGACCTAGGGGTACTAATATCTGAAAACCTAAAAACTTCCGACCAATGTATAGCAGCTGCAAATAAGGCAAACATAGCATTGGGCTTTATTAAACGAAAATTTACATATAAACATGAAAACGTAATAGTGCCACTGTTCAAAAGTATGGTGAGGCCCCACCTTGAATATGGTGTGCAGTTCTGGTCACCTTATCTGATCAAGGACATTGTAAGACTCGAGTCAGTACAGCGTAGAGCGACGAAGATGATACCCTCATTAAGAAATAAACCATATGAAGAAAGACTTAAACGATTGAACCTGTTCTCATTAAAAAGAGGAGGTTGAGGGGTCAGCTTATTGAGTGCTTTAAGATACTAAAAGGTTTCGACAAAGTCGATGTAAATGCACTATTCACATTAAACAATACTAATCAAACTCGCGGAAATGGAATGAAATTAAAAACCAAAAAGGCAAACCTAGATGTCACAAAGAGTTTCTTCACCTACAGTGTGGCGACAGAGTGGAATAAACTACCAGCGAGAGTGGTGGAGAGCGACACAATAAACGCCTTCAAGGGAAGGCTTGACCTCTATCTGCAGAGGGCTGGGGTGATATGAATGGAAAAAAAAAAAAAAAAAAAAAATATATGTATGTATGTATGTGTGTGCACTGTACAGTATGTATATATATACTGTATATATATGTGTGTATGTATGTATGTGTATATGTATGTGTATATATATGTATATATATATGTATATGTATGTATGTGTATGTGTGTATGTGTATATATGCATATTATAGTTTGTAAGGCCAGACTGCCTAGTAAGGACCTTGAGGTCTGTGTGGTCTGTGTATCTATGTAGCTCTCTATGTAGCTCTCTCTCTCTCTCTCTCTCTCTCTCTCTCTCTCTCTCTCTCTCTCTCTCTCTCTCTCTCTCTCTCTCTCTCTCTCTCTGTTCTATAATAGGGGGTCTACATTTAATACACAGGTTTTAGAAGTAACAATAACAGTGCCATTACAAATATACCCCCACTCCCTTACATATGAGAAGAGGTACGGTATAGCGTCACTTAAAGGGGACAGTGGTTATTTTTTGGGGTCTATGTATTTATATTTTTATTTATTTGTTTAGTTTCCTTGCTACACCTTCATCAAATTTTAAAATAACACCCCCTAGACCCCCTTCTAGATTTTGTAAATTTTTCGATAGAAAACTTCCCTTAACATTTCAGCTCGTGTCGCTCGCCAGGAGACAGTCGACACCTAAATGGCTCGAAAGGTCTTGATATATAAATGGGACGACAGGTCTTAGAATCGACAAACTAATGGGGCGAACGTCTTAAAATCTGGAAACTAATGGGGCTAAACATGAAGAAGAAGGGGCCCCTGAAAAGCGACCCATCTCCCCTTACTTTTATTGTAGATATTATACACTGCAATATAATCATGTTAATATTATGTATTTGGTATCTTGCAGGTGAGCGATGAATGCAACACAGCGGGAATGAAGGAGACATCGTGAGTAGTGTTTATATAATTATTCGTTCCAAATATTTCGTCATTCATCCACTGAATTATTCATCTCTATTTGGGTCGTGTTTATTTGCCTATTGTTTTATAATTTTATTATTTTTAACTTTTCTTCCCTAGACCTCCATCAAGCTATAAAAAACACCCCCTAGACCCCCCTTCAAGATAAATTTGTATATTTTTCAGCAGAAAAATTTCCCGGCCGAAGGCCGGTTCTTCCAACATTACAGGCTCACTGTCGTTCGCCAGGGAAAAAATCGACACCTAAATAGCCCGCAAGGTCTATATATTGACGAAGAAATGGGGCGAAAGGTCTTCAAATCGACTAACTAATGGGGCAAACATCTTAACATCTGAAAACTAATGGGGCTAAACATGATGAAGAAAGTGGTGGAGATAACCGGCTCAATTATTCTTATCTACCATAGTGAGCTTGACAAACACTAGCTGGTCTGTTCAAATCTAAGGGGGTAGTACTCGCTTTTTATGGACCCCCCTTCTCCCTCATGTTTAGCATGTTAGTTTTGAGGTTTTAAGCCGTTCGTTCCGTTAGTTTGGCGATTTTAAGACATTTCGCCTCATTTTGTATTCAATATTAAGGCCCTTTAGGTGTCCATTTTTTCCTGGCGAGCGAAAGCGAGCCTCTAATTTTAGAAGGAATCCACCTTCGGCCGGAACATTTTTCTACCGAACAATATATAAATTTATTTTGAAAGGGGGTGTTTTTCTAAGCTTGATGGAGATCTAGCGAGGAAACTTAAAAATAATTAAACATATAAACACATAGCCCAAAAACAATGTACTACCCCTTTAACATTTGTAAACTAACCATGCTATTCGAAGTCCAACATCGACTAATTTAACTTATGATAATTAACTTTTTTAATCTTGCGTAATCAAGTCGTTTATATAACACACATACGTAAATATTATTAAACTACTACTTCTTTCTTCTGTCCAACAGCTGAGCTCTGGAACTCTCTCCCAGAATCAGTCTTTCCTTCTTCCTTGACTTAAATTGCTTCAAACTCCGTATGTCCAGGCATTTTGGTTCGAACGTTCCTTGATTTTGGCCCGGTCACTTTTTCAACTCTGGGGGAGGCACTTGCTACAGGCAGTTTTGCCTTTTGTCTCCCACACTCACATAGAAAAAAAAGTGATGATATGACTACAAATATATACTACTACTAATAATAATAATAATAATAATAATAATAATAATAATAACAATAATGATAATAATGGTGATGAAGTAATATACAATATAAGTTGTTGTTGTTGTTGTTGTTCCTCAGGCTGTCTGGCCGAACAGCCCCAAGGTCTCGAGCAAGGCCAAGGCCATAAACGAGCGCCCCCACAAAATCCTCCCTGCTTACCACTAACAAAGCCCGGGTGACCGAAGCCACTCCAAGGCAGGGAGCTGACGAGGGTGCGGAAACGCCCGGGAAACCAAAGCCCCACCAAGGCCCTGTGCCCCTCAGTAATTATGAAGGGAAAGTTGAGGGGTAAGGGAAAAATGTGACGCTTTGGCTCCCAATCTGCCAACTTCTAGGTTGGCAGTAGGGAGGTCAATCCACGGAAAAGACGCCGCCACTTGAGATCTAGAAGATATATAAGTAAAAGGAACAGTCAGAGTAAGCTATGGGTATGGCAGAGATCGCTCAGTTCTCACTCGGATAGACCAGCCCATCACCACATGACTAGAACCCAATCCTCTCAGCATCAGCTAGGAAAGGCCCTAGAAAGCCGCCTTTGGCGGGGGGATAGCTCCCCTATTTCAACTCCTTTCGGGTTTGGGCACCCGCCCACAATATAAGTAATATAAGTAATATAACTTTTAAACATAATTATCAATTAATACAAATGTTATACTTTCAATATTACCCCTAAAAAAGTTGAGTTTACTAAAAGTTTTGAGCATAATAATGGATACATTTAATGAGCAACATATATACTATATAATTTCATACTTGCCAAGATACAAAACATATTGGCCAATGAACCTGGTAAAATATATGCACTGGTCCAAGAACTGCAGCTCTCTCGCTCACGCTCTCTCTCTCTCTCTCTCTTTCTCTCACTCTTTTTTTTCTATCTCTCTCTCTCTCTCTCTCTCTCTCTCTCTCTCTCGGTGTTGAAAACAGGCATTAATTATCTTTCTTTCCAGTTCTTAACGTCTAGCGTGTAATTAGCTTCTCGTCTCATTAAATTATCCTTTTTTTTTCATTTGTGTTTTTCAACTTTCCTTCGCGTATTTTCATCGTGCTCTCTTGTTTGTTTGTTTCTATTCTCTATTGTTACCTTTGCAAACGAAGTTGGACGGAGGTTTTGCCTCTGTCTGTGTACAAGATATCTAGAACAAATCATAAATCGTCTAATAGTAGCTAGAATAAACTTAAAACGACGTCGCCGGTACAGAAGGTCATTCATTCTCACTTTCCCCCAATTCCTCTCTCTAATTTTAGAACTGGTTTGTAATTAGGTTTCCGCCCCACTAAATTCTTCTACACCAATTTCTTTTAATTTGCTCTGCTCATTACGCCTCTCCCATCAAGCACATATATTCCTTTTTTTATTTATTCGTGTAGGAAATGGTTTATTTATTAGTGTTCTTTGCCACATATTTCACCATTAGTCTTTACAATGTGATATATTGCAGTTTTTCCTTCCACCATTCAATAACTATCTATTTATCTATCTATTGCCGGACGCCTTACTCCTCTTTATGAGGGTGGCCATACATGAAAAGCCCCCCAAGCGGACCTGTCCCCCGGTGAGAAAGACGGTCCCGTGACGCTCGGGCCGCAGCACAATTGGATCGTGTGACGCCCATGTAGCATTCTGGCATCGCCCGCTTTGTTTACATTACCCGTACGCTCGTGATAACATTCCCGTCTATTTTGACTGTGGGATACAATAATAGGTTACCCCCCCCCCCCCCCCGCCCCCTGATTTATTGTCATTATTATATATATTGCCAGCAGGGGAGCAAGTAACAAGTATGCCGTGGCCCAATATACCGTGGCTCAAGCATGCCACGGTCAGACAGGAGCGCGGCCGGATTGAGCTGCAGCCCGAGTTACTGTACACCAGAAGGAAAACCCGTGCCAGTTTATTCATGGCTCTACAGTGTGCGTTCATTCCCAATATTAACGACTATACCCTGTTCATTATATAACTAAAAAAAACGACCAGAGTAATCCAGCTAATACCGCTACCATTTGAGAAGAGTCACCCATGTGGAAATTTACAGCCTGTTTGTTCAACCCATTTTTGAGTTACAGAGGTTAGGGATTCACGATTTCTGGCCTACCTATAATGAATTGACTGAGTATGGGGAGAGAGCCCTCTACTTTACTGTCCTATTATTCTACTATAAACTGTCCCTGTCTAGTAGTATTAGGCCGGACCACCTAGTAGACCGCAAGGTCTGTGTGGTCTGAGTATCTGTGTAACTCTCTCTCCCCCCCCCCCCCTAATGTCTGGAATAAGGGGTGCAGGCAGACCGTACAAATTTCGGTTAGCTGCGATGCTATTGACAACCCCGTGCCCAGTGTACCCCTTGAGCTCAGTGCACTATCCTTTGTTAATAAGGAGGGGACATTTTATTTTATTTTATTTTATTATATATTATATGTATTTTTTTTTCTCCCTAGACCTCTTATCATTATTAAATGAAGACCAGAACCAAAAATTCGATTACAGAGCGTTCTGTGAGTTCTAAAACCACAACTTTAAAGGTCTTCTATGCAAACGCTCTTAGCATACGCAATACATTTTCAGATTTAGAGGAACTAGTGTTTATAGAAAATGATGATGTGATTGGCATAACAGAATCTTGGCTCAATACAGATGATAGAAACTTTTTTAGCAGAGTATTCACTTCCCGGTTATGTAATGTTTGAGAAAAGCCGAATAAATAGAAATGGAGGTGGCGTTTTACTCTATATCAAAGAAAGTCTTAACCCGACCCTCTTGTTAAAACCTCAAATTGTGAACGTCGACACATCTTTTGTGCTAATAAAGAATAATAAAGGTACACAAATAACACTTGCATTAATATACAGACCTCCAGCTCAATCAGTGCAAAGTGACAGAAATTTACGAACAAATTGTAGATGTAAGTAACTCACAAGATATCGTATTTTTTGGCGACTTTAATTTACCTATGACCAGGTGGGGCGGTACTCTTATATCACACTGTGGACATGACTTGTATGCGAACTTGCAAGAGAGTTCACTCTGTCAATTTGTTCGATCGCTGACCCGTGGTAATAACGTTCTTGACCTTGTACTTGCAACAACAGAAGAATTAATAGAAAATGTGAATGTTGGTGATGAATTTAGTAACCGCGACCATCGTACAATAACTTTCACTTTAAAGTTTACTAGTAACGAACCAAATAGCAGCATCGAAAAAGTCCCCCAATTTCACGAAAGCAAACTTTCATAAACTTAGAGCTATGTTTAAAGAAACTAACTGGAGCTTTTAAATTAACAATAACGACATAAATACATCTTGGGAATTATTCGAAATCACTTACCTAAAAACAGTGCAAGACTGCATACCATCGAAAATACGGCGTACAGGCCATAATAATAAGGCCAAATGGTGAAATAAAGATATTTCAAACTGTCTGCTTGGTACAAAGTTTGCTAATGATCACAAAATGACGAAGAACGGGTGAAATTTGTAGAGCTACGACGCAAAGCCAAAAAGTTAATTAAGCAAAGTAAAAAGACCATGGAGTTACATTTTGGGAATCAAAGTAAAACAAACCCGAAAGTATTCAATAGTTATATCAGAAAGAAAAAAGTAGTTACTTCAACTGTTGAACCGTTAGTCGATGAAAATGGAGAATACACCAAAGACGAAGTACAAATGAGTAATGCCCTCAATACCTTCTTTGCATCAGTTTTTACAACAGAAGACCTCAGTGTTCTAAGCAATATCACCGTTACAGAGAGAGAAGTATTGAAATGCTTAGATAAACTCAAGGTTAATAAAACGCCTGGACCTGATACAATCTCACCTAGAGTTCTAAAGGAAGCTAAGGATGAGCTCTCCAAACCACTGACATTGCTATTCAATAAATCTTTGCAGTCTGGAACTATGCCTGCTCAGTGGAAGCTAGCCAACGTAACACCGATATTAAAAAAAGGCAGCAAATCCCTACCCAGTAACTATCGTCCAATTAGCTTAACCTCAGTTGTATGTAAAATGCTAGAAACACTCATAGGAGACAGACTCGTAAATCACTTAGAGGAAAATAACATACTTAAAGATACTCAACACGGCTTTCGTAAAAAACGTTCCTGTTTAACAAACCTCTTAGACTTCTTCCACGATATCCTCAACCCCTACGATGAGAGTAAAGCTGTAGGTAATCTTTACCTTGATTTTCTAAAGGACTTTGACAAAGTTCCCCACAAACGTTTACTGCTAAAACTAAAAGCGCATGGAATACAAGACGGTGTGTTGAAATGGGTAGCAAATTGGCTCAGCGACAGAAAGCAAAGAGATCGGTACTAGGACCAATTCTCTTTCTAATTTACATCAACGACATGGCTGAGGGTCTCACCTGTACAATCTCAAAATTTGCTGACGATACAAAAATTGCAAATAGCGTACTCTCAAAAGAACAAGTTGACGATATGCAACACAATCGAGATAAGTTGTCATGTTGGGCCCAAATTTGGAGTTTCAATGCGGATAAATGTAAAGTACTACATATCGGATAACAAAATGAGAAGGCAAACTATTCGATGAATGGCACTCAGCTTAAGAATGTAAGCAGAGAAACCGATCTGGGGGTAACAATATCGAGTAACCTAAAACCGAGTCGACAATGTTCAGAAGTTGTTAAGAAGGCAAACAAAATAATTGGCTTCATAGGCAGGTAATTTTAGCATAAATCCAAAGACGTTATCCTAACCCTTTACAATTCCTTAGTCCGTCCTCTTCTGGAATACTGCGTTCAATCCTGGTGCCCTTATTACCAAAAAGATATAGACAAGCTAGAACGAGTTCAACGTAGAGTTACCAAAATGATACCTAGCCTAAAGAACAAACTATACAAGGAACGTCTTAGAGAATTAAATCTATTTCCTTTAACCCAGCGCAGATTAAGAGGCAACTTAATTCAAGTGTTCAAAATCATCAAAGGCATTGACAATATAATCTGTAGTAAGTACTTCACTATCGACCAATCTAATTACACACGGGGAAACGGCTGCAAATTTATTGGTAAATCTTTTAACTCCTGCGAATCTAAGAATTTCTTCTTCAATCGAGTTGTCAACTTGTGGAATGGGCTTCCCCGAGACGTTATAGACTGCAGCACCGTTGATTCATTTATTAAACTTCGCCTAGTATATCCCATATCAAACCCGCGATTGACTGCGTTTGTAATTGAATAACTTTATTTTATCCCCCCCTCAGTTACTAACCCATCTGTGCCCTAATAACTTCCTGATCCTGCCACGGACATTAGTTCCAGGGCCGTAGTTCCCTTTCCAATGTTCCTTTACCCACTCTAAACCACTGTTTGGACACTTGATCCTCAGTGTTTTGGAGAACAAGCAGCCTAGAAGGGTCACTAGACCTGTCGTTGCTTGATTTCCTTTGTACTCCTTTGTACCCCTCCAAGATAAATGTGTACATATTTGATAAGAAACATGTCCCCGCCGAAGGCAGGTAAATACTAAACTACAGGCTTGCTATTGCTCGCCAGGAAAATGGCGACTCTCGTAAATGGCATGAACAGTTTTGTATTGCCATAAATAAATAAATGGGGCGAAATATATTTAAATCGCCAAACTAAATTATCATAATTTATGGGGCTAAGAATTAAGGAAAAAGGGGTACAGAAACAAACAAATATGTCTCTTTAATATACTCCCCCTTCCTGCTCGTTCCATGTACTCCCTTGTGCTCAGCTTAATGTACAATCGCCCTAAGAAGTCACCTCTCGCTTTTTCTAAGGATCGGACAATAGTCCCCAAATCTGGCTACTGCTGGCAACTCTCCACAGCCCGTCGGAGCCCGGTCTTTTCCAAATTTAAAACTATAGGTCTCTGGATATCCCCAATAGTTGGCCTACTGACAAAATTAACCTATTTATGCCCTCTAAATTATATTTATGTTGTAGTTTGAATAAATAAAAAATAAGCATCTTGAGATTTATAAATTAATCAGTGATAGGCAATATGGTTTTAGACGATGTCGATCAACTGCAGACATTCTTTGCCTTTTTACGCATCAAATCAACCAAGCTACAGACCAACATGGTGAAACACATACAATAGCACTGGATATATCAAAGGCATTTGATAGAGTCTGGCATCAATCCTTATTGTCGAAGATGTCACACTACGGCCTTGCATCATTAGTTCCACTAATTTCTTCTTATCTTCATAACAGAAACATATGTGTAATGGTAGATGGCCTTTATTCTCAATTTCACTCAATAAATGCTGGTGTTCCCCAGGGATCAGTTTTGGCCCCAACTCTGTTCCTCATTCATATCAATTATCTCATATCTACCACTCATAATCCAATACATTCCTACGCAGATGACTCAACACTCCACAGTTCCTTCACATTTACCAATTCTTTCACCCAACCCGATCTTATAAATTCAAAAATAAACACTGCAATTTCTCTGAACCAGGACCTTTCTAGAATTAATGAATGGGGACAAAAGAATCTAGTTTCCTTTAATGCACAGAAAACCAAGTACATTCAATTTTCTAACCATCAGAATCTCACTGACTCCCATATATTTTTTAATGATGTAAATATTCCCACTTCCCCTAGTATTGACATTCTCGGTGTAACATTAACTACTAACTTGAGCTGGACACATTATGTTAGAAGCATTGCTAAGAATGCCTCTAAAAAACTGGGACTCCTGTACAGAGTTCGAGAATTCTTCACTGACGAGCAGTTGGCCGTAATATATAAAAGTCATGTGCGTTCTCAGATGGATTACTGTTCACCTCTGTGGAGTGGAAGTGGAGTGGTTGCATTGAGGCAGTTGGACAAAATTCAAAATAAAGCTATTAGATTAATCAATAACCCTGGAATCACACAGGACCTTCCTACATTATCCATACGAAGAAACGTTGCATCCCTTGCATTATTCTACATATATTTTCACAGCAATTGTTCCGAGGAACTTGCTACAATTGTGCCGCCTCTCCACATCTTTCCCCGTAGAACTAGGGCAGCTGAGAGCGTCCATGAATTTACACTTTCTCCTCCACAATGCAGAACTTCTGCTTATCAAAATTAATTTATCCCTAGAACTACTACTCTTTGGAATTCACTTCCCTCGAGTTGCTTTCCACAAACTTACAATCTACAAAAGTTTAAATCCAGTTGTTACAAACATTTTATGAATGGAGGATGCCTTTAGGCACATGGACCTTTTTGTTTTATCTGTGTTTTTCCTTCCTCCGTTCATTGTCTCTTAAAAAACTGGACTGAGTTCAAGTCCTCACCCAAGCTCATGCTTCCTTTGATGCAATTCTATGATAATGACAAGTATGGTCGGCATTTCCACAATTTCACCGCAGTGCTTGATACCCTTCCTGTCGATCAGCCTGCATTCATGGAGAGTACAAAGTACAAAGGAGTACAAAGGAAATCAAGCAACAACAGATCTAGTGACCCTTCTAGGTTGCTTGTCCTCCAAAACACTGAGGATCAAGTGTCCAAACAGTGGTTTAGAGTGGGTAAGGGAACATTGGAAAGGGAAATACTGCCCTGGAACTAATGTCCGTGGCAGGATTAGGAAGTTAGTAGGGGACAGATGGGTTAGTAACTGAGGGGGGGATAAAATAAAGTTATTCATTTACAAACGCAGTCAGTCGCGGGTTTGATGCGAGATATTTGTCTAGGCGGAGTTTAAATGAATCAACGGTGATGCAGTCTATAACGAGAGTGGTATGTTTGCACAGTCAATGACAGGAAAACCATATTCGTGTGTCGCCCTCGACATATGGATAGAGTCAACAATGAATAAGGGCTCTAAGCTGAAGTCTGGTTGGTTGGCCATTCTGAACAATGAAAAGCAGCTCCTTTCAAACACTCGGAATGTGAATAACATCAATCGGGTGAGAACAAAGGTCCATCGCCATGCTAATCGCAAGAAACAAGGAAAAGGGAAGCATGCTGATTGCTCGTCGAGTAAAATGAAGAAGGATGAACAAGCTGTACAGGATATAAGCGCATGTCTCACTGAATTCAAGTGTGATCCATTTGACCATACAAACAAGACACTTCGATCCCTACAGTCAGGAATCCCAGCCTCAGACGCTCTCGCTGCCGACTTGAAATCGGCAAAGGAGGATGGCACAAGCAAACTGAAGCAGTTCTTGAATGAGAGAGTGTATTCCAAGACCAAGTCTCTCAACGACAGAGTTCCCCGTAGCAAGCGTTTGAACTTTTCAACTCAGGAATTGAAGAAAGTAGATGGGGAGAACCTGAAGGGAAAGACTGAGGAAATGGAGCGTAATGCCTTGGCCTCTGTTCTCGGACTGGTTGAAACGAGTGGTGCCCTCAAACTTCAAGAAGTCCTGCAGCATCGTGTTACAGCCGAGTGCCTTTCCATCTTCAACGTCAATGGAACCATCCGTAAGGCACAGAAAAGCAAGCTTCAACAAAAACTAACTATGACTGTCATTCCAGAGCCTGATGTATACACATCTATTATTGATATGGGCCTCATCTGGCGCCTAACAACTCCTACCATTGAAGACAGAGAGAAGGGAGACGGTACCAAGTATACCTGGGGAGATTATGCAGAGAAGTTGGTGCACTTCGTTCTAACGAGACACAAGCATGCTGAGCGCATCATTTGCGTCAATGATTCATATGATCAGAATTACACGATCAAGGACAATGAGAGAATACTGCGCCAAAAAAACTGCCAATCAGAAATGTCTTCATGAAGACAGAAGATAAATTTCCTTCTAGTAAAGTTTTCCATGCTCTCCTGGGTAAACCTGAGAACAAAATCCGCCTTCAGGCATTTCTTCAAACGGAATTCCAGAGAACAGCAGCAACAACTAGCACCGAGATCATCTACTGTGTAGTTGGCAGCACTGCAAAGAATCTCACCACAGGCAAGCTTGTGCCAGAGCTCACATGCTCCCATGCAGAGGCAGATACGGCAATGCTCACCATATATAGTGTGCTCCGGTCAGACAGCTACACAGCAGCTGTCGTTCTTGACACAGAGGACACAGACAACTACATGCAAGCGGCATATGTTGCTCAGAAGACAACAGGAATCCTGTGTGTGAAACGCAAACGTCAGCTTATCGATGCCCGATGTTTGTGAAGTGAGGCAATGGCTGCATCCATCATACCACTTCATGTCCTCACTGGGTGTGACCACAACTCTGGCTTCTATGGAGTAAGCAAGAAGCTCATCAGAGATCGTCTGGAGAAGTCTAAAGAGGCACATGACCTGCTAGCAGTATGTGGTACACAGCTCCTAGTCACAGAACAGGTCATCAGTGATTTGGAGCGGTTTGCCATTCGATATGTCTATGGTGATACGAAAAGCAAGACCCTGGGAGATGCGAGGGCAGCGAAGTGGAGAGCTCAGAAGAAAAAAAGCACTATCCGAATTGTGCCTGACTTGGACAGTCTCCGTCCACACTTGGAGCGTGCAAACTATCTTACATATTTGCAAAAGCATTACCAGCTCCAAAGTCACCCCTCACCGATCGGCCATGGATGGCATCTTGTAAATGGCCTATGTCTGCCTGTCCGTTCAACCCAGCCCCCACTTCCCCCATCCATACCACTACCTACAAATCCGCAGGCAGAGAACAACAGTGATGATAGCAGCGAAAGTGAGGACAGTGATTCTGATAGTGGCTCATACAGTGAATCATGTAGTGACAGTGAAGTGGCAGATTAGTATGTACAATTAGTATAATACAATACAATAACAATACAATATACAATACAATACAATACAATAACCATTCCAGTGGATTTGTAATGCCAGAATTAGTGAAAAAGGACACCTCATTCGTCCTTGTAGCTCATCTGATGCCAGAGATATTACATTTCATGTTTTTCAAGATGGCATTGGCGGCCATTTTGAATATTGGGCTCTAGCAGAGTTAGCCGTCATTTTTCAGAGGGGCATAGGAGCTAATTTTCCTTTAAAATGGTTCAGGTTGTCAAATCAATCGAGAGAAAAAGGAAAATGGTAACGGATTCCAAGCAAATGACCCTACTAGAAGGTTTGCTTTCAATTTCTGTATAGAATAATGAAAGTATATAGAATAAAATATAGAATAATGAAAGAGAACTGTAAGCTTTCGAATATATATATATATATATATATATATATATATATATATTGCATAATTTGGCATTTTTTCTATTGGTATGAAGGTAGTGGAATCTTTTATTGGGTGGATCAGTACCGTATTTATATAATTTTAATAATTGAGATACTGTCAGATTAGAATTATTGCAAAAAAAAATATATATAATATAATAAAAATAAAATTAATAATAATATATTTATTATTATTTTTATTTTTATTATATTATATTTTTAATATTATATGAATAGTTGTGTTGTTGAGTATTAAGAGGGCTAAATATATAACTAATACTGCCTCTGCCTCCTGGGATGGGCTGCAGCTTAACTATAAATAACTTAACCAGTATAATGTATTGCCTCTCTCTCTCTCTCTCTCTCTCTCTCTCTCTCTCTCTCTCTCTCTCTCTCTCTCTCTCTCTCTCTATCTCTCTCTCGTTCTCTCTATCTCTCTCTCTCTCTCTCTCTCTCTCTCTCTCTCTTATCTATATCTATCTCTCTCTCTCTCTCTCTCTCTCTCTCTCTATCTCTCTCTCCTTGATTAACAATTTAAGCTAAATATGGTAAATGATGCTTCGTGCTGTAATTATTTCGCTTAAGAATAAAATAAATACAGGTAATAGGATAATCTTTTCACACCAAGAAAGTGAAAATGACATACCTTTCTTTTGGTGTATTTAGATATAGAAACAGGTTAACAGTAAGAGGTATACAACATGGTCTCTATCTCCTCTAAGTTATCCTAAGTCTCCGGATAATCTATGTTTTATTAATTTCACCACAACGCCAAACACCTCCAATGAAATTAATGAAAGCATATATGTGATCCACCGGGATTCGAACCTTGCTTATCACACACAGATTTTTAAAAATCTAACCATTATACCACCAAGACGGTTAAGGGGTGATTTCCACTTGAGGGATTTTTTTCTGGACCCCTTTCTCCCTCATATTTAGCCCCATTGCTTTTGATATTTTAAGATGTTCGCCCCATAATTAAGAACTTTCGCCCCATTTCTGTCAATTTTAAGACCTTTCATGCAATTTAGGTGTCGATTTTTTCCTGGCGAGCGATAGCGAGCCTGTAATATAAGAGGAAGCGGCCTTTGGTCGGGACATTTTTCTACCGAAAAATGTACAAATTTATCTTGAAAGGGGGTCATGGGGGTGTAATTTCAAGCTTGATGGAAGTCTAGGAAACACACTAAAAACCTCCCCTTAAAGGTTTATGCACACGCCTGCGACTTTTTATCCATTCTCGAATACTGGATATTAATCTAATCATGTTCATATTCCCAACCGCGCTATGGTAGCCTAATGTTGAAGTGAGAGGAAGGAATATTCATGGGGCACAGATCACATAGACCGGCCTCGCTACTAAATATCCCTGAACCTACTGATAATCTACATTTTATTTATTTCACCACAACACCAAACAGGCGGCTAAGGTCTTGTGACAGGAGTCTTCTGTATTGCTGTTAATCTGGCTATCAACAGACACTTCTATTTAGTTTAGGAAGATACCGGGCCACAGCGAGCCTGCAATTTAGGAGGACACGGCCTTATTCCGGGGTATTTTTCTATCGAAAAAATTATGAAAGTATCTCGAAGGGGGCTCTTAATACATATATATATATATATATATATATATATATATATATATATATATATATAGTAATAACAAATATAGATCTCCCCTTAATCAAGCTATAATATATATTATAGCTTATCGTAACACGTAGACAGGATTAGAATACCCCAACTCAATACCTTGAACGAAACAGGTATACAAAATGGCCGCTGTTTCCTCTTAAGTTGTCCCCAAATCTCCTTATTATAGACCAGCCGGCTAAAGTCTTGTGGCGGAAGGCTTCTTAATTGTTTTTAGATTATCGTAATAAATATGACGCCGGTAATCTAATATATATATATATAATTTTTTGGGGTGTGGGGGTTTCATATTGTTTTTCGCCTCTTGTTGCTGTCAATAATGGTGAGGGATCAATACATTGGTGCTTAATGTGCGTGCGTGTGTGTGTTTTTTTTTTTTTTTGGTGGCTGTGTTTATATTATCTCAGACTCTTTCTCTCACTCTCAAGCTCTCTCTCTCTCTCTCTCTCTCTCGCTCTCCCTCTCTCTCTCTCTCTCTCTCTCTCTCTCTCTCTCTCTCTCTCTCTCTCTCTCTCTCTCTCTCTCTCTCTCACACACACACACACACACACACACACACACACACACACACACACACACACACATTAACCCAAATTGTTCCCTACTAACATCTCCTAACTCGGACAGGGACATCAGTCTCATGGCAGTAATTCCCTGTCCAATTGTCACTTAGCCACTCTAAACCGCTGTTTGACGCTTTGAACAGTGATTTAGAGGGCAAGCAACCTCGAGGGGTCGCTAGACCTGTTGTTGCTTGACTTCCTTTGTACTCTCGGAGAGCGAGTGCTGCAATTTACTTGGTTATAGTGCAAATGTGAGATCAGTGTGTGTGTGTGTGCGTATGTGTGCATTCCCACCTTTGCTCCCTGAACAAAGTCAAAGTCAAAGCTATTGGAAGCTTGAACGCCTGAACAACCGCGCAAAAACATCAAATTAAATACAATATAATACAAACGAAATACATACAAATCGGAGGACTACAGATTAAGAGGCAGTTAGTTTTCCAGGCGTTTGACCCTTCTGAACCGGTGACGTCTTTTTGATTTGATGTCAGCTACATCTAGATGATTTGATGAAGCTTAGGAAGGATATATGGTGGCTAAAAGGATTAATTGATATAGTCTGTAGCCTTTTATTGTTCTTCCTAATATGAATAAAATCGTTTAATAATAATATATTTGTTATTCATACATACATACATACAGTATTTTAAACTCTCTAACCATTACACCATCAAGACAGTTTACTAATAGTCAGAATATAATGAGAAAGACGTCGCCGGTACAGAAGGGGTTAACCAATGGAAGGTCATTGGTAAGAGAACACCTTTGGACCAAGCACAGACTGCCGGGCCCACATTATTATCGGGACAAGTTTGGCGGTTTTAAGATATTTCGCACCTTTTCTTTGTCAATGTTAAGACCTTTCGTGCCATTTAGGTGTCGATTTTATCCTGGCGAGCGATAGCGAGCCTGAAATTTTAAGAGGAATCGGCTTTCGGCCGGGAAATTTTTCTACCGAAAAATTTATAAATGTATCTTGTAGGGGGTGTTTTTCTAAGCTTGATGGAGGTCTAGTGAGGAAACTAAGAAATACAGGAATATATTAATTATTAAATGACAACATGAACGGCCCCCGTCCCCCCTTAAACTATAGTCAATGAACGGCCCCCATCCCCCCTTAAACTATAGTCAATGAACGGCCCCCATCCCCCCTTAAACTATAGTCAATGAACGGCCCCCATCCCCCCTTAAACTATAGTCAATGAACGGCCCCCATCCCCCCTTAAACTATAGTCAATGAACGGCCCCCATCCCCCCTTAAACTATAGTCAATGGAAGGTCATTGGTAAGAGGACACCTTCGGACCAAGCGAACGGACCCAGCCTGGCTAGTGGCTACCCTGTATTTTTACGGGAGCTACGATCATTTCGTTACTTGACCGTTTCACCTTGCTACTGTTTCACTTGAGCAAAGCTGAATAATACTGCCGCTTCGCCTCCCCATCACTTACCTTCCTTACCACTTCGCATCACCACTCCTTTTCCTCACCTAGTCGCATCAATATCACCATATCGCATCAGCACTACTTCACTTCAACATGTCATCTCCTCACCACTTTGTATCATCACCACTTCTTCTAAATGCTTAATGCGCGGAATTTCGGTGTGAGTATCACGGTTCGATTCCTTGGAGTACCACATATATTCATTAGCTTTATCGATTTCATTAATTAGATATATTTGCAAGTTAATTGGTGGGTTGGTAAATAAATATGAATTTGGGAAGGGTCAGCCAGGGAGTTGGTGTGGAAATTTACAGCCCATTATTTCTAGCCCTTTTTGAGTTACAGAGATTAGGATTCACCATTTCTGGCCTACCTACTTGGAACAGGGTTATTGGTGGTTATTGTGTTAAGAGGCGAAATGGTCTGAGAGCGAACTAACCCATCACTCCACAATGTTATACGGCGAAGCGACTGAAGCGAAAGGGTCTTGGAACGAACTAACTCACTCCCGCATTTTTATACCTTGTATCTTTAGAATGACCAAGCTGCACACGAGAGAGAGAGAGAGAGAGAGAGAGAGAGAGAGAGAGAGAGAGAGATTACAGGAACTTGCCGGGGTTGAGAAATGTAAATATATATAAACTAAAGAGGCAAATAAAAGTGAAGATTGTTTGATTAAGGGGAGGTTTTTAGTGTGTTTCCTAGACTTCCACCAAGCTTGAAATTACACCCCCTTGACCCCCTTTCAAGATAAATTTGTACATTTTTCGGTAGAAAAATGTCCAGGCCGAAGGCCGATTCCTCTTAAATTACAGGCTCGCTATCGCTCGCCAGGAAAAACTTGACACCTAAATGGGACGAAAGGTCTTAAAAGTGACAAAAATGGGGTGAAACTTCTTAACATCGCCCAACTAATGGGGCGAACGTCTTAAAACTTCAAAAGCAATGGGGCTAAACATAAGGGAGAAAGGAATCAAGAAAAAAATCCCTCAAGTCGACATCTCCCCTTAAGTGCTTGTATAAAGGCTAGCTAGGATAAACAAAAATAAAGGTAACCTTGAGAGAGAGAGAGATAGAGAGAGATATGCGAGATACACCAACTTGCCTGGGTCGAGAAAAGTAGATAATAGTTAAAAAGGCCAATACAGGTGAAGATTGACTGGTTAAGGGGGTAGTGGCCGGTTTTTTGGTGTATTAATTAAAACTTGTTATTAGTTTCCTCGCTAGACCTCCATCAAAATGTAAAAACACCCCCTAGAGTCCTAGACCCTCCTTCAAGATAATGTTTTACATTTTTCGGTAGAAAAATGTTCCGGCCGAATGCCGGTTACTCTTAAAATCACAGGGTCGCTATCGCTCGCCAGGAAAAAAATCGACACCTAAATGGCACGAAAGGTCTTAATATTGACAAAGAAATGGGGTGCAAAGTCATAAAATCGCCATACTGAGGCGAACGTCTTAAAATCTAAAAAAAACAATGGGATTAAACACTAGGGAGAAGGGGGCCAGAAAAACCAGCCCATCTCCCCTTACCTTAAGAGCCTGCAAAATCGGTGGGCTATACTCAAATATTTACGTAAATTATTGAAGTTATATAATTACGACTACTCTACGAGAGAGATGCGAGAGATTGTAAGAACTTGCCTGGACATAGAAATGTAAATACACAATAAAGAGGTCAATAACAGTGAAGAATGTCTGATTATGATTTTGTTTTAATGTTAGCCTGAATTTCTCTCTCTCGCTCTCGCTCTCTCTCTCTCTCTCTCTCTCTATATATATATATATATATACCGTATATATATATATATATTGCAAATTAAACAAGAACAAACTTGAGTAAACATTGGGGAAGGCGAATAAATAAAGAGCTTCCAAAATAGACATAATTAAGGTGATTCAACTACTACGACACCGTAAAGATAGATGGGAGACATTATAACAACTACTACGACACCGTAAAGATAGATGGGAGACATTATAACAACTACTATGACACCGTAAAGATAGATGGGAGACATTATAACGACTACTACTGTATGGTTGTCATGTGAAGGTACAACAACCTTGATAATCCTTTCTTGCACAAGGATGTAGAATAAAAGTCCAGAGATAAGTTTATAGGTTCTTATTAGCCAGAGATACAGGGAGCTGGGAGGCACTTGTTAAGCTGAGTGCCGACCGGATGTTACTGATGAAAACATGTGCAGCGGTGCCGGATATATTTGGTGCAACGCTGCCGATACTACAGAGTATGGTATATTATCATGGGATATTAAACAATGATAGTATTGCCCTGAAAGTACATGTGTGTATGTTGCAATATGATTAAGGCATGTGTACACTCTGTATATATGTTGTGTGCGCACTTAACCTATATCAACACCTCCCTCCCCCTTCAAGCTCGCAAGACGTTGTCGAGCTGACTCTTTTTCTAGGAGCCTTTCAGACCTACGTGGGGCCATGGGGGAAGTGAAGGATTCTCTTTCTGGGTCCATGCAAGACACAGGGATCTCAGGGTTATGGGGGAGGGGTTTAACACCAGGGGAATTCACTAGGCGGAGGAAGCGACGGTTCCGCCAATATATCTTACCACTGGGGAGACGAACCTCATAATCCCTGGACCTGCCGCAGCCCATGACAACCCCAACCTTGTCCCAGCGGTGAGAAGTCGGGTCTTGGATCCGCACTGTGGTGCCGACTCTCAACCTGGGAAGGGGGGCATGCATGCTGGTCATAGTTTCTCTGCACCAGCGCAGTGTGGGCGGCTGCACGGCGGTCACAGTCCTCGGCCTTGGCTTGCCACTCTGCTGCAAAGGACTGGGGATGAGCAGGGACACAAGACCGTAGTGGGTGGCCATACAAGATTTGTGCCGGGCAGCGGCCTGTGAAGTTCGGGGTGTTGCGGAGCTCCAACAGTCCACAGTCAAAGTCCTCACAGTCGATGTTGCCTGAGGGAGCCGTCTTCAGTATGAGGTGTTTGACGGACTTGACGGCAGACTCGGCATGACCGTTGGATTGTGGGTAGTGTGGGGAAGAGACCAAGTGATTGACTCCCCAACGCTCCATGAAGTCCCGGAACTCACGGCTAGTAAACTGTGGGCCTCCATCTGTACGTAGGCGGAGGGGTACACCAACTTCCCTGAAGTAGCGGCAGAAGATCCTGATGGTGTTTGAAGCGGTAGTATCTCCTTTGCAGGGTACGACAACGGGCCAGCCTGAGAGTCGGTCTGTTACAACGAGGAAGGATTGCCCCGCCACAGCGAAGAAGTCGGCTGAAACAGACTCGAAAGGCCTAGTTGAGTTGTCGTCGTTGATCATGGGTTCCTGCTGCTGACTAGGCTGTAAGACCTGACACGGCTCACAAACTTGAACTGTATTGGCGATGTCCGAGTTGATGCCAGGCCAAAAGACAGCCTGTCGCGCCCTACGCTTAGTGGCCTCCACGCCTCTGTGACTATCATGCAGGCGAGCCAAGGTGCAGCGGCGGAGGGCTTCAGGAACCACAACCCTCGCTCCGTACAGGACGAGTTCACCATCTGCTGACAGGTAGTCTCGGAGTTTCCAAAATGGGAGTAGAGAGTTGTGCAGGTCGTAGCGGTTGGTGGGGAAACCTGAAGTAACGCACTCACGCAGGCGGATGTACACAGGATCCGCTCTGGCTGCGTCTCGGAGTTCCTGGAGAATCCTGTCTGCGTCCTGTGAAGGAGAGTTGACGTCGGCGGCGGCGGCGTTGACAGTCACGAGGGATCTGAGGTGAACCGTGGCGTCGGCACATGCTAACTCATCCTCTGGCGTCGGGTGGCTGACAGGGGCCCGTGACAACGCATCAGGGATGCAGAGCAACCTGCCTGTGCGCCAGACGGCTGTGAAGAGGAAAGGTGCGACTTTCTCCTTCAGACGTTGGAGGCGGGGATTTTCAACCGCATCAAGGGTGTAGTTGTTGAAGATGGGGATGAGGGGGCGATGGTCCGTCATGAGGGTGAAGTGTTGCAGTCCGATGAGGTAGAACTTGCACTTGGACATGGCCCAGACCACGGCTAGCATCTCCAGCTCAATGGTGGCATAGCGGGACTCGGGGTCGCTTAGGAACCTCGAGCCACACTGAACTAAGCGGAGACGGTTGTTGCCATGATCCTGTAGGAGGGCGTATCCAATACCGTTGAGGCGGGATGCATCAGTTTGTAGAATCACTGGTAGGGAAGGGTCGAATGGGGCCAGGACGGGTGGACTGAGCAGGGCAGCCTTGACCCGGCGGAAAGCCTCATCATGGTCAGCGGTCCACATAAACGACCTCTTCGGGCTCATCAGGGGGCGCAGGGGCTGAGCGGCAGTGGCGATGTCGGGGTGAACTCCGCCAGCTGGTTCACCAAACCCATGAAGGAGCGAAGGTCGGTGATGTTGGCTGGTGTCGGGAAGTCCTTGATCGCTCCGACTTTGCCAGGGTCAGCCGAGATGCCCTCACCTGAGAGCGTGTACCCACAGAAGTTCACACTGGGTGCGGCGACCACGAACTTGTCCTTGTTGAGTGTGATCCCACTGTCGCGGCACCGTATGAGCACTTCATGGATACGCTGAAGATGTGTGTTGAAGTCCTCGTCGTAGAGCAGCACGTCGTCGACAACCTTGGCACAATTTTGCACCCCTTGGAGGGCCCTATCCCCGCGAAGGCAGAAGGCGTCACCTGTCGCAGCGAAACCCATTGGACCTCTACAGTGTTGGAAACGGCCATAAGGAGTGATGAAAGTTGTGAGATGCTGGTCCTCCTCCGCAAGTTCCATTTGCCAATATCCACTCAGGGCGTCTGCCGTCGTGAAGAATTTCGCCTGCGGGGCCACACTGCGGATCGCTTCGAAAGGCGTCGGTGAGGGGTGGGCTGGGCGGGAAACTTGGCAGTTGAGCTTGGTGAGGTCTACGGTGAGGCGAACTTCGGCGTTGGGCTTGGCGACGACGACGAGGGGGTGGCACCACTCCTAAGGTTCATCGCCGGCCGGTTTAATGATACCTTGTGCCACTAGCGAGTCCAGCTCCTGCTTAACTTTATCCCTGAAAGCAAAGGGGATCTGCCGCGGGGTGTAGATGGCAAAAGGCACGGCATCGTCCTTGAGGTGGATCCGCATTGGGGGACCCTTCATAGGCTTGAGTGGAGCTGTCTGGAGATCCTCCTTGGAGACCAAAACGTCCTTGAACTCTCGAAGAAAGAACTCCTTGGCTTGTGCAGGTGATGTGGTGGCTGTGAAGGGTAGCTCCTTACACCTGTAGATATGTTTAACCTGTAGAATTGGCTTGGGGAATTCTGCTGAGATGATGGCCAATGCTTGACAGTGGCATTTGGACAGAAGCGGCGTCTGAACACCCTCGCGGAATTGGATTGTGGCCGAACAGGAGCGTTTGCTGATGGTGAGTTGTGCATGAAACGTCCCCAAAGCAGGAGCCATTGCAGAGCCATCTGCGTCGTAGGCTGCTGAGAGGAATCCGAAGTATGTCGAGGTGTCGTCGGCCGATCACTGTGATGTCTGCACCTGTGTCAGGAAGCATGTGGAGTTTTCTAGTGGTGCCGCTGTAGGTGAGACTAACGGATGTCAGTGTGGGTGCCTGAACAGGTGATCCCACACGTCGGCAACTTGTGGTCTTCTTTGCTGTAGACTTGTTGTGGGAGGAAGCGTTGTTGTCCTGTGTGGCGGGCGTCTTGGAAGATCTGCAGCATTTGTCGTAGTGGCCCATATGGTTGCAGCGACGACACTGGGCGGTGGCAGCAGGGCAAGCAGGAGTCCTAGGCTTATGACCACGACGGCCACAGTTAGTGCAGGTGTAGTCTTCAGCCGGGCACTTGTTCTTGTCGTGCTGGCGAGCACAACGTTGGCAGGCGGCCGCCGACGCCAAGGACTGTTGCGATGTGGAGAACTTGTCGCGTTGCTTAACCTGCTTGTTCTGCTTGTACGCTGGCACCGCGTTAACCTGGGACGGTGGGGCACGTATGGCTGATGTAGCGCTTCGAGTGGCCTCATAGGAACGGCAAGTGTTGACGATGTCCTGTAATGAAGGGGTGGCGTCGAGGGAAAGCAGCTTCTGTACAAGTTCTTCGTCATGTATGTCCATCAGAATGACCATCTTGAGTTGGGTCTCCCTGCAGGCTGAAGAGTTCCCTGGGCAGACGTCAATTTCTTCGGCGATGTGGCAGAGGCGGACGTAGAAGTTGTTGAATGACTCGCCCTGTTTTTGCTTGCAACTGAACAGGTCCCTGCGACGGAGAGCTTCATTGCGAGAATTCTTGATGTGCTCCTGAAGTGCATCGAGGACTGCATTAACGGTCTTGTCGGTGTCAGGGGGTATGCTTAAGGTGTGCTCCAAAAGCCGCTGTGTCTCCAGGGTTAAGCACATCCGCATCTGGATCAGTTGTTTCTCCCTCGGTAGTTTAGATAAGTCTACCATAATAGAGTAATCGTCCCACCGACGCCTCCATTCTCTGAAAACCTGGAAGGTGGCATCAGCACGAAGGGGCGGCGGGTTCTGGGTGATAGCCTTCTGTGGTGGAGTTGGAGCTGTAGGGGTGGAGGATGTTGTGGAATTGGGTGTTGTCCCCGGTGAGGTGGGTGTAGGTGCGGCGGCAGGTGGTGTAATTTGGGCCAGAGCCTGGACAAGGGCGGAGAACTTGGCATCGTCCATCTGTCTCCTGTAGTCCTCCTCCGTGCGTCGTCTTGTTTCCTCCTCCTGTCGGCGGTTTTCCTCTTCCCATCTTCTGCGGTCCTCCTCCTGTCGTCTGCGGTCCTCCTCCTGTCTTCTGCGGTCCTCCTCCTGTCTTCTGCGGTCCTCCTCCTGTCTTCTGCGGTCCTCCTCCTGTCTTCTGGTATAGCCGTCCTGTTGTCTGCATTGCTCCATATACTGTATGAGCTGAAGGAGGTCTGCACTTGTGGTAGGTTGTAGACTTGCAGGGTGTGGTGACAGGGGTGGCATCCCCCTATAGTGTAGGGGAGGTAAAGTGGGGGGAGGTTGGGGAGGTGGATTGAAATGAGGGGTGGTGAGAGGAGGAGAGGTTGGAGTGGAATGAACTGACTGGTACCCCGTACCAGCAACTCCAACAGTATCTCCATCATTATCTCCATCACTATCTCCACCAGTAGCTCCACCATTATCTCCCTCCCCAGTATGGTCATGTGGGGTGTCTCTGGGCTCCCCATGAATCTGCTCATCTCCCTCCATAATTGGTTGATAGCTGACACACTGTAGTCTTGCAGGAACGATGAAAATGTGCAGTACAACTGGAACAGTTTATTTAATAGTGAGAGAAATTATCTGTGCTAGAGAGAGTGAGAGCGTGAGTGTGGTAGGCTTGGCAACACCGTGTTGACTTGGCAACGATGTGCGTGTGTCCGTGCGCGCATGTGCCGGCACAGCTGGGAGGCACTGAGGGCCCAGTGAGGGGTGAGAGCTTTAGTGTTGCTGGAGAGGTTAGAGGGGGAAGGGTAAGCTACTCCTCGCTATTGTCCAGCAATGATACGGCAGCTATAACCCTCACAGCAAGTCGGGAATGGGCACAAATGACATGGGACACATAATAAAGGCACTGCACTACACTATTAAACACTTCACTGCACTATAAAGCACTGCACAATGATATATCCAGGGCTGGAGAGGCGAGGTCTTGCAAGATGGCTAGCTGATAATCCAGTCTCAGCTCGTATCTCCTGGCTTTAATACACTGACTGCGCCATGTATGGTTGTCATGTGAAGGTACAACAACCTTGATAATCCTTTCTTGCACAAGGATGTAGAATAAAAGTCCAGAGATAAGTTTATAGGTTCTTATTAGCCAGAGATACAGGGAGCTGGGAGGCACTTGTTAAGCTGAGTGCCGACCGGATGTTACTGATGAAAACATGTGCAGCGGTGCCGGATATATTTGGTGCAACGCTGCCGATACTACAGAGTACGGTATATTATCATGGGATATTAAACAATGATAGTATTGCCCTGAAAGTACATGTGTGTATGTTACAATATGATTAAGGCATGTGTACACTCTGTATATATGTTGTGTGTGCACTTAACCTATATCAACAACTACGACACCGTAAAGATAGATGGGAGACATTATAACAACTACTACGACACCGTAAAGATAGATGGGAGACATTATAACAACTACTACGACACCGTAAAGATAGATGGGAGACATTATAACAACTACTACGACACCCACCGTAAAGATAGATGGGAGACATTATAACAAATACTACGACACCGTAAAGATAGATGGGAGACATTATAACAACTACTACGACACCGACACCGTAAAGATAGATGGGAGACATTATAACAACTACTACGACACCGTAAAGATAGATGGGAGACATTATAACAACTACTACGACACCGACACCGTAAAGATAGATGGGAGACATTATAACAACTACTACGACACCGTAAAGATAGATGGGAGACATTATAACAACTACTACGACACCGTAAAGATAGATGGGAGACATTATAACAACTACTACGACACCGACACCGTAAAGATAGATGGGAGACATTATAACAACTTGCCCGGACTGCCAAATCTATATAAAAGCTAAAGAGGTAATAAAAGCGAAGCAGGTGTGATTAGATCATTAGAAGCTGGCATAAATGGTAACCTGAATTTGATTAAGGGGGGTCACCGGCTTTTTTTTTTATCTTTCTCTCCTTTTCTCTCTTTCCCTGGCTTGTATCCATTCGGCCCCATTCAGCCAACTGTTTGAAGACGTTTATCCCCATCCAGGTGTCGATATCTTCCTGTCGAGTAATGCGAGCCAGCATTGTATGGAGAAATCCGGCTTCGCTGGAGACATTTTTATATCGAAAAATGTACAAATTTAGCTTGCTATCAAAAACTAAAATATATATATGCTGGCTCACTACCGCTCGCCAGGAAACTATTGACACCTGGATGGGGGTAAACGTCTTAAAACAGTAGGCTGAATGGGGCCGAATGGTTACAAGCCATAACAAAAAAGGGAGAGAGAGAGAGAAAGATAAAAAAAAAGCGAGGTGGGCTCCCTTAAAGCAATATACAAAAAAAAAAAAAACAAAAAAAAACATTGAACGCCAAAAGGAAATTAATATTGAATGATTGAGAGCATGCAAATTAAACAGAACATTAACTTAAGTCATATTAGAACATTATAAAAAAGCTTAAAGAATAAACATACATTAATACTGAATGACTTAAAGCTTGCAAATTAAACAGAAAACAAACTAAGGTAAAAGTTAGGAAGGCGAATTAATCAGGAGCTTCCACAATAGAAAGAATGAAGGTGATTCAACTACTAAAAGACACCGTAAAGTGAGATGGGATACATTACAAGAACCTGCCCGGACTGAGAAATGTATATAAAAGCTAAAGAGGCAAATAAACTTGAAGCTTGAATAACTAAGCAAAAGTGGTAATCTGGAAATGAAATAAAAGATTGAAGGGTTAAAACAAATCGGTTAAGGGGAGGTATTTAGTTTGTTCCCTAGACCTCTATCAAGCTTAAGATTACACCCCCTTGAGCCCCTTTCAAGATAAATGTGTACATTTTTCGGTAGAAAAATGTCCCGGCTGAAAGCCGGTTCCTCTTAAATTGCAGGCTCGCTATCGCTCGCCAGGATAAAATCGACACCTAAATTGCACGAAAGGTCTTAAAATTGACGGAAATGGAGCGAAAGTTCTTAAAATCGCCAAACTAATGGGGCGACTGTCTTAAATTCTCAAAAGCAATGGGGCTAAACATGAGGGAGAAAGGGGTCCAGAAAAATATCCCTCAAGTCGATATCTCCCCTTAAGGCGCCATAATGATTTGTGAGAGATTATACTAACTAACTTAATATAAGGGGGTAGTGGCTATATACAATATACAGTATAGAAGTATATACTTATTTATTTTTTATTTTTTTATCATCGCTAGACCTCCGTTAAGTTTAAAACAAATTCTAGACCCCACCTACAAGATACATGTGTACATAATTATGTATGTAGAAAAATGGCCATGCTAATGGCCGTTTCCTCTTAATATTACAGGCTCGCTACTGCTCGCCAGGAAATAATCGTCATCTAAATGTCACAACATTTGTTTTTATTGACAAATGGAGCGAAAGGTCTTAAAATCGCCAAACTAATGGAACGAACATCTTAAAATCTCAAAGCTAATGGGACTAAACATGAGGGAGAAAATTAAACTACCTCCCCCTTAAATAATTTTATGTGGCACATCGATTGGTGCGCCATAGTGATTTCAAATAACTGATTTGGCTTAAATGTATATGCGGGGTTAATGGGGATTGTTGTTTGTTGGTCTATGTAAGTATTTATGTATTTATATGTGTTTTAGTTTCCTCGCTAGAACTCCATCAAGCTTAAAAAACCTCCCCTTAGATAAATGTTTACATATATCAGAACAAATATATGTCTCGGCCAAAGGGCGGTTCCTCCTAAAATTAAAGGCTCGCTACCGCTCGCCAGGAAAATCGACACCTAAATGGCACAAAAGGTTTCAAAATTGACAACAAAATGGAACGAAAGGTGTTAACAACGCCAAACTAATGGCCAAAACGTCTTAAAATCTCAAAACTAATGAGGCTAACCATGAGGGAGAAGGGGGACCAGAAAAAAACAACCATCCCCCCCTCAAGCCTTCTGTGCTATCATTTTCTTCCATTGTTCGATATTTTTTTATTTCTATTATCTCTCTTAGAAATGAGTCCTTCCCTGGATAGTAAGGTGTGTGTCGTCAGTGTCTTTCTTACTTTACGTAAATCATCCCCCAGACTGAGATTCTCTTTAGTTGTTCTTTATTAGTAATAGAGCTCATGTGATACTACCTATTTAAAAGAAAGACGTATCAAATAAGGCATCCAATAGAATAATAATTAAATTAGTAATACAAATAATAATAAAAACAACAATAGTTATAATAATTAAAATAATGATAATAATAATAATAATAACAATAATAATAATAATAATATAAGTAAAAATAACAATAAAAAATAGTAATAATAAAATAATAGTCGATAATAATAATATAATAAAACATATGAAACCAGTTCTCCCCTTATAATTTCACCCTTGGAACGCAAAGAGAACCGGTAATAAATGTCAGAATTCAGATTTTATACCAAGGAATGTAAATTATTGGGGATTTAAGGGGGCCCACATCGTTTTTTGTTTTTTTTATCTCTCCCTCTCTCTCTGGGTTGTATCCGTTCGGCCCCATTCAACTACTGTTTTAAGACGATTATCCCATTTCTGGTGTTGATTTATTCCTGACCAGCGGTAGCACACAAGCAATTAACCCTGTGACCCCGAATGGCCTCAAGAAAATCGTCTGAACGTAGCTATATAAATGCATTTGTAGAATCGTTGGTTTGAATTGAGGCATATATATATATATATATATATATATATATATATACACACACATTTATGTGAGTGTGTGTGTGTGTGTATTTCGGTATATATTCTTTGTATGTATGGGCAGGAGATTTTCTCTTAAGCATATATCATTGAAGGTAATGGCAAGTTGGTTGTTACAGAGCTTGTCTATCTTTTCTCTTTTTCTGAAAGCATTCTTGCCTTCCATAGGAAGTTGTCTGATGATCTCTCCAAAAGTCATTTTGGGTGGTACTACAGGATTTTATGTACATAGTAGTTAGCCAGAACGCGTGTTCGTACCTCTTGGTACTTGTTCAGTACCAAGAGGTACGAAAACGTGCTCTGGCCAATATCAACCCTTTCCCTGCAGGTGACGTTCTGGAACGCATAGGCAATTTACAGCAATTTCCAGCCTGTAAAAGCCTATAAAAGCCGTAGAAATCGAGTGTCAGTGGGCGGGAGCGTGAGGGACCTCCCTCTGACCCTCGGAGTAGCCAGCCGCTCACTGAGGGAGACCGTGTCTCGCGCGGCTGTCTCGACAGTGTTGCCGAGCGAGCGAGAGCTAATAATTAGCGAGTTTTCCCGAATGTCTATGGCAACGCTGTGGGTGAACCCCGCCACCTACGAAGCTCGTTCTGGTCTCATTTTGAAGCTATTTTCGCCTAGTTTTCGGCAGAATACAGTTCAATTAATGCAGATACTTGATTAATCATTCAGGATTGCCTGAATATGCCCTAAATAGCGCAAATAAGCCTGCAGAGAAAGGGTTAAGACCTTTCATGCAATTTAGGTGTCGATATTTTCCTGGCGAACGATACCGAGCCTGTAATTTAAGAGGAACAGGCCTTCGGCCGGAACATTATTCTATTGAAATATGTACAAATTTATCTTGAAGGGGGATCATGGGTGTGTGTGTGTGTGTGTGTGTGTGTGTGTGTGTGTGTGTGTGTGTGTGTGTGTTTAAACTTGAAGGTCTAGGGAAGAAACTAAACAATTATAAATAGATTAATACCGTACATGAGCGAATCATATAATATACGGGAATATAGGCAGTAAGGTTTAAGCCTTTCAAAATTATTGTACGCATTTATTTTCTATATTTTGCCTATTATTAGACGATTTTATGCAGATTTGGAAGGGTATGTGGAAGTCCGAGGGCTAGTTGAGACAGTTTTGACCTTTTTTTATCCCTATAGATCCTTCCTAAACTGTATACAATCGTTTAATAATAGCCAGAACAAACTTAAGACGCGGCATTATCTCTAAAGGGTTAAATATTGATAGCCCACCCCTCTCTCTTTCACATTATCTCTCTCTCTCCCTCTCACTCTCTCTCTCGATCTCGATCTCACTCTCTCTCTCTCTCTCTCTCTCTCTCTCTCTCTCTCTCTCTCTCTCTCTCTCTCTCTCTCTCTCTCTCTCTCTCTCTCTCTCTCTCTCCCTCTCCACCTGTCTACTAAAGGGCTTCAACGCCATGGTCAATCAATTAAAAAAGGCTCTGAAGTCAAGTGAGGGTAAATGTAGTGTGACATTGCTCGGTGGACCTTCTTTATCTCTCTTACTCGTGTTTCAGTCTTCCCACATACCAGACCCTTGCTGATCTTACTGCATTAACTTATATAAGGTACAGTCGGCCACATAAGTTCGAATCCTTTCTGTGAACTTATACATAGAAATATAATGCCCATGATTCAATTACGAGTGTAGTTTTGTTTAACTCATCTGATTAGTTAACTGATAATTACCAAAGCCACACCCGTAATTCATTCATACTATTTTACTTTCATACATGCGATCACAACGAGGAACAGAACTGATGTGGCCAACTGTACACTCGGATGCCATAGTCTCTAGTGCACTCGTGAAAATTCGTGGACCCCCCTGTGTTTATATTTATGCAATTCGTGGACCCCCCTGTGTTTATATTTATGCAATTCGTGGACCCCCCTGTGTTTATATTTATGCAATTCGTGGACCCCCCCTGTGTTTATATTTATGCAATTCGTGGACCCCCCTGTGTTTATATTTATGCAATTCGTGGACCCCCCTGTGTTTATATTTATGCAATTCGTGGACCCCCCTGTGTTTATATTTATGCAATTCGTAGACCCCCCTGTGTTTATATTTATGCAATTCGTGGACCCCCCTGTGTTTATATTTATGCAATTCGTAGACCCCCCTGTGTTTATATTTATGCAATTCGTGGACCCCCCTGTGTTTATATTTATGCAATTCGTAGACCCCCCTGTGTTTATATTTATGCAATTCGTAGACCCCTCTGTGTTTATATTTATGCAATTCGTGGACCCCCCTGTGTTTATATTTATGCAATTCGTGGACCCCCCTGTGTTTATATTTATGCAATTCGTGGACCCCCCTGTGTTTATATTTATGCAATTCAAACTATCTAGATTCCTTTTTGGATGGAACGTGCTTTTCAATAAATAGTATGCATAGTTTTGTAGTTTATGTATGGAAAATTATGCTCATGAATTGGGTTCCAGAGACATACTGCCATAATTAGAAACAGGTGAAGTCCAGGAATATTTATGAGTGGGGTGGATACTATGGCATCCAATGGACAGTTGTGTTCATTAACCCCTTGACGCGCTTTAGCAGTTTACTTTTGCTGACTTTTGGACGATTTTATTCAGTTTAGGAAGGATCTGGGGAGTCAGGCATAATTGAGTTGAGTTTGACCTCTTAGATTACTAGAGGTTCTTCTTAAGGAGGGATGGTTCACTTTTTGGGCGATTTTTGCATGTATTCATTATTTTTCTAGTTTCCTCCCTAGACCTCCATCAAATTTAAAAAAACATCCATTAGATCCCCCTTCTAACTTAATTTGTACATTTTTGGGTAGAAAAATTTCCCGGCCGAAGGCTGGTTCTTCCAACATTACAGGCTCACTATCGTTCGCCAGGGAAAAAAATCGACAGTAGTTTCGATTTGTTTATGTTTCTAATTATTACTATCTCTCTTTGTAAAATCGACTTCCTTTTTTTATAATACCCTCATTCTCTTTTCTAATATACTAGCTTCCTTCTTCTCTCACATTTCTCTAATTTATTTTAGAATTATTATTTTCTTTGCCATACCGAGTTTTGTTTTCATTCATTCATTTATTTTGTCATATTTTCATTCATTTTTCATATACTCCTCTGGCATTCTTCTACCTCTGTCCCACTCATATATACAGTATGTCGCTTTCTCATTTATTTACAAGTTTCTCTTAACCTTTCGTGCATTTTCATTATTCAGTTTACAGTCTTCTCCCTCTCACTCGCACACTCTCTTTCACTCTTACTCTTTCACTCGTTCACAAACACACACACACACGCGAGCGTAAAATTGGTCACCACCTATACTTTTGCACTCATTTTAATCTTTGAACCTCTAAGACCAAGTTCTGAAGCATTTGGGATATAATAAAGCATTGTATTGTCTCGTTCGTTTTCGATACTGATTAACATGGGTGTAACCTTACATTACTACATGACTAAACGAGAGAGAGAGAGAGAGAGAGAGAGAGAGAGAGAGAGAGAGAGAGAGAGAGAGAGAGAGAGAGAGAGAGAGAGAGAGAGAGAGAGAGAGAGAGAGAGAGAGAGAGAGAGAGAGAGAGAGAGAGAGAGATGATATATCACACACAAGGAGGGAGAGAGAGGCACGGAGGGGGATGGGGGTAGTTACAAGGCGGATGCTCCACTGACTGACAGGGAGCTGACAGGTCCTAGTGAAAAATGTGAGTATTATAGTGTACATGTGTGTGTGTGTGTTATTTACCAGGTTCCTCTTGTGTATGTGTGTGCGCGTGAGTGTGTGTGAGTGTGTGTGTCTGTGTGTGTGTGTGTGTGTGTGTGTGTGTGTGTGTGTGTGTGTGCGTTATTGCCATGTTCCTCCCTCTTGTGTATGTGTGAATGTGTGTGTGTGTGTGTGTGTGTGTGTATTATTGCCAGGTTACTCTTGTGTATGTATGTGTGTGTGTGTGTGTTTATCTGACATTCATATTCTCAACTCGTTAATACATTTGTACTCGATTCTGTTTACTTATAATCGAATTTAGTCCACCTTATTAACTCCTTCACCACCATTACGTAATGTTCACCTCAAGGGGGTTAAGGGGAGATTTCCACTTGAGGGATTTTTTTTCTGGACCCCTTTCTCTCTCATGGTTAGCCCCATTGCTTTTGATATTTTAAGACGTTCGCCCCATTAGTTTGGCGATTTTAAGAAATTTCGCCCCATTTCTGTCAATTTTAAGACTTTTTGTGCCATTTAGGAGTCGATTTTTTCCTGGCGAGCGATAGCGAGCCTGTAATTTAAGAGGAAGCGGCCTTCGGCCGGGACATTTTTCTACCGAAAAATTTACAAATTTATCTTGAAAGGGGGTCTAGGGGATGTAATATTAAGCTTGATGGAAGCCTAGCGAACTAACTAAAAACCTCCCTTTAACCCTCTCCGACATATGACGCATTTTGAGCCTATTGGGGATACTTTAAAGCCTTTGTTACCATCAGGGGTATTTAGAAACCTTTAGTTTAGTTACTTCAACCTCTGCAGTTGTCTTTGAGTTAGCTGTGGGCAGAAAACTAATTTTGGACAGGTAATTATAAGAGTGAGAGAACTCTATTTCTTATTGCTAATCTGGCAACCTCTGCGTCATAAATGCGTGAAAGGGTTAAGGGGGTGGTGCTTGGTTATTGTGCTATGTAATTATTTATTCATATAGTTTTTGTTTCCTTGCTAGACCTCCATCAAGCTTAGGAAAACACCCCTTGGTAGCAAAATGTACCGGTCGAAGGCCGGTTCCTTCTAAAATTAGAGGCTCGCTATCGCTTGCCAGGAAAATAGTGACATCTAAAGGGCACGAAAGGTTTTAATATTGACAACTAAAATGAGGCGAGAGAATGAGAGATAACAAGATAAGAGAGCGAGAGAGAAAGTGAGCAAGATACCCAGAACGAGAGAGGAAGAGAGCAAGAGAACGAGAGAGAAAGAGAGCAAGAGAACGAGAGAGAAAGAGAGCAAGAGAACGAGAGACAAAGAGAGCAAGAGAACGAGAGAGAAAGATAGCAAGAGAACGAGAGAGAAAGAGAGCAAGAGAACGAGAGAGAAAGAACTAGATAAGGAAAGAGAGATAGAAACCCAGCACGAGAGCAAGAGAACCAGAACACGAGAGAGGAAGAAGTAGATAAGGAGGAAGTGATTGAGAACCAGAATGAGAAACAGAGATCAAGAGGACAGAGAGAGAGAGAGAGAGAGAGAGAGAGAGAGAGAGAGAGAGAGAGAGAGAGAGGGGTGGGGGGGGGGGGGGGGAGAATAGAGCAAGAGATAATAGAGCAAGAGATAGAGATCCTTGGGAGAGAATTAGGTTTTGCCCGAGCTGTCAGTCACTCAGATTGGCTAAACAGGCGCAAGAAGGGGAAGAAGAAGAAGTAGAAGAAGAAGAGAGGGAAGAGGAGGAATACAATCGAATGCAAAGCACTTACAAACTGCAACAGGGAGGAGGAGGAAGAGAGGGTGGTGGGTGTGGAGAAGGAGGAGGAGGAGGAGGAGGAGGAAGAGAGGGAGAGGAGGAGGAATACAATCGAATGCAAACCACTTACAAACTGCAACAGGGAGGAGGAGGAAGAGAGGGTGGTGGGTGTGGAGAAGGAGGAGGAGGAGGAGGAGCAGGAAGAAAGGGAGAGGAGGAGGAATACAATCAAATGCAAAGGACTTACAAACTGCAACAGGGAGGAGGAGGAAGAGAGGGAGAGGAGGAGGAATACAATCGAATGCAAAGCACTTACAAACTGCAACAGGGAGGAGGAGGAAGAGAGGGAGAGGAGGAGGAATATAATCGAATACAGAGGACTTACAAACTGCAACAGGGAGGAGGAGGAAGAGAGGGAGAGGAGGAGGAATACAATCGAATGCAAAGCACTTATAAACTGCAACAGGGAGGAGGAGGAAGAGAGGGAGAAGAGGAGGAATACAATAAAATGCAAAGGACTTACAAACTGCAACAGGGAGGAGGAGGAAGAGGGAGAGGAGGAGGAATACAATCGAATGCAAAGGACTTACAAACTGCAACAGGGAGGGAGAGGAGGAGGAATACAATCGAATGCAAAGCACTTACAAACTGCAACAGGGAGGAGGAGGAAGAGAGGGAGAGGAGGAGGAATACAATCGAATGCAAAGGACTTACAAACTGCAACAGGGAGGAGGAGGAAGAGAGGGAGAGGAGGAGGAATACAATCGAATACAGAGGACTTACAAACTGCAACAGGGAGGAGGAGGAAGAGAGGGAGAGGAGGAGGAATACAATCGAATGCAAAGCACTTATAAACTGCAACAGGGAGGAGGAGGAAGAGAGGGAGAAGAGGAGGAATACAATAAAATGCAAAGGACTTACAAACTGCAATAGGGAGGAGGAGGAAGAGGGAGAGGAGGAGGAATACAATCGAATGCAAAGGACTTACAAACTGCAACAGGGAGGGAGAGGAGGAGGAATACAATCGAATGCAAAGCACTTACAAACTGCAACAGGGAGGAGGAGGAAGAGAGGGAGAGGAGGAGGAATACAATCGAATGCAAAGCACTTACAAACTGCAACAGGGAGGAGGAGGAAGAGAGGGAGAGGAGGAGGAATACAATCGAATACAGAGGACTTACAAACTGCAACAGGGAGGAGGAGGAAGAGAGGGAGAGGAGGAGGAATACAATCGAATGCAAAGCACTTATAAACTGCAACAGGGAGGAGGAGGAAGAGAGGGAGAAGAGGAGGAATACAATAAAATGCAAAGGACTTACAAACTGCAACAGGGAGGAGGAGGAAGAGGGAGAGGAGGAGGAATACAATCGAATGCAAAGGACTTACAAACTGCAACAGGGAGGGAGAGGAGGAGGAATACAATCGAATGCAAAGCACTTACAAACTGCAACAGGGAGGAGGAGGAAGAGAGGGAGGGGAAGAGGAATACAATCGAATGCAAAGGACTTACAAACTGCAACAGGGAGGAGGTGAAAGAGAGGGAGAGGAGGAGGAATACAATCGAATGCAAAGGACTTACAAACTGCAACAGGGAGGAGGTGGAAGAGAGGGAGAGGAGGAGGAATACAATCGAATGCAAAGCACTTACAAACTGCAAGAGGGAGGGGAAAAGGAATACAATCGAATGCAAAGCACTTACAAACTGCAACAGGGAGGAGGAGGAAGAGAGGGAGAGGAGGAGGAATACAATCGAATGCAAAGGACTTACAAACTGCAACAGGGAGGAGGAGGATGGAATGTGAGAGAAGACGGAGGAGGAGGAGGAGGAGGGGGGAATGTGAGAGAAGAGGAAGCAAGCGGTTAGAGAAGACGGAGGCGGAGGAGGAATAAGGAGGAGAAATAAGGAAGTGAACGAATAGGAGAAGAAGGGAATGTAAAACAAGAGAAGGAGAGTGGTTATTCAAAGGACTTACACACTGCAACAGACCTATTGGCCATTATGGGGCAGTTTGGATATCTACACTGCTAAGCTACTGTAGTCTATTCGCTGTAAGTAGGCGAGAAATCATGACCTCTAACCTATGTAACTAAAAAACGACTAGAGTAATCGAGCAAATAGTTCAACCATTTGGGAAGAGTCAGTCAAGGAATAGATGTGGGAATTTACAGCCAATTTGCTCCAGCCCTTTTTGAGTTACAGAGGATAGAGGTCATTAATTCTCGCCTACTTACAGCGAATAGACTATAATTTTTTCTTTTTTTTCTTTTCTATGTGATTGAGGGAGGCAAAAGGCAGAACTGCCCATAGCGAGTGCCTCCCCCATAGTTGAAAGAGTGACAGGGCCAAAATCAAGGGACGTTCGAGCCAAAATGCCTGGACACACTGACTTTGAAGCAATTTAAGTCATAGGAAGAGGGAAAGACTGATTCTGGGAGAGAGTTCCAGAGCTCAGCTGTTGAGTAGAAAACAGTTTGAGAGTAACGTTTCACTCTTGGGTTGGAGAGTTGCACAGAGTAGGGGTGGGATTGAGTTGCAAGACGGGTACCACGTGCCCTACGTAAAGGAGGTGGTATACACTGGGAAAGCTCTGAGGAACACTGATTATTATAGTAGCGATAGAATAGCGAGAGAGATGCAACATTGCGGCGGAGAGAGAGAGATTGCAGAGAGTTGGTGAGTGGACGAGAGTTAATGATACGAAAGGCCTTCATTTCAACTTTGTCTAGGAGAGCGGTGTGAGAGGAACCTCCCCACACATGTGATTACTAAGTACACAATTACTAAGTAAAGAACAGGATAGTAAGCAGAAGAAGCAGGAGGACGAGGGGAGGGGGAGAAGGAGGTGATGATGGGAGGGGGGGGGGGAGAAGAGGAGGTTGATGAGGAAGAGGAGAGGGAAATGTGAGATGAGGAAAGCTGTTTGAGAAAGAGAAACATGAGAGACTTACATAGATACACAAAGCACACGAATATGAGAGACTTACATAGATACACAAAGCACACGAATATGAGAGACTTACATAGATACACAAAGCACACGAATATGAGAGACTTACATAGATACACAAAGCACACGAATATGAGAGACTTACATAGATACACAAAGCACAGGAATACATACTACAATAGTTAGTCACAACAAAGTGATCCGACATTAAGGGGAGGTTTCCACTTGAGGATTTTTTTTCTAACTTCCTTCTCCCTCATGTTTAGCCCTATTGTTTTTGAGATTTTAAGACGTTTGCCCCATTAGTTTGACGATTTTAAGAACTTTCGCCCCATTTATGTCACTTTTAAGACCTTTAGTGCCATTTAGGTGTCGATTTTTTCCTGGCGAGCGAAAGCGAGCCTGTAATTTAAGAGGAACCGGCCTTCGGCCGGGAAATTTTTCTACCGAAAAATGTACACATTTATCTTGGAAGGGGGTCAAGGGGGTGTAATTTCAAGATTGATGGAAGTCTGGGAAACTCCCTAAAAACCTCCCCTTAACCTCTTCAACACCATGACGTCTTTTTAGCTTTGCTTCTGGCTATACTTAGATGATTGTATGCAGTTTAAGAAGGACCTATGTTAATAAGAAGGTTTATCCAGGTCGTATTTACCCCTTTGAGTCGTGTATATATATATATATATATATAGGTAGATTATAAACTAAAGACAATCGGTTAATGGTAACCAGAATATGATGAACATTACGTAATGGTGGTGAAGGGGTTAAGGAGATATTTGTAATGGTGGTGAAGGGGTTAAGGAGATATGTGTATTTATTCATGTATTTGTGTATTTGTTTATTTACTTATTAATTTATACTATTGTTTGTTTCCCTCCCTAGACCTCCATCAGGCTTTAACAAATACCCCCCATGACCCTCGTGCGAGATCAATTGTTTGTGTTCCCTCCCTAGACCTCCATCATGCTTTAACAAATACCCCCCAAGACCCTCGTGCGAGATCAATTTGTCCAATTTTCAATAGAAAAATGGCTCGGCCGAAAGCAGATTCCTCATAAATTGTAAGTTCGCTATCGCTCGTCAGGAAAACATCAATACCTTAATGAACTAAAAACCTAATGGGGCTAAACATGAGAGCGAAGGGTGTCCAGAAAACCCTCCCTTAAGTACTACCGGTAAACAATTAATTCCGATATACTAAAGCAGTGGAAGACAAGGATAGCAAATGAAAAGACTCTCCCAACTCCCCACTTCTTCTGGCAACATATAATAATGACATACATTTCTGTTACATAGATACACAAACCACACAGACCTTACCATCCAAACTTCATGTGTGTGTGTGTGTGTGTGTGTGTGTGTTAAGGAAATGTGCGAAGTTCCCCATCTAGGTATGACAAAACAAATCATCTAATTCATTAATTTCACTCACAACACCAATCACCTCCCAAGAAAATTTAAAGAAGATTGGAAAACAAAAATAGGAGAGAGAGAGAGAGAGGGAGAGAGAGAGGAGGGAGGGGGGGGGGGGAACAGATAAGAAAAAATTGGGCTATTAACATAGAGCCATTACAAAGCAAACACAGTGGGTGACTGTGTCTATATTAGTTTATGTTCTTGGCTCTGTTGACAGCAGGTGAGAGAGAGAGAGAGAGTGTGTGAGAGAGAGAGAGAGCTGTAATATGAGTTCCCGCTTTTTAAAGTTCTATCAGCCATAACAATACCGGTGCCGTCCTTTTAACTTTATTCTGGCTATTAGACGATATGTTTCAGTTTAAAAGAGGCCTCCAGCAATCAACACGCTTCGAACTATCTCACTTAACCCTTTTTACTACCACAACAGATACTTCTTAAACTGCACAAAATCGTCTAAATACAGCTAGAAACAAATATATAAAAAGACGTCCCTGGTACAGAAGGGGTTAATTAACATCAGGTGAGAGTGAAGATAATCCTTACAGGGAACTAGGCAATGTAGAGGGTGCAGGTGTGACAAGAAGAGAGAGAGAGAGAGAGAGAGAGAGAGAGAGAGAGAGAGAGGGCAGGTGTGATAAGAAGATGGGGAAGGAGAGTGGAGGAGCAAGGGGAGATAAAATAAAGTGAAATACAGACAGAAAATGAAGAGGGGAGAAGAGAGAGAGAGATGGGTAACTAAGCGAAACGTAGAGAGGGAGTAATTGAAGACGGTAGGGTAGAAGGATAGGGAGAGAGAGAGAGAGACAGAGAGAGAGAGAGCACGACAATTGAAGACGGTAGGGTAGAAGGATAGGGGTAGAGAGAGAGAGCGAGAGAGCACGACAATTAACACCATAAAATCTTAATTTTCCGCAGATTTTGAGCAATAAATATCCACCGGAAAATTTGCATGTATAATATTTTAAGGGAGGTCACCGGCTTTTTTTATCTTTCTCTCTTTTTCTCTCTATCCCTGGCTTGTATCCATTCGGCCCTATTCAGCCAACTGTTTTAAGGCGTTCATCCCCATCCAGGTGTCGATTTCTTCCATTGTATGGAGAAATCCGGCTTCGCCAAAGACATGTTTCTATCGAAAAATTTACAAATTTAGCTTGCTATCAAAGCAAAAATATATATTTGCTGGCTCGCTACCGCTCGCCAGGAAAATATTGACACCTGTATGGGGGTAAACGTCTTAAAACAGTAGGCCGAATTAGGCCGAATGGATACAAGCCAAAGAGAGGGAGAGAACAAAAAAAACGAGGTGGGCTCCCTTAAAAAGCGTAAAATTTTTACGGGTAACCTCTGACGTTGCATACATAGTGGGATGGTGTATTTTTTGTTATTAACCCTCTCCGACATATGAGGCGATTTTGAGCCTATTAGGGATACTTTAAAGCCTTTGTTACCATCAGGGGTACTTAGAAACCTTTAGTTTAGTTAGTTCAACCTCTGCAGTTGTCTTTGAGTTAGCTGTGGGCAGAAGACTAATTTTGGAGAGGTAATTATAAGAGTGAGAGAACTCTATTTCTTATTGCTAATCTGGCAACCTCTCCGTCATATGAGTCTGAAAGGTTAATATTTTATATAGAGAAATTGGGTTTCGCCTATTGAGGATATGATGGTGGTGGTGGTGATGATAGTGGGGGTGGTGTATTGCATTGTATTGTGACTTATTATTATTATTATTATTATTATTATTATTATTATTATTATTATTATTCAACGCAGATGCCTGAATATAATTATGGGAGGTTTTTAGTTTGCTTTCAAGACCTCTATCAAACTGTTCAAAATTCCCCCTACACACCCCCACCCCCATTTGTGTTAACTTAATACATTTGTTGGTAGAAATGTCCAGGTTGAAGGCCGACCCTCTTAATTGCAGGCTAACTACCGCTCGCCAGGAAATAATAATTAACACCCAAATGACACGAAAGGCCTTAAAATTGACAAAGACATTGGGCGAAAGGTCACCCAAATAATGAGGCGAACGTCATAAAATCTCAAAACTAATTGTGCTAAACATGAGAGAGAAGGGGGTGCAGAAATAACACTCTCATAAGTGAAGATTTCCCCTGAAAACAGATAAACTCCCTTACTCAAAATAATTGTCCACCAACCTTCAAACGACAACAGCTCACGTTTAGGGGTAACAACTCTATAATTTATGGAAAAGATCATTGCTTACAGATTATTATTTTATTTTATATATTTTTTTTCTTTTTGATGCAATACAAGGAAAGATAAACAGAGAGAGAGAGAGAGAGAGAGAGAGAGAGAGATATATTAATCCTAAAGTTGCCCAAAGGCTCATATTATACGGTATGAAGAAATATAATGGTTCAAATTGTGTAGGGAAGTGTGTGTGTGTGTCAAAATGTTGGTAAAAATGTAGATCCTCCTCCATCTACGTGCATCCACAGAGTTATGTTTAATTTATAGGGTATTCTCTCTCTCTCTCTCTCTCTCTCTCTCTCTCTCTCTCTCTCTCTCTCTCTCTCTCTCTCTCTCTCTCTCTCTCTCTCTCTCTCTCTCTCTCTCTCTCTCTCTCTCTCTCTGTGTATATATATATGTATATATATATATAATATATCAGAAAGAAAAAAGGTAGTTACTTCAACTGTTGGACCGTTAGTCGATGAAAATGGAGAATACACCGAAGACGAAGTACAAATGAGTAATGTCCTCAATACCTTCTTTGCATCAGTTTTTACAACAGTGATATCCCTACACCATCGCCGATTCAGATTGATAATTCAGATGTTCTAAGAAATATCACCGTTACAGAGAGAGAAGTATTGAATTGTTTAGATAAACTCAAGGTAAATAAAACGCCTGGACCTGATACAATCTCACCTAGAGTTCTAAAGGAAGCTAAGGATGAGCTCTCCAAACCACTGACATAGCTATTCAATAAATCCTTGCAGTCTGGAACTACGCCTGATCAGTGGAAGCTAGCCAGCGTAACACCGATATTTAAAAAAGGCAGCAAATCCCTGCCCAGTAACTATCGTCCAATTAGCTTAACCTCAGTTGTAGGTAAAATGCTAGAAACACTCATAAGAGACAGACTCGTAAATCACTTAGAGGAAAATAGCATACTTAAAGATACTCAACACAGCATTCATAAAACGAAATTCTGTTTAACAAACCTCTTAGACTTCTTCCACGATATCCTCAACCTCTACGATGAGAGTAAAGCTGTAGATATTATATACCTTGATTTTCAAAAGGCCTTTGACAAAGTTCCCCACCAACGTTTACTGTTAAAACTAAAAGCGCATGGAATACAAGACGGTGTGTTGAAATGGATAGAACATTGGCTCAGCTACAGAAAGGAAAGAGTAGTCATAAACGGTAAGGCATCTAAATGGACCAATGTAAGTAGCGGGGTACCCCAGGGATCGGTACTAGAACCAATTATCTTTCTAATTTACATCAACGACTTAGATGAGGGTCTCACCTGTACAATCTCAAAATATGCTGACAATACAAAAATTACATATAGCGTACTCTCAAAAGAACAAGTTGACGATATGCAACACAATCTAGATAAGTTGTCATGTTGGGCCCAAATTTGGCAAACGAGTTTCAATGCGGATAAATGTAAAGTACTACATATCGGATACCAAAATGAGAAAGCAAACTATTCGATGAATGGCACTCAGCTTAAGAATGTAAACAGAGAAATTTGATCTGGGAGTAACAATATCGAGTAACCTAAAACCGAGTCAACAATGTTCAGAAGTTGTTAAGAAGGCAAACAAATTTGGCTTTATAGGCAGGTCATTTGAGCATAAATCCAAAGACGTTATCCTAACCCTTTACAATTCCTTAGTCCGCCCTCTTCTGGAATACTGCGTTCAATCCTGGTGCCCTTATTACCAAAAAGATATAGACAAGCTAGAACGAGTTCAATGTAGAGTTACCAAAATGATACCTAGCCTAATGAACAAACCATACGAGGAGCGTCTTAGAGAATTAAATCTATTTCCTTTAACCCAGCGCAGATTAAGAGGCGACTTAATTCAAGTGTTCAAAATCACCAGAGGCATCGACATTATGAACTGTAGTAAGTACTTCACCATCGACCAATCTAATTACACGCGGGGAAACGGTTGCAAAATTATTGGTAAATCTTTTAACTCACACGAATCTAAGAATTTCTTCTTCATTCGATTTGTCAACTTATGGAATGGGCTTCCCCGAGACGTTATAGACCGCAGAACCGTTGATACATTTAAACTCCGCCTAGACAAATATCTCGCATCAAACCCGCGACTGACTGCGTTTGTAAATGAATAACTTTATTTTATCCCCCCCTCAGTTACTAACCCCTCTGTCCCCTACTAACTTCCTAATCCTGCCACGGACATTAGTTCCAGGGAAGTAGTTCCCTTTCCAATGTTCCCTTACCCACTCTAAACCAATGTTTGGACACTTGATCCTCAGTGTTTCGGAGGACAAGCAGCCTAGAAGGGTCACTAGACATGTTGTTGCTTGATTTCCTTTGTAGTCATTTGTACTCTCTCTCTCTCTCTCTGTCTGTCTCTCTCTCTCTCTCTGTCTCTCTCTCTCTCTCTAAAACAAAAAAAATACCCCCTTCCCCAACCCTCATCCCCATCATCTTTATAGATGTTTTTTTCTTCCTCCCCCCCCCCCCCCCCCGCCCCTCCCATCTCTGTGTCTGATATTATCACCTTGTTGAAACCCATCCACCGCTCGGAAAAGACTATCCTTCTGCCTCCTTGGTAGATAAGGGTGGCACAGGGAGATTACACACACTCACACACACACACACACACTTACAAACAAACATACTCACACACACCTACTGTAGACACACACACACACACACACACACACACACACACACACACACACACACACACACACACACACAAGGCTTTATTTAGATGGGAGAGATAAAAGAGAAGGGCTTGTTGGAAGATTATTAGTAGCTGCTTACGGTGGTTGAGTATATTACACAATATATATATATATATATATATATATATCAATTAACAAGCTTTGAAGTATCTCACTTAACCCTAGTTACTACCACTAATCCTTCTTAAACTGCACAAAATCTTCTAAATAGAGCGAGCCAACTTATTAAAAACACGTCGCCGGTACAGAAGGGGTTAATCTCCCATCTGTATAAGACCTTGTGTATGTGTGTGTGTTTGTGTGTGTGTGTATGTGTGTGGGTGCGTGTGTGTGTGTATATATGTGTATATAATCTCCCTGTGCCAATGTCCGTGTGTATGTGTAATAATAATTATATATAAGAATTATCGGTTTATTTCAAGCTGTGTGTGTATCTATGTCCGTGAGAGAGAGAGAGAGAAGGCAGCATATACTGTATCAGATATTGATGTATGCTAAGCCGATGATTGTGTCTCCCTCTCACTCACTCACATGCCACCCACACACAGCGCCTTAACTCTATCTTGGGTGAACACATTAATATCTATCATCACCACCTATGCCACCACCTACACCCCCACCCCCACCACCTGCACCCCCACCACCACCACTTCCACCTATATCCCACCAACCCCACCACCTGCACCATCAACACCTACACCCCACCACCACCACCACCACATACACCATTTCCACCTACAGCCCACCACATACACCCCACCACCACCTACACCCCATCAACCTCACCACCTGCACCACTACCTACACCCCACCACCACCACCACCTGCACCACCACATACACCATTACCACCTACACCCCACCAACCTCACCACCACCACCACTACCACCACCACCTACACCCCACCACCACCATCACCTGCACCACCACATACACCATCACCACCTACACCCCACCGCAACCACCACATACACCATTACTACCTACACCCCACCAACCCCACCACCTGCACCACCACATACACCATTACCACCTACACCCCACCACCACCACCACCTGCACCACCACATACACCATCACCACCTACACCCCACCACCACCACCACATACACCATTACTACCTACACCCCACCACCTGCACCACCACATACACCATCACCACCTGCACCCCCACCATTACCACTACTATTATCAACACCACACCACCACCACCACCACCTGCACCACCACCACCTGCACCACCACATACACCATCACCACCTGCACGCCCACCCCCACCATTACCACTACTATTATCAACACCACACCACCACCACACCACCACCACACCACCACCACCACCACCACATACACCATCACCACCTACACCCCACCACCACCACCACATACACCATTACTACCTACACCCCACCACCTGCACCACCACATACACCATCACCACCTGCACCCCCACCCCCCCCAATACCACTAATATTATCAACACCACACCACCACCACCACCACCTGCACCACCACCACCTGCACCCCCACCCCCACCATTACCACTACTATTATCAACACCACACCACCACCACCACCACCTGCACCTCCACCATTACCACTACTATTATCAACACCACACCACACCACCACCACCACCACCTGCACCCCCACCCCCACCATTACCACTACTATTATCAACACCACACCACCACCACCACCACCTGCACCACCACCACCTGCACCACCACATACACCATCACCACCTGCACCCCCACCCCCACCATTACCACTACTATTATCAACACCACACCACCACCACACCACCACCACCACCACACCACCACCACCACCACATACACCATCACCACCTACACCCCACCACCACCACCACATACACCATTACTACCTACACCCCACCACCTGCACCACCACATACACCATCACCACCTGCACCCCCACCCCCACCATTACCACTACTATTATCAACACCACACCACCACCACCACCACCTGCACCACCACCACCTGCACCCCCACCCCCACCATTACCACTACTATTATCAACACCACACCACCACCACCACCACCACCTGCACCATCACCACCTGCACCCCCACCATTACCACTACTATTATCAACACCACACTACCACCACCACCACCTGCACCACCACCACCTGCACCCCCACCCCCACCATTACCACTACTATTATCAACACCACACCACCACCACCACCACCTGCACCACCACCACCTGCACCCCCACCCCCACCATTACCACTACTATTATCAACACCACACCACCACCACCACCACCTGCACCACCACCACCTGCACCCCCACCATTACCACTACTATTATCAACACCACACTACCACCACCACCACCTGCACCACCACCACCTGCACCCCCACCCCCACCATTACCACTACTATTATCAACACCACACCACCACCACCACCACCTGCACCACCACCACCTGCACCCCCACCCCCACCATTACCACTACTATTATCAACACCACACCACCACCACCACCACCTGCACCACCACCACCTGCACCCCCACCCCCACCATTACCACTACTATTATCAACACCACACCACCACCACCACCACCACCACCTGCACCCCCACCCCCACCATTACCACTACTATTATCAACACCACCACCACCACCACCTGCACCACCACCACCTGCACCCCCACCCCCACCATTACCACTACTATTATCAACACCACACCACACCACCACCACCACCTGCACCACCACCTGCACCCCCCCCCCCCCCATTACCACTACTATTATCAACACCACACCACCACCACCCACCTGCACCATCACCACCTGCACCCCCACCCCCACCATTACCACTACTATTATCAACACCACACCACCACCACCACCACCTGCACCCCCACCCCCACCATTACCACTACTATTATCAACACCACACCACCACCACCACCACCTGCACCATCACCACCTGCACCCCCACCCCCACCATTACCACTACTATTATCAACACCACACCACCACCACCACCACCTGCACCACCACCACCTGCACCCCCACCCCCACCATTACCACTACTATTATCAACACCACACCACCACCACCTGCACCACCACCACCTGCACCCCCCCCCCCACCATTACCACTACTATTATCAACACCACACCACCACCACCACCACCTGCACCATCACCACCTGCACCCCCACCCCCACCATTACCACTACTATTATCAACACCACACCACCACCACCACCACATACACCATCACCACCTGCACCCCCACCCCCACCATTACCACTACTATTATCAACACCACACCACCACCACCACCACCTGCACCACCACCACCTGCACCCCCACCATTACCACTACTATTATCAACACCACACCACCACCACCACCACCTGCACCACCACCACCTGCACCCCCACCCCCACCATTACCACTACTATTATCAACACCACACCACCACCACCTGCACCACCACCACCTGCACCCCCACCCCCACCATTACCACTACTATTATCAACACCACACCACCACCACCACCACCTGCACCATCACCACCTGCACCCCCACCCCCACCATTACCACTACTATTATCAACACCACACCACCACCACCACCACATGCACCATCACCACCTGCACCCCCACCCCCACCATTACCACTACTATTATCAACACACACACCACCACCACCACCACCACCTGCACCACCACCACCTGCACCCCCACCCCCACCATTACCACTACTATTATCAACACCACACCACCACCACCACCACCTGCACCACCACCACCTGCACCCCCACCCCCACCATTACCACTACTATTATCAACACCACACCACCACCACCACCACCACCTGCACCACCACCACCTGCACCCCCACCCCCACCATTACCACTACTATTATCAACACCACACCACCACCACCACCACCTGCACCATCACCACCTGCACCCCCACCCCCACCATTACCACTACTATTATCAACACCACACCACCACCACCACCACATGCACCATCACCACCTGCACCCCCACCCCCACCATTACCACTACTATTATCAACACCACACCACCACCACCACCACCTGCACCACCACCACCTGCACCCCCACCCCCACCATTACCACTACTATTATCAACACCACACCACCACCACCACCACCTGCACCACCACCACCTGCACCCCCACCCCCACCATTACCACTACTATTTTCAACACCACACCACCACCACCACCACCTGCACCACCACATACGCCATCACCACCTACACCCCACCACCACCATTACCACTACTATTATCAACACCACACCACCTACATCACCTTTTACAATTGTTTTTAAACTTAAGACTATTCCGGAACCAACGAATCACTTCGAATCAAAGCAATGGCTCTGACCTTATTAACTACACGATTCAGGAAAGCTACTGTATATGGGAGAAATAAATATAGGAAGTTTAGGGAGATTGTTTATAGCGGTGTGTGGTTGTATAAATATGGTATTAAATGGCTGATTATACTTCTATATTATCTCTGCATATATATATATATAGCCGGATGTCTTACTCTCCTTAATGAGGGTGGCCATACACAGAATGCCCCCAAGCGGACCTACTCCCTGTAAGAGGGACAATCCGAGCCAGTTTACTGAAGGACTTACAGGATTGACCACTCAATTCAGGATCCATCCGACTCCGAGGCTCTCTGTGTATCTTGTTAGCACTATTTTTCTACAGTGGTATTCGGCTAATCCATCCACTAACCTGCCTTACCCTTAGGTAAGCAGTACGGCTTTGTATCAGGTTTACTCCCCTAGACAGGTTGCCGACCAAGGCTGACGAGTCCCATCCACCCGGATTTTGATAAGGTTGTCTTCCCTAGATGGGTTGCCAACCAAGGCTAATGAGTCCCATCCACCCGTTATAGTATATATATATATATATATATACATATATATATAATATATAATATATATACACAGTATATATAGTTGTGTGTATATCCATCCACCGTAAGCAGCTACTATTAATAATTTTCCAACAAGCCCTTCTCTTTTATCTCTCCCATCTAGATACAGCCGTCTGTGTGTGTGTGTGTGTGTGTGTGTGGCTGTGTGTGTGTGTGTGTGTGTGTGTAATCTCCCTGCGCCACCCTTATCCACTCAGGAGGCAAAGGATTTTTTTCTTCCTAGCGGTGGATGGGTTTCAACAAGGTGATAATATACTGTAAGACACAGAGAGAGAGAGAGAGAGAGAGAGAGAGAGAGAGAGAGAGAGAGAGAGAGAGAGAGAGAGAGAGAGAGAGAACAAAGATAGGAGGAGAGGGGGGGTTATTGGGTTTGTTTGGGTTGTTTATAATTATTGTTTGCTTCCTTTAGTCTCACTCTCTCTCTCTCTCTCTCACACACACACACACACTCACACACGTACAATGTCAAACTAAATGATATAAGTATTGATGACGTCAAACTAAATCTACAGCCTTTAAGGTATTCTATTGACAGTTAAATCCTGTAGTGAAGCATTTTAATAATATATATATATGCGAATATGCTTCCACACTAAAGGTGTGTAGAAAAGGGTAGGTTCACTGCACAAAGTTTAAAAAAATTTAGTGCTAAAATTAAATTGCATCTAAAATATATTGCATGCACAAAATAAGGGTTTAAAAAGTATGTCTGAGTATCTTATTAGAAGGCTCGGACTGTTGTGTACATATTAAAATTATGTTTATGTAAAAGTGTTAAAATGCATTTCTCTACTTTCGTAGATCTTCAGTTATTTTAAAAATTTGCAAGGAAATTTGCCTGAAAATCCACAGAAGAGTACAGAACAAATACCTGACTCTGGAGCCAGCCACTCTTGCAAATTTTTATAATAACTGAAGATCTACGAAAGTAGAGAAATGCATTTTAACACTTTTACATAAACATTATTTTAATATGTACACAACAGTCCGAGCCTTCTAATAAGATACTCGGACATACTTTTTAAACCCTTATTTTGTGCATGCAATATATTTTAGATGCAATTTAATTTTAGCACTAACATTTTTTAAACTTTGTGCAGTGAACCTACCCTTTTCTACACACCTTTAGTGTGGAAGCATATTTGCATATCATTTATTTTTACCACAAGAATCAATATTGTTCATGTTATATATATATACAGTATATATATATATATATATATATATATATATATATATATATATATATATATAGACTGTATATATATATATAGCTGAAATAGCATAGTTTAATTAGCTCTGTAAAAGTTATCTTTTGTGGTGGCTGTAAACTGTCAGGTCTTCTACATAATGAGTTCAGCATATCGGGCGAATCATCTTCCAGGACTGTCCCTGCAGGCTATATGCTACCATTTAGGGGTGTACATAACCACGCCCACTGTATATATAACAATGTGTTATGTATATGTGTTTACATCTCCCAAACGACGTTGGAGGAGGTTATGTTTTTGTCTCCATTTCTTTGTCTTTCTGTCTGTAAACTAGACATATCAACAATTTATGATCTGCTTCCTTCGAAATTTGGTGAGCAGATAGTATGTGCGCCAAGGAAGAAGATATTCCATTTAGGAGTCGATCGGTAAAACGCATGCCTCCGCCAACGTATGCGGAAGTTTGTACTTTACCGAGTGACTGTCTGCTTTAAATCTACATCCATCTGCTTCCTCCTCCTCTTTGTCATCATCATATTCCTCCTCCTCCTTCTTTCCCCCTTCCCTCTCTTCCTCCTCCTCCCCACTCCTCCTCCTTCGTCATCATCATAATTCCTTCTCCTCCTCCTCCCTGTCTCTATCCTCCATCCTCCTCCACCACCTCCTTATCCTCATCCTCCTCCTCCACCTTCTCCTCCTCCTCGGTAAGGCATCTAAATGGACCAATGTAAGTAGAGGGGTACCCCAGGGATCGGTACTAGGACCAATTATCTTTCTAATTTACATCAACAACATAGATGAGGGTCTCACCTGTACAATCTCAAAGATTGCTGGCTATACAAAAATTGCAAATAGCGTACTCTTAAAAGAACAAGTTGACGATATGCGACACAATCTAGATAAGTTGTCATGTTTGGCCCAAATTTGGCAAATGAGTTTTCATGCGGATAAATGTAAAGTACTACATATCGGATACCAAAATGTGAAAGCAAACTATTCGATGAATGGCACTCAGCTTAAGATTGTAAACAGAGAAAACGATCTGGGAGTAACAATATTGAGTAACCTAAAACCGAGTCAATAATGTTCAGAAGTTGTTAAGAAGGCAAACAAAATAATTGGCTTTATAGGCAGGTCATTTGAGCATAAATCCAAAGACGTTATCCTAACTCTTTACAATTCCTTAGTCCGCCCTCTTCTGGAATACTGCGTTCAATCCTCGTGCCCTTATTACCACAAAGATATAGACAAGCTAGAACGAGTTCAACGTAGAGTTACCAAAATGATACCTAGCCTAAAGAACAAACCACACAAGGAGCGTCTTAGAGAATTCAATTTATTTCCTTTAACCCAGCGCAGATTAAGAGGCGACTTAATTTAAGTGTTCAAAATCATTAGAGGCATCGATAATATGAACTGTAGTAAATACTTTACTATCGACCAATCTAATTACACGCGGGGACACGGTTGCAAAATTATTGGTAAATCTTTTAACTCACACGAATCTAAGAATTTCTTCTTCAATCAAGTTGTCAACTTGTGGAATGGGCTTCCACGAGACGTTATAGACTGCAGCACCGTTGATTCCTTTAAGCTTTGCCTAGACAAATATCTTGCATCAAACGCGCGACTGTCATCAAGGATTATTGGATGTATATATATTACTAAGACGTTACTCTCTTTTTCCCAGATATACGAAAGATCACTTATAACTGTGTTATGTTACTAACCCATCTGTCCCGTACTAACTTCCCAATCCTGCCACGGACATTAGTTCCAGGGCAGTAGTTCCCTTTAGCAAGTGTCACACTATGCCGAATTAAGTGCCGACGCTCCACTACTTAAGAGTCGTAACGAGGTCTTTGCCTACATCGCCGCGCGACGTGGATGGGCGCCAACTCAAGAGAGACGTCGGGAGAGGTCGTCAGGGGCCTCAGGAAAAGTTCGACACGTACAACTTTCATGAACTGAGTCGGCGGCTAGTAAATGGACGGGACGGGGATGGTAGGCAGCGGCGTCGGGCGGTGTCCAGTAAGCGTCAGACAGTACAAGGGCGCCGGCCTGTCTGCGTCAGACGCTGCTATAAGGTAGGAGGCGACCCGGTAACGCCCAGGTGGCGTCATAGGGGGAGAGCATACCGTGAGTCTGCGACCTGGCAACGTCGCACGGGCCATCGTTGATAGAGGGCCTTGAGGGTGTTTTTTTAAGCTTGATGGAGGTCTAGCGAGGAAACTAAACCATTAATGAATATATAAATAAATAGACCCCGAAAATCAACACTGTTCCCTTAATCCAATCCCATCAACGAGTGACTATCTATAAACCCTTTCAATGGTGGTGACGTCTGTTTTGCCTTAGTTCTGCCCTACTTAGATGATTGTATGCAGCTTAAGAACGGTCTGTGGGATTTAAGAGAGATAAATGAGAGGAATGGAGGTCTTGTGATTGCTACAGGCCCTTCGTATGCATAATAAAATAAGCTAATAGTTGCCAGACTATAACGAGAAAGAAGTCACCGGTACTGAAAGAATTAACTATAGATGGCCTTGTTTTACTAATTACTCAAAGAACCACTTAATTAAGGGGAGATGGGCGTATTTATTTGCTCCTTTATAGATCTTTTTATTATGTTTTAGTTTCCTTTCTAGATCTCAAGCTTAATACCCCCCCCCCCCCCCCCCCTCACACACACACAAAAATGTCGCCTCCGACGGACCGGTTTGCATCGTTCGGGGTCAAGTGTGACTGAGTAGGGGTCCAGTATGACAGGGTGGCCGTCCATCACCGCTGTAGTAGCTCTAAGCGCCGCCCTACCTACTATAGGTGCCGCTCGTCAGGAGCGTTGTCGCCCACCAGTTTGCACGCTACGGCGCATGACGCTGCCTGGCGGCAACCGTTATATTTCCTTATGTCTTGCATGTTCGCCGCTCGACCCCTTCCAGTTTCCGTCAGGCGGCGTGCCCGTCCATAGTGGCCACCGTGGGCGTCCCGTCCCTCGATCACCCACGTTAAGCTCGGTTCACACAGGCACGAATTAACGTCCTGTCCGGCCACGACCAAAAAAATAGGCAGGACGGCATCAATCTGGAGGCCCCATGGTACACAAGCACGAATTAACATCCCGTCCGTCCCCGACCCCTTTTGCTCGGTTCACACATGCACGAATTAACATTCCGTCCGGCCTGCAAATGAGCAGGGACGCCGGCAAAATTGCCTATGGTCGGTACAAGGACGTGAGGTGTCACCAGCTCATGTGACGTGACGGTGCCACATCGCCGACTCTCCTTCCAACGGTTTTTTGCCGCCGTTCTCATCCTATTTGTCAGCGTCTAGACCCCCCCCCCGTTGGCGTCTAGACGCCGAATGCTCCCATGTGTGTCCCGGCCTGACACGTTTTGTGGCAGTTGCCCCGGCCCACACCGACCATTTTATGCATGCACAAAATGGTCGCCGCCTCCGGCCCCCCCTCCCGTGTGCTGACGACACCACACATCCCTGTACCATCCATAGGTGATTTTGCCAGCGTCCTTGCCCGTTTGTAGGTGAATTAAGAGGTCGGGGCCGGACGGGACGTTAATTCATGTATGTGTGAACCGAGCTTTACTCGGCAGTAGTCTCCCCCTTATATCGCCACTCCTTAAGTCGTGGAGCGTCGGCACTTAATTCGGCATAGTGTGACACTTGCTTTTCCAATGTTCCCTTACCCACTCTAAACCAATGTTTGGACACTTGATCCTCAGTGTTTTGGAGGATAAGTAGCATAGAAGAGTCACTAGACCTTTTGCTTGACTTCCTTTGTACTCCTTTGTACTCCTCCTCCTCCTCCCCCCTCTCTGACACTCCCCTTCTGACGTCTTAAACTGTGGTCTCCTTATTTGTCCGAAGGCTTATTATGTTTTGTTTATCAATGAAATAGACATTACTGGTACTGAAAGGGTTAACTTAACGTATGCTATCACATCTGGAACGAAACCAGGTTAGATCATCATTATAATCTTTGAATATCGAAACCCTTCCTAAGCTGATGAATAATGTATCTCTGTTTCTATTACAGGTGAGATGATCGGGGAGGCTGACTGAAAATGGAGGTATGTACTGTATAATAGAAAACAAACTCGGTTATTATAGTGTTCTAGGGAATGTAAAACCAGCGAAGTGTAGCAATTATCTTACCATTATGTGCAATATATTGTTTGACACACACACACACACACACACACACACACACACACACACACACACACACACACGCACACGTGCGCGCGCGTGGATTTATATATATACCCGGTATATATATATATATATATATATATATATATAATTTAAGTAAAAAAGTTCAAGACACTCATGCTAAAAAGTTAAGGGATTTAGGTATTTCTCCGATTAACTGGAATGTTGATTGTGTTCATAATTTTTCAGATAGAATTTTGTCGGCTCAGGAAAAGAGGGTGTTATCTTTGGGACTTGATTTTTGTATACCAAATGTTAAACCTAAGGAAGTCAATCACTATGTAGCTACAGAAAAGCTGTGTAAAAATGTAGTTGATAGTTATAACGCAGGTCTTTGTCATAATGTCACCGGTTTTCAATCCATAAATAAAAAGGCTAAAGATTTATGTAATATCAACTTTGAACACGCCAAAAAGTACCGTATTCAGTCTCCTGTCATCTGTGAAGAGGATTTAGATGTACTCAAGAGATTGGGTAAGGATGACTCTATTATTGTGTGTAGGCCTGACAAAGGAAGGGGGGTAGTAAATCATGAATAAGGTAGATTATTTGTCTAAGATGGATGATATTTTAAAAGACCGAACTAAATTCAGAGAGGTAAGCGGGGATTTGCATACCATAATATTTAGATTAGAAGATAAACTGAATAGATTACTAAGAACTATTAAATATAACGTTGGCATTAACATTTATGACAGAATATTTGCATCTGGAACTTTCCCGGGTTTACTTTATGGACTTCCAAAGATTCACAAGGATGGTACACCCCTTAGGCCAATAATTTCGCCAATCAATACGGCTGGTTATAATTTGTCTAAATTTCTAATTCAACTTATAAATCCCTTTACAAGAAATCAATTCACAATAGACAATTCCTCAAACTTTGTAAAAGAGATCCAATCCCTGGACTTACCAGGTACTTATGTAATGGCGAGTTTTGATGTGCAATCCTTGTTTACCAATGTCCCCTTGCCAGAAACAACAGATATCATTCTCGACAATTACGATCCAGGTGGATTATTTGGCATAGATAAGTCCATGGTGGGAAAGTTACTTAGATTTGCTACTTCAGAATCTGTTTTCATGTTCAATAATAGGATGTATAACCAAGTCGATGATATAGCGATGGGATCGTGCTTAGGCCCAGTTTATGCAGGTGCCTTTATGTGCAACAAGGAGTGTTTATGACTGGACAAATGCCCCAAAGACTTTAAGCCAATTTATTATAGGAGGTATGTCGATGATTCCTTTTTAATTTTTAGAAAGTTTGAAGATGTCAATATTTGTTTAGAATACTTAAACAACAAACACCCTAATATTAAATTCACTCATGAGATTGAGAAGGATAATTGCCTACCATTTTTAGATTTTAAACAAAACTAATAATGGGATCACAACGGAAGTTTACAGAAAACCAACTCACTCAAACTTTGGATTGAATTGGTTCAGTCATTGTGAGACTATACAGTATATAAGGTTAATACAATAAAAACTCTCTTAAACAGAGCATACAGTATTTGTTCAAACTATTTGATCTTAGATTTAGAATTCAAAACATTAGAAAAGTTCTTTCTTAATAATAATTATTGTTCAAATCTGTTTCCCAAAATTGTAAAGTCTTTCCTTGCATCAAAATTCAGCAGTAGAGATATGATGTTCCTAAATTAAACAAATATATAAAACTGCCATTTTACGGTAAACCTAGCTTTGAATTAAGAAAACAACTCAATAGTGTTTTCGCATTAATTTCCCTGCTATACATTTTCGTATAATGTTCACAAATGAAGTAAAAAACAAAACAAAATTCAAGCTCAAGGATACTATTCCCGATTCTATATGTTCGAATATTGTATATCAATTTGATTATCCTCGCTGTCCTGTGAGGTATATCGGTTGCTCTTCTAGAGCTTTCCGATCCAGAATATTCGAGCATATGGGGAAGAGCATCAGATCTGGTAACTATATAAATAAGCAACAATTGTCTGCTATTAGAAACCATTCTCCTGACTCAGACCATAGATTCAGTGAACACAATTTTAAAATTATATCTAAATTTAGGAACAAGAATGATACCTTTATTGCTGAAAAATACTATATAAGTAAATTCAAACCAGAATTAAATACATAGCTCCATTTATAGGAAGCTTATTTTTTTGTTTTCCACTGTATTGTTTCTGTGAGTGTTTTTTGTTGAACTAAGTTTCTTGAGGTCTAAGTGTGTTTTTTTTTTTTTTAGTCTGTTCATTTCAGTAACTTTTGTAAATTCATAGTTGGCAGCTCATATTTTGTGTTTATATAAACTAGGAGTTAACTGTGTATTTTTACGTCAGTCACCACCTACACAGCAGTTTCTCAACATCATAGTAAGCTACATGTGTGTATGTACTTTATATACCCTTTCAAATTTATATTGATAGGTTAGATTAATTTTTTTTTCACATACATTTTTTAATGTCCTTATTCGTTTGGTTAAGTGTAAAATATAAACTTATAAGGCTTGCCTTTGAATGTTATATATATCTAATAGATATTTTTCTGTGTTGGTGTGTTAGTCAACATAATAATTTAAACATAATAATACTTTTAATGATAAAAGATTTGTCTAATAATTTTCGCAAAAATCATTAGTGTGGGTTTTGCATAATATTTTCGCAGCCACTGTCAAGTGTGCAGTAATATTTGTTATTATACAGTTGGATATAAGTAAAGAGAGCCTCCCAAGCTTTATACTAATAACATAGTAATTGGTTAAAAGGATGAAGTTCTTTTGTATATTTTGTATTGTTACTTTTGGAAAAAGTTAAAAGATCCTCACAAGCTTTGTACTTAACATATGTTTACACTAGGTTACTTTCTTTTTAGGATCGTATGTTGAAATATAGCCTGATACTGGATGTGTGATACGTACGAAAATTTGCAAATAAATCATTCTCAACATGTATACTGTTGTGGCTCTTGTCCTACTCTTCATCTATATATATATATATATATATATATATATATATATATATATATTATATATTATATATATATACATAAATAGATAATGTAAAACACAGTATACATATAATGTACGTGTGTATTTACCTAATTGTAGTATACAGGAGTTGAGCTTTGTAGTCTCATTGTGTCCCGCTTCCTGAGTTACAATGATCTAACTTTGCTTCGTTTTGCTTGTGTATGTGTGTGTGTGGAGGGGGGGGGGGGGGGGACCCTGATTTCACCAACGAGCGTTCATCAGTTCATGATAGCAAAGATCATATGGCTGTAATTAAATTGAACCTCTTTTCCTCTATACCACCTCTCTAGTTTTCTCTCTCTCTCTCTCTCTCTCTCTCTCTCTCTCTCTCTCTCTCTCTCTCTCTCTCTCTCTCTCTCTCTCTCTCTCTCTTTGTTGGTCAGCAGCCTAGGGGATTGAAAATCACTTATAATGCGTGTCTATTATTCACAAGACCGCCGGGCTTTTCGTCCATAAGTCATTTCGGCAGAAGGTCTTTTCGTTCATGATAATTTACCTCAAGCTTCTTCTGCCATACTCGATTAGGCATATATATATATATATATATATATATATATATATATATATATATACCGGTATATATATATATATATATATATATATATATGTTAGTTTTGTTTTACGTAACCCATTTAGCCGAGCCAAACCCTAATTAATTTAGTATAACTTAAACTAACCTAACCTAAATTAGCATACTCTTACTTTACCATTTTTTTTACGGATGACATCCTTTTAACTTTATTTTGGCTACTATTAGACGACTTTATTCAGTTTAAAAAGGGCCTTCAGCAATTAACAGGCCTCGACCTTTCTCACTTAATCCTTTTTACTCCTAAGATCCTTCCTAAATTGTAAAAAAGTGTTCACGTATAGCTAGACTTTTTTATTAAAGACGTCACCGGTACAGAAGTTATTGAAGCTCACCTAGTTTACTCAAATTGACCCATTATAACCTCGCGAAACTCAACGCAATCTTACCCAATTCAAACTGACTTAACTCTTTGAAGAATTTTGACAATATATCCTGGCCATCATAGACGATTTTATAAAGTTTAGAAAGAAGCTGTAGGATTTATAAGTTATTCTAGCTATCATTAACATATGTGTTTACAGTTTAGGAAAGAGCTGTAGGAATTATAAGGGTGAAGACAATCTCAATAACCCGTTGACTTTCATATGCTCTTCTTAATCTTAATAAAATCGTCTAATAATAGCCCGAAAACAGACAAGAAAAGCGTAATTGGATCTTGAAAGGGTTAACTAAAACATATCCCAACTTTAGCCATATTTAGAGAGAGGGAGAGAGAGAGATTTAGCCATCTTCTAAAGGAGGTCAAAGTAACGCTAGAGTGGACGAAAAGACATGCGGGCGAAAAAAGAAAGAAAGAGTGCTACCCCCTTGAATAGCCCCACCCTAAAAGTAGGCCTATGGTTGGTCGGGCCGAGCGTGTGAAGGGGGCAATAGTTTGTGAGATTATCTTGGCTGAGGGTGGGACCCTACGGTGAAACGAGACCGGACATTGACTGAGAGCGTGATAGATTTTGGGTTTTGGGTTTTGCTAGCTATAAGATTGTGTAAGCCATAGCGATTTAAACCATTCAGTACCGCTGACGTCCTTCTCAATATCATCCAATGGTAACCAGAATATGATGAAAATTACGTCATCGTGCTGAACTAGTACTAGGTAGTGGTGGTGGAGATGGTGGAGGTGGTGATGGTAGTAGTAGTAACATGAAATGTATGAAAAATATTAAATACAAATCAATGTAGTAAAAAAAAAAAAAAAAAAAAAAAAAAAAAAAAAAAAAAGCATTAGTGCTAGTACTAGAATTTAGGCTCAACATTTTACTCCCTCGGATAGTAGGCCGTCAAACGTCCGGACCTGGATAACTGAACTATACTAATCTCCCAAAATGGTCTCGCGGTAGAAAGTTGTCCCCCGTTCAGTTGGGTATTCAAAGGCCCCTAGTCCAACTCTGGGGAAGTTTTGACATCTGAACCTGAAGGGTGTGGAAAGTCTTAGGGCCGGATATCTTCTATATGTGGGTGAGGAGAAGAGGTGACGAAGGGGAATGAGGTGGGAAAAGGATGATGATGTAGCGTGTGTGTGAGAGAGAGAGAGAGAGAGAGAGAGAGAGAGAGAGAGAGTGTGAGTGTGTGTGTGTGGGGGAGGGGGGGGGGGGGAGAATGTGTATGTGTGTGAGTGAGATTCTATATGGGTGGATGTTGGGAAAAGGTGACGAAGGGGAATGGGGTGGGGAAAGGAAGATTATATAGTGTGTGTGAGAGTTACAAGGAATAGTTAGTATCTCGGAGACCCTGCGGTCCATTTCGGAGAGATATTCCAAGTGGAAGGAGACAAAATATTTAGTGCACTAAACTCATTACAGCGTGTGCAAAATACTATCTACTCTCTTCTTGAACTGCTCTACTGAAGAACTGTTTACAACTTCTGAGGGAAGTTTGTTCCAGGTAGAACAGATCTTATATGTGAAAAAGTGTCCACAAATGTTAGTGCTGAACTTTTTCAATTCTAGTTTCCAGCCATGGTTGCGTGGTGGCGAGCCAACATTGTATCGAGAAATCCGGCTTCGCCGGAGACATTTTTCGATAGAAAAATGTACACATTTAGATTGCTGTCAAAACAAAAAAAATATATGCTGGCTCGCTACCGCTTGCCAGGAAAATATTGACACCTGGACGGGGGTAAACGTCTTAAAACAGTAGGCTGAATGGGGCCGAAAGTATAATAGCCAAAGAGAGAGGGAGAGAAAGATAAAAAAAAGCTAGGTGGGCTCCCTTAACAATGTATACCCACGATGATGCAGATTATTAAAACAACGTACAACATAGGTATTAACCCCTTCTGTACCGGCGACGTCATTTAATTAATATTCTAGCTATATTTAGCCAATTGTGTACAGTTTAAGAAGGATCTGTTGTAGTATAAATGGTTGAGCTAGATATTTCGAAGCTTGTTAATTGCTGAAGGCCCTTTTTAAATTGATTAAAATCGTCTAATATTAGCCAGAATAAAGTTAAAAGAACGGCACCGGTAAAGAAGGGCTTACCAAGTGAATGTGTAACATATAATGGAAACACAATAGTCATGATAACATTCGTAGGCCCCCCAATCCTCCACCCCCGGATTTGCTTTGTAGGTTCAAGAACGGATTATTTTTGTCATTAACCCTTTCTGTACCGATGACCTCTCTTTCACTATATTCTGACGATTAGACGATTATAGTCAGTGTAAAAAGGGCCTCCAGCAATAAACAGTCAGTCAGTCAGTTAGTCCGTAGCCAGCCCTTACTCCCATAAGGGGTAGGGAGGATCAGCAAGACTCGAGAAATGAAAGAGGTGACAGGAGAAAAACACATAACAATTCGCCTACAAAAAACAATCATACACGCATTCAGAAGCATTAATACAACACATAGACCTAGTAGTTTCATATGTGTCCATTCAGAAGCATAAATACAACACATAGACCTAGTAGTTTCATATGTGTCCATTCAGAAGCATTAATACAACACATAGACCTAGTAGTTTCATATGTGTCCATTCAGAAGCATTAATACGACACATAGACCTAGTAGTTTCATATGTGTCCATTCAGAAGCATTAATACGACACATAGACCTAGTAGTTTCATATGTGTCCATTCAGAAGCATTAATACAACACATAGACCTAGTAGTTTCATATGTGTCCATTCAGAAGCATTAATACGACACATAGACCTAGTAGTTTCATATGTGTCCATTCAGAAGCATTAATACGACACACAGACCTAGTAGTTTCATATGTGTCCATTCAGAAGCATTAATACGACACAGTCATAGACCTAGTAGTTTCATGTGTCCATTCAGAAGCATTAATACGACACATAGACCTAGTAGTTTCATATGTGTCCATTCAGAAGCAATAATACGACACATAGACCTAGCACTTTCATGTGTCCATTCAGAAGCATTAATACGACACATAGACCTAGTAGTTTCATATGTGTCCATTCAGAAGCATTAATACAACACATAGACCTAGTAGCTTCATATGTGTCCATTCAGAAGCAATAATACGACACATAGACCTAGTAGTTTCATATGTGTCCATTTAAAGGGGGTCACCGTTTTTTTTTTTTTTTTTTTTCCCGTTTCTCTCTTTCCCTGGCTTGTATCTATTCGGCCCCATCCAGCCAACTGTTTTAAGACGTTTATCCCCATCCAGGTGTCGATTTCTTCCTGGCGAGCGATAGCGAGCCAGCATTGTATATAGAAATCCGGCTTAGCTGGAGAAATTTTTCTATCGAAAAATGCAAACATTTAGCTTGCTGTTAAAACAAATATACAGTATATACTATACTGTATATGCTGGCTTGCTACCGCTCGCCAGGAATATATTGACACCCGGATGGGGGTAAACGTCTTAAAACAGTAGGCTGAATGGGGCCGAATGGATACAAGCCAAAGAGAGAGGGAGAGAAAGAGAAAAAAGCGAGGTGGGCTCCCTTAGTATCTATAAATCAGCTGCTATGGGATTCAATATACCATCAGCTGGAAACAAATAGACTATAGTACCGGGTATGAGATTCAATATACCATCAGCTGGAAACAAATAGACTATAGTACCGGGTATGTGATTCAATATACCATCAGCTGGAAATAAATAGACTATAGTACCGGGTATGTGATTCAATATACCATCAGCTGGAAACAAATAGACTATAGTACCGGGTATGTGATTCAATATACCATCAGCTGGAAACAAATAGACTATAGTACCGGGTATGTGATTCAATATACCATCAGCTGGAAACAAATAGACTATAGTACCGGGTATGTGATTCAATATACCATCAGCTGGAAACAAATAGACTATAGTACCGGGTATGTGATTCAATATACCATCAGCTGGAAACAATAGACTATAGTACCGGGTATGTGATTCAATATACCATCAGCTGGAAACAAATAGACTATAGTACCGGGTATGGGATTCAATATACCATCAGCTGGAAACAAATAAACTATAGTACCGGGTATGTGATTCAATATACCATCAGCTGGAAACAAATAGACTATAGTACCGGGTATGGGATTCAATATACCATCAGCTGGAAACAAATAGACTATAGTACCGGGTATGTGATTCAATATACCATCAGCTGGAAACAAATAGACTATAGTACCGGGTATGGGATTCAATATACCATCAGCTGGAAACAAATAGACTATAGTACCGGGTATGGGATTCAATATACCATCAGCTGGAAACAAATAGACTATAGTACCGGGTATGGGATTCAATATACCATCAGCTGGAAACAAATAAACTATAGTACCGGGTATGTGATTCAATATACCATCAGCTGGAAACAAATAGACTATAGTACCGGGTATGGGATTCAATATACCATCAGCTGGAAACAAATAGACTATAGTACCGGGTATGTGATTCAATATACCATCAGCTGGAAACAAATAGACTATAGTACCGGGTATGGGATTCAATATACCATCAGCTGGAAACAAATAAACTATAGTACCGGGTATGTGATTCAATATACCATCAGCTGGAAACAAATAGACTATAGTACCGGGTATGGGATTCAATATACCATCAGCTGGAAACAAATAGACTATAGTACCGGGTATGTGATTCAATATACCATCAGCTGGAAACAAATAGACTATAGTACCGGGTATGGGATTCAATATACCATCAGCTGGAAACAAATAGACTATAGTACCGGGTATGTGATTCAATATACCATCAGCTGGAAACAAATAGACTATAGTACCGGGTATGGGATTCAATATACCATCAGCTGGAAACAAATAGACTATAGTACCGGGTATGTGATTCAATATACCATCAGCTGGAAACAAATAGACTATAGTACCGGGTATGGGATTCAATATACCATCAGCTGGAAACAAATAAACTATAGTACCGGGTATGTGATTCAATATACCATCAGCTGGAAACAAATAGACTATAGTACCGGGTATGGGATTCAATATACCATCAGCTGGAAACAAATAGACTATAGTACCGGGTATGTGATTCAATATACCATCAGCTGGAAACAAATAGACTATAGTACCGGGTATGTGATTCAATATACCATCAGCTGGAAACAAATAGACTATAGTACCGGGTATGGGATTCAATATACCATCAGCTGGAAACAAATAGACTATAGTACCGGGTATGGGATTTTCATTATATTTGTAAACATTGTTCTTAAGGGGAGGTTTCCACTTGAGGGATTTTTTTTTCTAACTTCCTTCTCCCTCATGTTTAGCCCTATTGGTTTTGAGATTTTAAAACGTTTGCCCCATTAGTTTGACGATTTTAAGAACTTTCGCCCCATTTATGTCACTTTTAAGACCTTTAGTGCCATTTAGGTGTCGATTTTTTCCTGGCGAGCGATAGCGAGCCTGTAATTTAAGAGGAACCGGCCTTCGGCCGGGACATTTTTCTACCGAAAAATGTACAAATATATCTTGGAAGGGGGTCAAGGGGGTGTAATTTCAAGATTGATGGAAGTCTAGGAGACTCACTAAAAACCTCCCCTTAACCCGAATAACACCCCAAATGAAATTAAAGAAAGCGTGTGATTCTCCCAGGATTCAAACCCAAGATATCATATACTGAACTTACATGCTCTAACCACTACACCATCAAGACAGAGGAACAACAGAAACCAACAGAGGAATATATACCGGTATATGGATGTGTGAGAGTGTGTGTTTTTTATCTGTGTTTATTTTTTGTTTTATGTTGTTTTTGTGTTTTCCCTGTTCTTGCTCTTGTGACGCATGTCCAGTGTGAGCATGCTGTACAGAACGCCTAGTCATGCCCCACTCTCGCTAGGATCGTCAGGGCAGGAACTTTGGCTGTAGTCTATGTAGAGTTTCCTAACTTAGTTCATGTGAGCCGTTGTACTATAAGTAATATGAATATGTATTTTGTTTTCATCTGAGTCAACGAGTTCTATTTTATATCATTAGTTATAAGTATTGTGTGTAAAACTTATTTGTAATGATGGGAGAAGCGGCAGCCACAGTTGGGGGTCAGTGGGTGCGCCATGCGGGAGGTGGGCCTAACTCACTAGCACTCCCCCCCCCCTCCCCCCTCCCCTCAGTGCTAGGAAAGCCTTTGTCTATCCCAGAGGAGAGAGAGAAATTACGTAATGATTGTCAGTGGGCGGTCCTTAGTAGTTCACGTTGGGCTCACTAGAGGGCCGAGTATAAAAAGGGAAGTCTAGCCATTTTTTGATCAGAACTCATTAGGCAGAGCGACTTCTCATTTCCCTTGCTAACTATATATATTCTTCTGACTGATGTGAACTTTCTCTACTACCTTACATTCTTATCTCCTCTTTTCCCTACCCTTTTTAACTTCCATGGTCCCGTTGGTGCAGAGCTAGTCAGCCAACGTATTATCGCTTGAGTTCTCATGAGATACATGCCTATTAGATAGCCTATTTTGGAAGGGTTAACTTAGAATAGGATTGATTTATGTTTGTTGCACTTGTCTATGCATTTCCCTGTGTGTTATTATTATTATTCCTGGTTTCTGCTAGTCTAGGTAATGCTAGACTGGGGTAAGGCTTTTCTGTGTTACGAGTTGTTGTTTGATGCAGTGGTTAAGCGATAAACCTGCATACTCGTTTCGGTTCAGTGAAGCCTAGGTTGTCTTCGCGGCTGACTGTGTTGAGTTAATAATTTACAGTGCGTGAGGGCAAGAGCCTAACCACCCTGTATTTTATTAACAGCTTGTTTTTACTTTGTCAAGGAGCCGGGAGAAAACCAGATACAAGGGATCTGGATTTCTCAAAGTGCACTTGTTAGTGTTAACGTAATACTTTAAACAGTTGTGAGGACTTCGCTAGGCTACGAGCCGTTTTTGCTCAGTCACTGCTACCTTTTGCCCACAGTACCCCAGCTAGACTTTACTCGATTAGTAGATACAGAATAGTATTGAAGCTTTCCTTATGTATGATATTGTTTATGCACTATTGATTTCATGTGTTGCAAGCTTGGCTACTTTAGTGATTAGTGGCCCACGAGCACAATCCGAGTAGGCTATTGCCGTTGCATTTGCGGAGTACTTCTTTTTAATGTTTGCCATTTACTATTGCATATTCTTTTAATTATTCTTATGCCAATTTAAACCTGTAATAGTATTTAATTGCCAGTGTTTTTCTTATTGAATTACTGTTCAAAATCCGATACGTACTTCTTACGAGCATCCGAGAAGCATCTAACTTTTTTCAGAAGATTCCTTGCTCGATGCTTAAGGACTATTAATTAACGTAACGTAATAGTGCCGATCCGAAGTAGAGGGTGGAGGACTTCTTAAGTTCTTAGTCAAGGGTGGATTACTTCGGCTTCGGCCAACACTATTCTTTGGTGTTGTTGTTTCTTACTTCTTTGTTTGATTGTTGACCAGACTAGAGAATTCCTGTCTCTTTATTAGTCTGTTGTTGAACACTAGTACCGAGTTCTTGTATACCCCGTTATAGCAGATTGAACTCTGGAGGGTATTGGTGTTTTTTGTTCGGCTGGCAGTACTCAGGGGTTGGGATCGTGTGTTTCCGTTGTGGCAGCGAGCCGTATTAGAGTCCTGATTGAGAGCCCTTGTGTACCCGAGTGCCAGGTCGTAACAAATGGCGACCTTGCTTAGGATTTTGTGAACAGTATAAATTTTTGCAGAGTTGTACAACATTTGTTTGTTTGTATTTTAGCGTGCATATTGAAGAATATTTGTTTTTGTATGGCAATTAGTAAAGCATTTAAGAGACTCCAGTTAATTTAGTAATTAGTGCTTGCATAGGAAGTTAAACACTTTTGTCTCGAGAATTTTTTTGTGGACTTCAGTATGTCGTGCATTAGCACTGACGATGAGCGAGAGATGCCATTTGAAGGTGTGCCGTTAGTAACCAGTGAGGAGGATGCTAGAGTTTTTGTGAGTAAGCGGTACCACGTGACGGAGGAGAGGCTGACTGGGGTGGATGTTTGTGGCTTGCACCTGATAGCCAAGGTTTTGGGAATTTCCAATGTAGTAGGGATGTCCAAGGGGGAGCTGATTTCCTGGGTGTTGCGTGGGCGACATGGGGTTTCGGAGGAGAGGGCGTTTGGGGGGGTTCCTCCCCAGATCCCCTCTCACTCGACTCCCACAGTGCCGTCCACTCAGTTACCGGAGGTTAGCACTCTCCCACAGAGGGATGAGAATTGGCAGATTGGAGTGCCCTCGGGTGGTGCACATGGTGGTTCCCCAGTTTTTGCCCCCCCTCCTTCAGTAGTGGCAGCTCCCTCTTCCTGTCTGTCTCCAGATATGGTATTTAGACTTGAGCTTGCTAAGATTGAGGCTAGGAAGCAGGAGGATGAGACCAGGAGGCATGAAAATGAGACCAGGAGGCAGGAGGATGAGACGAGGAGGCATGAGATTGAGGTTAGGAGGCATGAGGCTGAGCTTAAGTACGACTCGGAGAAATATTGTGCTAAATTAGATTTAGATAAGTCTCGTGCAGAGTCGACAGGGACTTGGATGGGCCGTGAGGGCCAAGTAAGAGAACAGTCCTTGGCCCAATTAGTCAAATTGGTGCCGGTATTTAGTGAAACTGAAGTCACAGAATTTTTTAATCGTTTTGAGAAGAAATGTAGGGAGCATAATTGGCCTGAAGAGAAGTGGGCAGCTCTAGTCTCCTCAAGACTTACGGGTAAGGGTCTGAAGGCTTATGATGCACTGCCTTTAGAGTCTTGCATTGACTACCCAGAATTGAAGAGAGCTGTCCTACGGGCATACGAGTTGCAACCGGAAACATATCGATTGAAGTTTCGGGGTGTTACAAAGACTAGGGAGGTGACCTTTCTTGAACATGCCCGGGACTTAAAAGATGCACTTAAAAACTGGACACGTTCTGAGAAAGCTGAGACGGCCGAACAGTTGACTGAGCTGTTTCTGCTCGAGCAGTTTTATAAGTGTACTGGTGCAGAAATGACTTTAACTATTAAAGAAAAGAACCCAAAAACTCTACAGGAGGCAGCTGAGATGGCTGACCTCCGGCTATCACTAATTCGTGGGTGCGGGTCTGCCCAGCGTAGGGAGGCAGGTAACAAGGGGCGTGACGCCCCACCCCCGAGTTAGTGATATACCTTATGCAAACAAGTACAAGAGCCATGATACCAAGACTGACCACAAGACTAGCACCGTCCCATTTAAGAAGGGGCCGGGCCCTTCCCAGTACCAAGGGAAGCCCAAAGGGGAGGTGGAGTGTTATCATTGTCATAAAAAGGGGCACTTTGCAAGAGTCTGTCCTAGCAAACCACCTACAGCAGCTGTGTCTTTGGCCTGCAACATTGGTGTGTCTCCGAAGTCATCTGAGTTTGCCTGGGGCAGTTCGTCAGAGGCTGAGGCACAGCCAATGCAGAAGCACCTGGGAGGCTCGAACCCTGCTCAGGATGTTTTTTGCGACCATAGAGGGCGGGGTTGCGTGATGTGGGCGGGGCGCAAGCATGGAGTAGAGGTCTTGCGTGATACAGGTGCTTCCCAGACTCTGATGAAAAACTTGACTGGCTACCCTATAAACGCGGCTCGGGTGGTAGTGGTGCAGGGTATTAATGCAACTCGGTCATACCCGCTGGTGCGGTTGGAGTTGGAGGTGGATGGTGTGGCACGTGAATTGGATGTCGGGATTGTGGAGAAACTGCCAGTGGAGGGCGTCGACCTTCTTCTCGGCAACGACTTTGCAATGCCCGCTTCCGAGGTTCTACCCTTAGTCGTTGCCGAGAGGCCGGCCGACGTGAGTAGGGAAGAGCAAGAGTGGGTCGAGCGGTGCCAGACACAACCCATGGCGTGTGTTGTCACCCGAGCTCGGGCAGCTAAAGTGTCACAGCCTAGTCCTCCGCCTTCAGACCAGCGGAGGAACGATCAACAGGAGGAGGCTAAAGCTGGAGTTGGTTTTAAGAGTTTTGACTCGGCGGCTCTCCTGGGTGATTCAGTATTAGCACCATTACTTAATTCTGGAGTAGCCCCTGGGCCTGTCATCGAGAGTGACGAGGCTGGGCATGACGAGTCTCCACGACAGCAACGTTATGTACATCGAGAGAGACAGAGGGAGCAGCCCAGTATCGGGGAAGGTCATGCATTGCTCCGGGAGCAGTTAGATCGCTTGGCACCCTCAGATATAAGTCGGTTGCAACTAGAGGACCCTGAGCTCCAAACGTGTGCTAATGGAGCTGTAGAGCTCGACGAGGACGGCGATGCACAGCCAGGAGATTTTTTTTATTTAGAAGGCATCCTTTATAGGCGTTTTCAAGACCCTAAACGTAGTTGGCAAAAGGGGTCCGGAGTAGTGGACCAGTTGGTGGTGCCACGGGAGTGCAGGGATAGCCTACTGAGGTTGGCGCATGACACACCACTGGCAGGACATCTAGGGGTGAGAAAAACGGTGGCGGCTTTGGGGAAATTGTTTTGGTGGCCGGGGATGAAGTCTCATGTGCAGTCATGGATAAACTCCTGTGATATTTGTCAACGTGTCGGGAAACCGAACCAAGTTATTCCTAAGGCTCCGTTACACCCTATTCCTGTGATTGGGCCACCCTTTAGTAAAATTATTGTTGACATGGTTGGTCCACTCCCTCCCACTAAGGCGGGAAATAAATTTTTGTTAACCATAATGGATGTTGCCACTAGATACCCCGATGCATACCCTATGAAAAATGGAATGGCTAAGACGGTAGTCAGTAACTTGTTGTGGTACTTCTCAAGGTACGGGTACCCGGAGGAGATTCAGTCTGATCAGGGATCTAATTTCACCTCCAACATGTTCAAGCAAACAATGCAACAGCATGGGATACGAGCAGTAGTATCGTCAGCGTATCACCCTGAGAGTCAAGGGGTGCTTGAGCGGTGGCATGCTACACTTAAAAGCATGCTCAGGTGTTATTGTGCTGACAACGGTATGGATTGGGATCTTGGATTGCCTTATGTGCTGTTTGCTGCTCGGGAGGTACCTGGTGAGAGCCTGGGATTTAGTCCAAACGAGCTGATTTTTGGACACCGTGTCAGGGGCCCCCTTAACATGCTGAAAGAAATTTGGGAGGGGACTGTGCAGCCTTGTCCATTATTAAAGTATGTGCTTGAAAGCCGTGAGCGCATGCTTAAGAGTCTGGAGATGGCAGGTAGAAATTTGACAGAATCACAAGCTTTGATGAAGGACAGGTATGATCGCAAAGTGAGGCTCCGGAAGTTCACTGTAGGACAAGAGGTATTAATTTTGTTGCCTTTGGTTGGTAACCCCCTCTCTGCGAAGTACACTGGACCTTATAAAATTGTAGAAAAAATTTCAGACTTAGATTACCTTGTTGCCACTCCAGACAGGAGGAAAAAGAACCAGTTATGTCACGTGAACCTTATTAAAGAGTATGTGAGGCGCCCCTCTGAGCCTCTCACTGTCCCTGTGTTGGCTTGTTGCGGCCGTGGTGGAGAAGGAGAGGGGGACAGTCAAGCTTCAGAGGAGGATAGCTGGGATCAACATGTTTCAGCGGATCAGTGGGCGGGGAACTCGAGCCTAAGGGCTGACGAGGCTATAGCTCATTTGCCTGAGCCGCAGTTTGATGCTATCCGTCAGTTGTTCGGTTCATACCCCACTGTATTTGCTGAACACCCAGGCCTCACTACTCAGGCTATGCATGATGTTGACGTGGGGGACCATCTACCCTTTAAGTCAATCCCGTACCGTGTGCCCCCCATAAAACTACCAGCTCTGAGGGATGAGTTGGAGTATATGCTCGGTAGAGGGTTGATAGAGAAAGGCACAGTTAAGTGGACTTCCCCTGTAACACTGCAGCCTAAGCCAGATGGCAAGGTACGCTTTTGTATTGATTTCCGTAGGTTAAACGGTTTGACTCCAACTAACCCATATCCTCTTCCTCGGGTTGATGATAGTGTTGACAAAATTGGTAATGCTCGTTTTTTGTCTAAAGTAGATTTAGTAAAAGGTTACTGGCAAGTACCTTTGTCCGAGCGTGCTAAAGAGGTATGTGGTTTTGTTGTGGACGGGAGTACCTACCGGTGCAATGTTATGCCTTACGGGCTTAAGAATGCACCAGCAACGTTTCAGAACCTGATGAATGAAATTGTAAAGGACATTCCAAATTGCACCGTATATTTGGACGATGTAATCATTTATGATGACGACTTTGAGAGCCATTGTGAGCACCTTGAGACCTTGTTCCGGAAACTTAGTGAAGCAGGTCTGGTAGTAAATTTGGCAAAGTGTGACTTCGTAAAAGCCACTGTGCAGTACCTTGGGTTTGTAGTGGGAAGGGGACAGGTGTGCCCTCCTCAGAACAAGGTACAGGCTATCAATAAATTTCCGCACCCAACAACCAAGAAGCAGATTATGAGATTCTTGGGTATGATAGGCTACTACAGACGCTTCATAAAAGGTTACTCAACGGTGTTGGCACCTCTCACAGATTTGTTATCTAAAGACAAAAAGTTTTTGTGGGCACCTGAGTGTGAAAAGGCTTTCACTTTGGTGAAACATTTGCTATGTACTCACCCGATACTCAGGGCCCCAGACTTTAACAGGCCTTTTCAGCTGGCAACAGATGCTAGTGGTGTAGGGGCTGGTGCCGTCTTGCTACAGACAGACAATGAAGGTGTGGAACACCCAGTAAGTTTCTTTTCTAAGAAGTTCAATGCTGCACAAAAGAACTATTCTACAATAGAAAAGGAATTACTGGCGATTGTGCTGTCGCTCAGGCACTTCGAGGTGTATGTTCCAGCCTATGGCCCAGTCGTGGTTATCTACACTGATCATCACCCTTTGAGATTCCTGAATCAATTTCACAATCACAATATGAGACTGACCAGGTGGTCTTTGATGTTGCAGGAGTATAACCTGGACATCCGTCATATTGCTGGATGTGACAATGTGATCGCGGATTGTTTATCAAGGGTGGATGATCAGTCGTAGGCTATCACAGGTGTGTGGGTTTGAGTGGAGGAAAATAGGCTGCCCTTATAGTGCAGCCGGGAAAAACATATTAAAATATAAAAATCATATAAAAAACTCTTTCTTTTGATATAGGTAATCGTATAAGTTTGTCATAGCCTATAGAGTTTGAGTAGTCCACAAACTATCAAACGGCTGAGCTGCTGTAAGCTCGCTCTGGGAGCATGATATTGTGTCTTTTTGCTATTGTTGGGAGGAGTTATAAAATGTGAATTTTTGGTTAATAATAAGATGCGTTTTGGTGATAAACTCAGCTTTGTTTTAGTGCCATGCGGTCGCTGGGTCGCTGGGTGTGAGGGGCTTGATGGGGTTCTGTGTTTGTCAGATTTTAGCTCAGGGTTGAGCAAGTAAAATCTTGGGGGAGGTGTGACGCATGTCCAGTGTGAGCATGCTGTACAGAACGCCTAGTCATGCCCCACTCTCGCTAGGATCGTCAGGGCAGGAACTTTGGCTGTAGTCTATGTAGAGTTTCCTAACTTAGTTCATGTGAGCCGTTGTACTATAAGTAATATGAATATGTATTTTGTTTTCATCTGAGTCAACGAGTTCTATTTTATATCATTAGTTATAAGTATTGTGTGTAAAACTTATTTGTAATGATGGGAGAAGCGGCAGCCACAGTTGGGGGTCAGTGGGTGCGCCATGCGGGAGGTGGGCCTAACTCACTAGCACTCCCCCCCCCCTCCCCCCCTCCCCTCAGTGCTAGGAAAGCCTTTGTCTATCCCAGAGGAGAGAGAGAAATTACGTAATGATTGTCAGTGGGCGGTCCTTAGTAGTTCACGTTGGGCTCACTAGAGGGCCGAGTATAAAAAGGGAAGTCTAGCCATTTTTGATCAGAACTCATTAGGCAGAGCGACTTCTCATTTCCCTTGCTAACTATATATATTCTTCTGACTGATGTGAACTTTCTCTACTACCTTACATTCTTATCTCCTCTTTTCCCTACCCTTTTTAACTTCCATGGTCCCGTTGGTGCAGAGCTAGTCAGCCAACGTATTATCGCTTGAGTTCTCATGAGATACATGCCTATTAGATAGCCTATTTTGGAAGGGTTAACTTAGAATAGGATTGATTTATGTTTGTTGCACTTGTCTATGCATTTCCCTGTGTGTTATTATTATTAATCCTGGTTTCTGCTAGTCTAGGTAATGCTAGACTGGGGTAAGGCTTTTCTGTGTTACGAGTTGTTGTTTGATGCAGTGGTTAAGCGATAAACCTGCATACTCGTTTCGGTTCAGTGAAGCCTAGGTTGTCTTCGCGGCTGACTGTGTTGAGTTAATAATTTACAGTGCGTGAGGGCAAGAGCCTAACCACCCTGTATTTTATTAACAGCTTGTTTTTACTTTGTCAAGGAGCCGGGAGAAAACCAGATACAAGGGATCTGGATTTCTCAAAGTGCACTTGTTAGTGTTAACGTAATACTTTAAACAGTTGTGAGGACTTCGCTAGGCTACGAGCCGTTTTTGCTCAGTCACTGCTACCTTTTGCCCACAGTACCCCAGCTAGACTTTACTCGATTAGTAGATACAGAATAGTATTGAAGCTTTCCTTATGTATGATATTGTTTATGCACTATTGATTTCATGTGTTGCAAGCTTGGCTACTTTAGTGATTAGTGGCCCACGAGCACAATCCGAGTAGGCTATTGCCGTTGCATTTGCGGAGTACTTCTTTTTAATGTTTGCCATTTACTATTGCATATTCTTTTAATTATTCTTATGCCAATTTAAACCTGTAATAGTATTTAATTGCCAGTGTTTTTCTTATTGAATTACTGTTCAAAATCCGATACGTACTTCTTACGAGCATCCGAGAAGCATCTAACTTTTTTCAGAAGATTCCTTGCTCGATGCTTAAGGACTATTAATTAACGTAACGTAATAGTGCCGATCCGAAGTAGAGGGTGGAGGACTTCTTAAGTTCTTAGTCAAGGGTGGATTACTTCGGCTTCGGCCAACACTATTCTTTGGTGTTGTTGTTTCTTACTTCTTTGTTTGATTGTTGACCAGACTAGAGAATTCCTGTCTCTTTATTAGTCTGTTGTTGAACACTAGTACCGAGTTCTTGTATACCCCGTTATAGCAGATTGAACTCTGGAGGGTATTGGTGTTTTTTGTTCGGCTGGCAGTACTCAGGGGTTGGGATCGTGTGTTTCCGTTGTGGCAGCGAGCCGTATTAGAGTCCTGATTGAGAGCCCTTGTGTACCCGAGTGCCAGGTCGTAACACTCTGTCTTGAGTCGGCTACCCCCAAAATGGGGATTGGGCCTGAGCATATAGATAGATAGATAGATATATATTTTTGTTTCAGCTTTCTAGGTTTTACTTTACATTGTGCTAAATATTTTGTTCTTCCAATCTAGTATCTCTGGAATGAATGGATCAGTTAGTCTTTGAGTTAAGTAAGGGGAGAGGGTCGCTTTTCTAGGCCCCCTTCTTCCTCATGTGTAGCCTCATTAGTTATAAGATTTTAAGACATTCGGCCCATTTGTTTGGCGATTCAAGACCTTTCGCCTCATTTAATTGTCAATATTAAGACTTCGTGTCATTTAGGTGCCGATTTTTTCTTGGCAGGCGATAGCGAGCCTGTATTTAATAGGAACCGCCCTTCGGCCGTAACATTTTTCTAACAAAAAATGTACAAATTTATCTTGAAGGGAGTATTTTTGTAAGCTTGATGAAGGTCTAGGAAGAAAACGAATAAAACATAACTATAAGATATATAAATGAGCTAATAAATACGCCCATATTTCCCCTTATACTTCATGTAACCTATTGTGATTGGTCAACTTGTTCATCCTCTTCTTCCTCTTCCACCACCACTACCTTCTCCACCACTCCTTCGTACTCTCTTTCAACTTGTTCATCCTCTTCTTCCTCTTCCACCACCACTACCTTCTCCACCACTCCTTTGTGCTCTCTCTCTCTCTCACTCACTCTCTCACTCACTCACTCACTCACTCACACTCTCTCCACACCACACACCATTATAATATAGTCGTCTATTAGTAGCCAGCCTAAACTGTCAAAACGCGTCATAACCCTCTCAAGAGGTTAATTACGATAGTTTTTACCCATTTGATTCCTAGTGGTCCTTCCTAAACTGCATAAAATTGTCTAATAATAGCCAGAACATAATAAAATATTGCATCACCGTATCCTGAAGGGGTTACTTATATCACCGATTTCTCACCTTATTTCAGCCTATTTCCTTCCGATTCCCCACTACGGCCGTCCGCTATTCGTCAACGCCACCTCTAGACTCTTCATCATAGCGCTACTACAGATCCTACCTAAGAGGCTAAAAATCGTCTGAATATAGCTAGAATAAATAAAAATAGACGTCACCCGCACTAAAAAGATGAATTAAGGGGACACTGACTGCTGTTTTGGCCTATAAATTCATTCATTCATAAATTCTTAGTTTCCTCGCTAGACATCCCTCAAACTTAGAAAAACATCCCCTAGACCCTCCCCCCCCCCCCCCCCCCAGATAAATTTGTACATTTTTCAGTAGAAAAATGTCGAAGGCCGGTTCCTCTTACAATTAAAGGCGCGCTATCGCTCGCCAGGAATATATTGACACCTACATGGCACGATAGGTCTTAACATGTATAACGAAATGGGACGAAAGGTCTTAAAATCGCCAAACAAATGGGCCGAACGTCTAAATATCTCTAAACTAATGGGACTAAACGCTAGGGAGAAAGGGGACCAGAAAAACGACTGTCTCCCCTTAATTTGAATAAAGGATTCTACTATGTATACATTAGCGTTGAGTTTCAGAATCACACAATTGCTCACGTAAATTACAAAAAATACATACATTTTTATGTACCCCCTTCTCCCTCATGTTTAGCATATTAGTTTTGAGGTTTTAAGATTTTCGTGCCGTTAGTTTGTCGATTTTAAGACCTTTTGCCCAATTTCTTCGTCAACGTTAAGACCTACCGTGCCATTTAGGTGTCGATTTTTTCCTGGCGAGCGGGACATTTTTCTGCCGAAAAATGTACAAATTTATCTTGAAAGGGGGTCTAGGGGGTGCTATTTTAAGCTTGATGGAGGTCTATCGAGAAAACTCAAAAATAAATAAATTAATAAATACATAGATAAAAAAACAAGGACTACCCCCTTAATACAATAACGATACACGCAAAACATACCTACAATACAATAACGATACACGCAAAACATACCTACAATACAATAACGATACACACAAAACATACCTACAATACAATAACGATACACGCAAAACATACCTACAATACAATAACAATACACGCAATACATACCTACAATACAATAACGATACACACAAAACATACCTACAATACAATAACGATACACGCAAAACATACCTACAATACAATAACGATACACGCAAAACATACCTACAATACAATAACGATACACGCAAAACATACCTACAATACAATAACGATACACGCAAAACATACCTACAATACAATAAATACATATATTCTCATGCAAACTACCAGGTGTACGGTGGCGCTAATAAGTTATGTCTTAGCTGCCATTACATTTGGCTCGCTCTGTGCTGTATAAATGTCTGTCAGATGTTGAATAGGGTGGGTAAGTGTAAGAACATGTTTGTATATCTCACTCATAAAGAAGAAATGTGTAAATATTATTGTTGATACCAAATATTGAACCAAATTTAATTGATGCACGAGACGTAACTTATCAGGCCGCTTGCACACAGTCAAATACACAGGCATATATAATGGTGAATGGGTGGGTGGGTGGCTGTGGTGAATGGCTGGGTGTATGGTTGGGTGGGTGTGATGAAGGGGTGGGTGGGTGTTACTATATGAGTGTGGTGAATGGGTGAGTAGATTCAAAATATGGATGGATGGAGGGATAGATGGATGGATGGATGGCTAGGTAAGGTGACAAGGTGGATAGGTGAATGGATGGATGGATGGCTAGGTAAGGTGACAAGGTGGATAGGTGAATGGATGGATGGATAGGTAAAGTAACTAGGTGGATGGATGGATGAGTGGAAGGTCAGGTAAGGTGATAGCTCCCAAGGGCCTCACCAACCAAGCAACCCTCCTGAGACTCTTCAACAACCAACCCTCAAGACGCACTCACTCTCACGCACTCTCTCTCTCTCTCTCTCTCACAATCTACTTACGGTATCTATTTTCTTTTTCTTTCGATTGCAAGACACCCACATCAGTATCTAGCTAAATTTGGTTTCCTGCTTTTAGCAGGAACGTTTTTCGGTTTTCTACCGACAAATGTAAACATTAACACAGCTATCTTAGGAAAAAAACAAAATATATATATAAAAAACGAAAATTCCCACTAAACAATTTTCTATATCTCTTTAATGGATGGATGGATGAATGGATGAATAGGTAAAGTAACTAGAAAAATGAATGGCTGGATGGATGGATGGCTAGGCAAAGTAACTAGGTGGATGGATAGATGTAGTGGAAGGACAGGTGAGGTGAGGTAATTGCTCCCAGGGGCCTCACCAACCAACACTCCTGAGACTTCAACAACCAACCCTCAAAACTTTCTAGGCTCCCCTCTTATATCGTTCCTAGCTCTCTATCTCGCTCTATCTATCTATCTATCTATCTATCTATATCTATATATATATATATATATATATCTCTCTCTCTCTCTCTCTCTGTGTGTGTGTGTGTGTGTGTGTGTGTGTGTGTGTGTGTGTGTGTGTGTGTGTGTGTGTGTGTGTGTGTGTGTGTGTGTGTGTTTGTGTGTGTGTGTGTGTTTGTGTGTGTCTATCATCCCTCCGACATGCATGTAAAAATGAAATGGCTAAAAAGGATCTTATGAATGTAATCGACCACCTAGGATAACCCTCATTGATTGGTTACACTTTGCCCAACCCTATTTGTGTAATTGCCCTTAACCAACTCATCACAAAATTTAACAATACACTCACAAACACACACACAAACATTATATATATATATATATATATATATACATGAACTTCAAGTCAGCCCATTTTAAGTACAATATTGAACACTAACTAAATGTATTCTCTCTTGTGTACTCCCTCACTGTTTCTATATGCCTTCCCCTATTCTTCCCTTGTCTCCCCAATCAACCAATTTATCTTCCCTCTCGCCTTTCTCTATGATTTTCCATTTCTATTTCATTTCGCTCCTCCCCTCAACCGCTCTGCCTCGTATAGTTCTGTCATTCAGTTCAGCTTTACCGTCTCCTTCATGTACTATATACCTCCACAAGGTCTGCATATTAATATAACTTTCATCCGCGTGTTCTGTTTTTTTTTTAGAAAGTTGGCTAACAGGTAGACAACAACGGGTGGTAATCAATGGTGTTTCTTCTGAGTGGACTCCAGTCAATTCTGAAGTTCCCCAGGGATCTGTCCTTGGCCCACTTCTGTTTATCATATATGTCAATGACATGATATTTGTCTGTTGAGTTTGATCTCCAAGTTTGTAGATGACATAAAGCTTGGAATGAATGTGAAGGACCCCAAAGGAGTTGAACAGCTCAGGATGGACCTCAACAGGCTGGGTGAATGGTCGGAGACATGGTAGCTGCCTCTTCACTTGGAAAAATGCAAGGAGATGCATATCGGCCAAACAAACCCCAAGTCAGAATATTCGCTATTGGGAATGCCTCTGGAAGTGACTGACTTGGAAAAGGATTTGTGTGTTCTGATTAGCAGTGACTTAACGTTTTCCAAGCAGTGCATTGAAGTAGAGAAGAAAGCTCAGAAATTATTGGGCTATTTTTAAAAGGCAATTTAAGTATAAAAATAAGGAAATGGTCCTCATACTTACAACGCTCTGATACAGCCTCTCTTGGAGTATGCTGTTCAATTCTGGTTTTCAGCACTTAGAAAAGATACAGAGCGACAGGAAAGAGTAAAAGCTTGGGCTACTAAGCGTATTCCATCGATTAGAGGACTGAGCTATGAGGACCAGTTGAGAGCTCTTGATCTTTTTCCGTTGGAGACACGCAGACTAAGAGGTCAGTTCATTGAAGTTTTTAAAATACTTAATGGGTTTGACAATGTGGATCATAGCATAATGTTTAGTCTCAATATGATCGACACCTGGATGGGGATAAACGTCTTAAAACAGTTGGCTGAATGGGGCCAAATGAATACAAGCCAAAGAAAGAGAGAAAGGGAGAGAAAGAGAAAAGAAAGCAGGTACCACCCCTTAAAACCATGACAAAAGGTATAAGCGCATAATGTGTTTCAGTAACCACTTCAGGACGGGTGATGACATTATTCCTTATATTCTGGCTATTATTGGACGATTGTATGCAGCTTAGGAAGGGCGTCTAGTAATCAGAGAGGTGTAATGTATCTCCATTAACCCCTTCTATACCAGGGACGTCTTTTTGATATACAAGCTACATGTAGACGATTGTATGTAGTTTAAGAAAAATATGAGGTAGTAAAGTGGGTTAAGTAAGATGGTGTGAAGCTTTTTAATTGCTGGAGGCCCTTTTTTAACTGAATAAAATCACCTAATAGTAGCCAGAATAAACTTAAAAGAACGGCACCGGTACTATAAGGGTTAACTCGTGGTCTATCATAAATCCTTCGTAAACACAACAAAATCGTCTAATGATAACCAGAAAAACGGAAAAATATATCTCCTTAACCCCTTCAGTACCGGTCATATACTTCTCATTATATTCTGGCAACTATCAGAGGGTTTTGCTCAGCTTAGGAAGGATGTCTACCTATTAAAATGCTACAGTCTATCTCAATTAATCCTTTTTAGCTACCATACATCCTTCCTAAGCAACATAAAATCGTCTAAATGTAGCTGAAATTGAATTTAAAAAAAAACGTCGCCGGTTAAGAAGTGGTTAAGGGACAGAATGTTGACCGGTACTAGAAAAGTAGACAGCATGGATAAAAAACACCATATGAGGAAGAGCACTTTATTGACAACGTTTCGCAGATAGCTTCATCAGGTCACTAACAAATAGTCAAGTCAAGTATTGGGATAGAAAAGTGTGAAGGATATAAGACTATTAGTAGAAGATATAGGTGGGGGAAATGTGGAAGTTAAGTAGTAGATAAAAGCTTGCAGGCGGTCTGCATTGCTTTTTTTTTTTTTTTCAATTTGTTTAGTCACATTCTCTCATTCCGCGCAGCACTGCCCATTTCATCATGATCTGTGTTTCGCCGGCGAGGCAAAAAAGGAAGGAAGGCAAGAAACCCACGCTGCATGCCCCCAGCTGCCACCCGCTGAACCCCCCCCCATCTGTTAACTTCAAGTCTTCTCCCGCGTTGTTTTAATACTATATTTCGGTTGAGTCATTGCCTGCCATCTTTTTAGCTGTGGTCAGAACCGTTCCTTGAGAGATGAGTTGGATTGTCAGACCGCCACGAAGGAGATTCTCGTGACCTCAGTCTAGACAATCCTTGGTACTTTCTGATACTTTCCTACGAATGGGTCGGCCCAACCCAGGAAGTTTGAGGGTTGCCCAGGACACCTCACTTGTTCGGGTTATCTCAGGCCACTTCTCCACTCCCGGTAGCTTGGGAGAGGCCGCATCATACCATTTAACATCTCTCATAAATTGTTTGTCATTCATTTCATTCCTCAGTATATTTTTTCTCGTCCCCTTGTGTGGGGGAGGAGATGCCCGGGTGAGGGAGACTAAGACCCGTATTATTAAACATCACCTTCCCACGAGCGGGCCGTTCGTCTCCTTGGCGGTATTATTAAACAGTTTTAAGCCTCGAACGGGGTCTTCGGGGAAGGGGCTTATAGTAATATTATTGGAACACGAAGGTCACGAGCCTCTTCGCAAACCCCTTCAATATATAAGACATTTTTGTCTTGCATTCTTATTGTGTATTACAAAGCAATGCTATAAGACGCTTATTTGTATCGTTATCGACACTATTAGAATATTAGTATCCAATTGGGTAACATTTAAGTAATTTGTGAAGGCTCCTGCCATACCGCCCATACATCACGACCCCCATTCTACCCCCAACATATGCCGTGTCGCTATTATTCTTATAATACTACCCTCTTTCTCTGCTTCAGGGAAGCACTGACACTAATTCTAATGTATTTTTTAAAATTTTCGGCATTGCATTTTTGCTTGAGTAACATGGTTATCCCATAGTTTTACGTAAATTTCGTAGTACGTGTGATGCCAATTATGCCAGATCAAGGTCTTCTTTAGACATTGGCTAGTTTATACCTTTCATTACTGCAGTTAAGCAGTATTTTAAATTATTTAAATTATTTAAATTTTATTTAACAAAGGAAAATAATGTATGAGGAGGGCTGGGTATCAGTATTTTGTGAAATAACTTAAATTAGGTTATAGTAACTTAATTAGGCCTAGGCCTAGCCTACTTTTATTTCACTGCTCAACATACATTTTTTGTTTTTTGCTGTTGAGCTCTGCGTATATTCAGGTAGGCTTAGGTCTTAGTAAAATTGCATTAGGCTACATTTTTATTTCTATTGGAAAGCATAGGCCTACACATGCTAAATAATTTAGCCTAGCCTACCACAATTTATCCTAGAGTGAAATAGCAAACAAAAATAGGCTAATTGCAGTTTTGGTAAGAGTTATATTTGTGGGCATACCAAAAGCTTTGTATATATAGTCTAGTCGCATGCTCGCAGTTAGGCCTACATTCGCATCTAATTTAACTTTGCCCCCTCAATCCATTATTGTATCCCACGGCCAGTAGCAAAACAATTGACCCAACACCTGGCCGTGGGATACAATAATGGGTTGAGGGGGGCTTTACCCTCCTATGACTTATTGTCATCATCATATATATTACCAGCAGGGGCAAATAACCAGTCAAATTAGACGCGAATGTAACTGCTTGCGACTGTAAATAAAGGGGGCGATATGCCCGTAAACGCAACTCTTACCGCAGTTTTTCTTAATGTATCGGATATTATTTTATTTATGACCTCAACAGTCGAAAGATAACAATTTGATAGTTTATTTTATACCAAAACATTTGCATGGTAACTTAGATACTCTCATATTTATGCTTATAATTGCAGTACAAGTGGGTTTTTGCTTTTTATATCCAGGCCTAGGCTAAACAAATGTTAGCTTTTGTTTTATAGGCTAAACTAGGCTGAATTTAAGCTAATAAATATTAATTGTAGGGAGCAAAGGTGTTTCAGAATATATTTAAAGCGATATTTGCGCGCTCTACGCGTCGGATTTTATACCTATATTTTTTTCTTAAATTATCCCACACGCTCTACGCGTCGGATTTGACACCTTTATTTTTTTCTTAAATTATCCCACAGGCAGCGGCTATTTGCCCCATTCTGTCATATATTATGATAACAATAAGTCCTGAGGGGGTGAGGGGTGATTGTCCCCCTCAACCTCCCAAATATGGTTAAATAAGAAGAGAACACAGAGAACTTGCGAATCGCGGCGGTAGGCTTTTTGAATGATACCGTCAATGGATCATATCTAATCTCTATTAATCTTTTTTCACAGTTGTTAAGAGCCTTTAATGTTAATTTTTGATACAGTAATATGAACGGTAAGAGTTGTGTTAGCGGGCGTACCGTCAGCTTTCTATACATAGTCGCACACTCACAGTTACATTCGCGTCTAATTTGACTGCTGTTATTTGCCCCTGCTGGTAAATTATGATGATGACAATAAGTCATGGGGGGTGAGGAGGGCAAAGCTCCCCTCAACCCATTATTGTAACCCACGGGCAGGTGTTGGGTAAATTGTTTTGTTACCGGCCGTGGGATACAATATTGGGTTAAGGGGGGCTAGGCTATAATCACAGAAGTTAGAACGTTTTGATTATCGAGCGTGATATCTCTTCCTTGCCGTTTTATATATAGGATAGCCTATAGGCTTGGCCTATATATATATTTTGTTTGTTAGGCCTATATTATGGTTAGCAGCTGTTAGGTAAAGGTTAGCAACTGTTAGGTAAAGGTTAGCAATGTTAGGTAAAGGTTAGTAGGCTAGGGTGTCATAATTTAGTCTACTAGAGTTAGTCTAATAAAAAATATTCAATGTGGGTAAATTGTTGGTGGGGGGGGAGAGTGGTTGAGAGATGGCTCAGTGAGTCAGTTCTGAAAAATGACCAACCATTTAATTTTGCGCCTTTAAAATGACCCAAATTAGGCTATACTGGAAGATTAGAAGAATCCTTAAGAAAGGCTAGGTTACTAGGTTAGGGTCATTGTCGTGCCAAAGCTAGATTATAGCCTAAATATAGAAGGAAGTTAATAAAATAAAATATGTAGGCCAAGACTATATTATATTGATATAGCCTATACTGTAGGTCACAAGCGTGTTCAGAAAGTTTGGCCTACAAATTATCAGCAATAGGCCTAGCCTAGGCCTAACTCAACTCAATGAGTGTCTTCTTGAAAATATCACATTTAGGCCTAGGCTAAAGTTCTATTTCCATCAAAACCGGAGAACAAATTTGATTGTACTTAGAAGACTAGGATCATGGTCAGAATACAATATTGTATTACTTCACGCTTGTTTCCACATTCGTGAATACTGTAGGCTAAATACTACCGAGTCTGCATGTGTACGGCCATAGGCTATGAAGCTAGCCTATAGGCCTAGACATATGGATAACAAACATGTAGGTGTGTCTTCTTTATTGAAAGGCTATTAGGTTTGATCATGGATGTGTGCAGATACACGTGTATGGACTGAATTTATGAAATTCACTCCAGTTCCCAACCAAGTGAAAACGAAAGTTGCCGAATATTTGTAAACAAACTCCTTCATGATATAAACAGGCATACCAACCTACGAACGAACCTCTTCCACGAAGGGGACGCTCAGGTAGCGTTTAATAATACCGCACGAAGGAACGACCCCGCCGTGAGGGTTGTTCGTGAGCACGAAGGGTACATCTAATAATATGGGCCTTAAAGTCTCCCCCACCCAAGCACCCCCACAAATACTGATACCTAGGAGGCCTTAAATATCCTTCATGACAGGTGGCGGGGGAGGAGTGGGGATGCGGGGGTTGGGAGGGAGGAAGGAGGCAGGACAGGGAGGAATTGGGTTGCTGCGCACGCAGCAGACAACACGGACATACTAGCTCCTATAAAAACTGCATATATCTACTGTCTCAGCTATCATATTGCTTTGGCTCCTTCACAAACTCATTATAAGCCATCGCTGCACACCCTATTCACGAATAACTGATGAATGCTGGGAAGCAAGGAAGATATTTAGGACTTTAAGAAGTCTCCACCAACCAGTCAGCTGACTGCATGGGTTTGTTTACCTCCAGCCACTCCACCCCACTACCTCCCAACACCACCACTGTGCCGCGAACTAGCCAGTTTTTGAAAATAGGAATGACTGGGAATTATTTAGTCTCGGTGATATTTGACGACTTATCTCGGTTTATGACTTAAATAATTGTATTGATAGTTTGCTAAAAAAAGAAAAAGAAAAAAATAGTCTGTACATAATAATGTTATGCTTCATATTTGGGTGACTCATGATTTCAGTTCCGCCCAATCCCGCCCAGTAGACGCCTGTTTCGTAGTACGAAGCCGAACCCTGAGGGCATTGCCACGAAGGGGGGGTGGGGGGACTAGCCCCTGGTTATTGGTGGTGAACAGGCAGGGTTTTAGACAACTAGTAGGTGTAGTACCCCGGTAGCACAGGTGTCTTGGCTCGTGCGACCCCTGTTAGCAGGGGGCGAAACTTGGGGCATCTGAAGCTCAAGGGGTTAGGCAGGTTTAGCTTAAGTGATACTCCTTAGGTGGATCACATGGGCATCACCACCCATAACGAGGGGCGTCGCGCTCCTTGGTGCCGCTAGAAGAGCGGTGAACACATCCAAAGGTATCCAAAGGTAAGGTATCTAGGACTTATACATAACTGTCATCAAAAGTCTTGGTAATTTATAACTCTCAGCCTATCAATTAGCTTTTCACCTGATATTTACTTGTATAAATATATTTAAAAGCCATCAGTACATGCAGTTATTATTACCACTATTATACGAGTATATAATCATCTGCAATTAATATGAAGAGACATTAATCAGTCTTCATAATGCCAACTAAGGTGAGACTAAAGATCAATGATAGAGGAAAGGACACATCAATTAAACAAATATCAGAGTTAGCATATGGCAACCTTAAAGTAGCTTTTTCCAAATTCTACCCAACTCCAGATGGCTATAAAGCGGTATGCAGGAATGAGCAAGATGCTGATACACTGCTACAAGAGCAAGCTCAGGCTATGTTTGAAAACAATGGCATCAGAGTTATAATACCTCCCGAAGTAAGAGCTAAAAGGACAGCAATAATAAAACAACTTGACAAACATATAGGCAGCCACAACTCAGATGATTTAAAATCAGAAATTGAGGATAAAAACCAATGGCTCAAAATAGATGAAGTCATCAAAATTAGGGACCTTACCCATATGATAAAAATAAGAGTTAAAGAGACCTCTATGATAAAAAGATTCTGGATAATAGATATTTAGCCTTCAATATGAGTGTGACAGCACAACAGTGTGTACAAGAAGAATATCATCACATCTTGACCTATTTTAAATGCTACAAAATGGAGGATCATGCTCAGAAAGACTGTGATCAAGAAGAATTGCTGTGCTCGGAATGTGCAGAAACTGGCTACACATTTCAAAACTGCAACAACAACTTCAAAGCCTGCCTGAATTGCATCCGAGCAGACAAGCCAACATATGATCATAGAACCCTAGCTATGGCATGCCCCATTAGAAAAGAAATAATAAAAGTAAAACAGGAACAAAAACAACAGGAACAAATTAAAAAAGAAACCACTACTTCAGCTGAAGTAGTTAAAGCTGCTACAAAAGAGGCCAAGCAAGAAAACGAAACAAAAATTGAACTTAGCAATATCACCCATACTAAAATACTTATAAGCATCATGCATGCTCATGCCTTAAACCTCAGGAAACCTGGCACTTATAAGGACGAACTGAACAAAATGTTGAAGGAGAATGACCTGCCTGAAATGTGGTTCCCAAACAACCCGGATTCGGAGACGGTGCTGGGTGCTACACATATTGAACAAGCAATGGATGATGAAGATGGGCCAGACATAGATGGTGTTACTGCTCTGGTTGGAGTCACGGCTCTAACTAGGGATCACACTGGTAGCGAAGGACAACAACCAAGAAGACATTCTCTCTCAAGGATTGAAACAACAAGCAACCGCGTTCAGAAAGCCAAGGAACAACAAAATGTATCAGAACAAGGAACATGGAAGGCAGATGACCTAGGCCTAACCTTATACACAACCACCAATAGTCATTTCCCTACAAAATCACCGGATAACGCTGAAGTGTATGAAGGCATAGTTAAGAATACTATCAAATGGACTTATACCAATAAATGCTTTGAAGAGAGATTAATCTTAGTTTTATTACAACAAGGAAAAATCAAAATTCGTAAACAGAATTTCTAAAAACAGATGAGGCCTCTTTTAAAAAGATCAAAAAAGGACTGAGTGATAGATCACCACCCAAACAACCATATAAAAAGAGCAAATAAGACACAATGACAAGACTAAAAATAATCCAACACAACGTCAGGCACTGGAGAACCAATAAACACAATCTATCGAACACTTACCTTGACATAGATCCGGCTATTATATTAATTAATAGCCATGGCAGTGACAATAGTGAACTAATGAAGCTCTTTAATTATGACCTTTTTAGCAAAAACACAAACAATGAGAGAAATGACGGAGTTTGTATTGCTGTTAAAAAAGATTACAAATATAAAATAATAGACAAATTTATATCTGAATGCTTAGCGATTAGAATTAACACTACCTTAGGTGATATATAAATTGCAACGCTTTACCTACCTCCAAGAAGACCTTTTCTACCTGTCAATGACATGTTAAACTTGATTAATTATAACATTCCGACTTATATCCTCGGAGACTTCAATTGTAGACACCCAACTTTCGACAACCAAGATAGAAATAATGTTGGTATAGCACTACACAATCTTATTAATACTGGAAGATTGAGATATATTGGCCTAAACTTTAAAACCTTCTTTGGTCACAGAAACATATCAACACCCGATAAAGTTTGTACAAACAACAAAGCACACCTTAACTACTACATTGAGCCAGGACCACTAACAGTAAGTGACCATTTGCCAATCATTATGACTCTATCAACATCTCCAATTCAAATAGAAAACAAAGAAAGGATTATAATGAGTAAAGCAAATTGGACCAACTACAGCAACGATCTGTCTACATATGTAATACAGGACTTAAACAATAACAAAAAGGAAGCAATAGATACAGAAATAGAGAAGCTTATAGCAAATATAAAAACGGCAATTAACAACAATATACCAAAAAGTAAATATAAAACCTTACCACATAATAAGATCAATGACAAAATAAGACTATTACAAACTATGTACTGTGATATCCAACAATACATTAATATGTACGGCTCAAATATAAATCGTATGAATAATATTAAAGTAAAACAACAACAGTTACAAGAAGAATGCATAAAAATCGATAGAGATAAATGGGAAGACATTCTGACAAACCTCAGTACAACCACTGAACCTAAGAAATTCTGGGATAATATTAAAAAAATAATGGGTACCTCTGATAATTACATTACGTATATCAAAGATCATAATGGTAGAGAATTAACAAAAGACAACGAAATTGAAGAGGCTTTCAAAAGAGAGTGGAAGAAGATATTTAAAATTAGTGATGAAGAATATCTGGATTTTGACCTAGAGCACGAGGAAGAAATAACAAGAATCATGCAAGCAGAGGAATACAGAACAACTCCATTAGATATAATTAATTTCAACAACATGGAAATCGAACCTATTACAGAAGGCGAAATATTTCATCATATTAGAAGGTTTAAAGAAAGATCTCCAGGTTTATCAGGCATAACACGTAATATGGTCCTAAACTTGCCTCAAAACATAATCAAAGGATATACACATATACTAAATGCCTCTTTGACCACAGGCCACTACCCAAAACTGTTTAAAATAGCAAAAAATATATTTATACCTAAACCAGACAAAGATAAAACCCAGATAATTAATTACAGACCAATATCATTACTCGAAATGTTCGGCAAAATTTACGAAAGAATCCTTAATAATAGATTACTGAACCTAATAGACCATACAATAAACCCTAGACAACATGGATTTCGGCGCAACAGAGGAACTCATACGGCAATCGGCGTCACAACTGAACTAATTGCTAGAGCCAAAAGTAAAGGCCGACAACCAATAATAGTCCTTCGGGACGTTGCCAAAGTGTTTGATCAGGTCTGGCATACCGGATTAAAATATAAAATCCTAAAATTAAATATTCCAATACAATACGAACGGATCCTCTGTAACTACCTTGATGAACGATATGCACAAATAGCAATACATACAGTCCTAGGTCCAAAGATCCCATTATTAAGTGGAGTGACACAGGGTGGATGTCTATCACCAACACTTTACGCCATCTATACCTCTGATCTCCCTCAACCGATACCAAATACCGAATATATTCAGTTTGCTGATGATATCACTCAAATTATTATGCCACCTGGCAAATCAAAATATATAACTATAAGAACATTACAAAGAGCCATTTCATCAATAAACGACTATGAACGCAAGTGAAAAATATAAACAAATCTAAGAAAATTTAAAGTAATCCTATTAAATAAAATGATATACCCCGATCTAATAATTGACAACGACAAAATAGAGTATAGCAATGAAGGTAAAATCCTAGGATTGCACATTACCAAATATGGATTCAATACACATATAACTAATACATATCATCGAACGAAAGCAATACTGACCAAACTTAACCGATTTAGAGATACTACAATTGAAATTAAAATGAAACTATATATGGCCTTAATTCTCCCTATACTGACCTATCCTCCAGTACCTATCAATACAGCCACAATCCCATCACAATATAAACTACAAATTATACAGAACAAGGCACTAAGATTTATATTCGACATAAGATTTCCAGACCTAATCACAAATGAAGAATTACACTTAAATGCAAATATGTTACCTATAAATGTATTAATTAACAATCAAGCGAAAGAAGTATGGAATAAAATCAACCAACTTGATTTGTCAAGTCAAAACGAAAAAATAATAAGAAACATAGACCAAGAAAGAGTGGAAAGTAAAAGCTTTAAAAGCAGTCAAGACTCCATCATTAATAGAGACCCCATTCCAATTTATAGACGCTGAATATATCAATATTGGACCTTTATCTAGTACACTATGTGTGCGCCACATTATATAAAAAAAAAAAAAAAAAAAAAAAAATGTATGTATGTATGTGTTGTGTGTGTAGATGTGGTATAAAAAAAATAAAAATAAATATATATATATACCGGTATATATATATATATATATATATATATATATATATATATATATATGTATATATATACATACATATGTGCTGTATGCATACGTACAGTATATGTATGTATGTGTGTATAATTTTATACTGTATATCAATTAAATATAATAAACAAATGGATAAAGGAATGAGTGGATAAATGAGTAAATCATGAAACAAATAATTATGTATACCTGTATAATTATGTTTGGGCGTAAATACATTGATAAAATGTATGAGTTAGGGGAAAAAAACAAAAAACAAAACAAAAAGTATACGATTAATACCAACATAATGGAGTAGCCTGGTTGATCCCGGGCATATTTGATTCTTCTACTGTATTTCAATTTCAGTCTTTATACCTTCTACTAATGACCAAACCCCAAATCCCTCCCATGTATACCACCCCTAACTCTTCCATTCCCACTCCCTAATCCACCAATCCATCAATTATAGTTATAATTCTAGCTTTTCTCTAGCCATCATGTCATGTCAAGGGAGGGGGCAGAAGCATGGGGGGGGGGGAGGTGGAGACTAGATATGGTGTTAGTGACCTGATGAAGCTATCTGCAAAACGTTGTCAATAAAGTGCTCTTCCTCAGATGTTTTTTTTTAATCCAAGTGGTTAAACCCAGTACAATCGTCCAATGCTGGCCAGAATATACCAGACAAATAACTTAAGGGGAGATGGGTTGCTTTTCTGGCCCCCCTTCTCTCTCGTGTTTAGTTCCATTAGTTTGCAGATTTTAAGAAGTTCTATCCATTACTTTTGCGATTTTAACACCTTTCACTCCATTTCGTTGTCAATTTTAAGACCTTTCAGGCCATTTAGGTGTTGGTTTTTTCCTGGCAAGCGATAGCAAGCATGATATTTCTAGAGGAATCGGCCTTCGGCCGGGAGATTTTTCTACCGAAAAATGTACAAATATATCTTGAAGGGGGGTCTAGGGGGTGTTGTTCTAAGCTTGATGAAGGTCTAGGGACGAAACTAAGAAATATAGGAATACTTACAGTTTCTTACAGTTTCTTACAGTAGATCCTCTGGAAAAAGGCAAACTATGCCTGTGTATCCAGCTCAGTACCAGTACTTGCACTGCTGCGGTCGTTCACGGTGTGTGCGGCGGCGGTAGCAGACGCAACATTTTTACTATTCTGTATTTTTGTTTTATAATCAAACTTCAAATCTTGTCTTCCCCATGCTTTATCAAGATTACTTTCAAACTCCCTTATTGATTCGGAATCGACTACATGGGGCAGTGCGTTCCACTCATTTACCACTCTATCACAAAATGAGTTCTTTGCCTTCTCAAGCCTATTTCTTTCTTTGTAAATTTTCTTAGTGTCCTCTCGTTCTTGTTCCCTCCCGCATCGAGAAGATACCTTCGCACACATCCTCATCGTACTTTCCTGACACTATCTTAAAAGTCTCTATCATATCCCCTCTCTTTCTCCTATATGCCAGTGTCGGAAGCCCCAGTGTCCTCAACCTCTGCTCATAGCCCGCGTTCTTTAACGTTGGTACCAGCTTGCTAGCTCTCCTCTGCACTTTCTCCACTGCTTCTATATCCTTTACCATATATGGAGCCCACACCTGGTTCGCATATTCCAGGTGCGGCCTAACCAGCACTGTATAGAGATTCCTGATGATTTCTTCGTCAAGCGACACAAATGTCCTCCTTATCAGCCCTACAATTCTATTGGCTTTGTTTATCTTTTCCGCTAAATGTTCTGAGAAATTGAACTTATTGTCTATCACTACTCCTATATCCTTTTCTGCATTCACTTCCTCCATCGCTTCATACATACTGTATCCTACATTGTCTATCTTGCTGCTCCCAATCCGCATGTACTTGCATTTTTTTGGATGAAAAGGCATTAACCAATGCTCAGACCATCCCTTCATGCCCTCCACATCTCCTTGAAGCAAACCCATATCTTCCTTACTCCTCACTCTTCTATACAGCTTAGTGTCATCCGCATACAGGTATACCTCACTTCCATTAGTTATAACTTCAGGTAAGTCGTTGATAAATATAACGAACAGCAGTGGTCCCAACACAGATCCCTGAGGTACCCCACTTGTATTTCCCTCCACCCCGAGCCTATTCCATTCACCAGTACCCTCTGTCTCCGATCTTTCAGGAAGGCTTCTATCCATTTCACACATTTCTCCCCTATATTATAGCTTCTAACTTTCTCTATTAACCTTTTATGTGGGACCTTATCGAAGGCCTTCATAAAATCGCAATTTACCACGTCTATTACATCACCATCTTCTAGAATTTGCATCCAATCATCTACCACCTTAATTAGCTGTAGTACCGTCGACCTGCCCGGCAAGAATCCGAACTGTCTCCCACTGAAAAGTTGGTTTGACTTTATATGATCCAATATTCCTTCTCTAATTACCGTTTCCATTAGTTTACACACAACACTTGTCAAACTGACTGGTCTATAATTCCCTGGGTCATTTCTCTTTCCCTTCTTAAATATAGCTGTTATGTTCGCCTCTCTCCAGTCCATCGGGATTTGTCCTGTATTAAACGATACCTCAAATAACATTTTCAATGGCTCTACTAACATCTCACCTCCTTCCTTTATGATTCTTGGGTGTATCCCATCCGGTCCTGGTGACTTACTTCTGTTAATTTTTTCTATAGCCCTTCTTATTCTAGCATGGGAAAACTCTATTAGTTCTAGTGCCGGTGCCTGTTTGATGGGAATAGTAGGCACTGCATCATCCGACTCCACTGTTAGTACCCCCCCAAAGTATTTCCCCAGCACCTCTGCTTTCTCCTTATAAGTCTCCGCTCTACTCCCATCATTCAACCCCCCTACCAGCTCTGGGATCCCTACTCTTCTTGTTAACTTTTCCTGAATGTACTTCCAGAATATTTTTGGATTATCCTTCACATTTCTAGCTATCTCTCTCTCCCTCTCCTTCACCCCCCTCCTTGTTTCCCACCTTATTTTATTGTTTATTTGTCTGCGTTCCAGATCCACTTCTTTAGCTTCTATACTAGACCCCCTGTTCTTTTTTAACAATTTTAATCTTTCCCACAATCGTTTCTTTCTTCTAATCAATATCCAAAGCTTTCTTTTCATTGGCAATTCTGGGTTCGTTCTTTTCCTCAATTTTGTTTTATCCTTATATTCCCTTACTGGTACACTTTTGGATACAGCATTCTCCAGTTTGACTCTAATTTTCCTCCACATTCCTTCAGCGTCTTCACCGTTCAAGTATTCCCCCCAGTCAATGTCCAAACACCTTCTCAGCAGCTCATAATCTGCTCTATCATACATGTATATTTTTCTATTACTTCTATTATCCCTCTCTGATTTAATGTTACAACTAAAGCTTATACAGGCATGGTCACTACGACCTATAGGGCTATCCACCTTAACATGTTCCACTATATCCTCTTCATTGCTAAAAATCAAATCAAGTACACTCCCCTGCGTCCCATCTCTATATCTTGTCATCTTCAAAATATGTTGCGTTAAAAAACAATCTCTCACTTTCTCTATAAACTTATTTTCCAGGCTACCCTGTCCCGCTGGAGTAGTACAATTTGCCCAGTTGATCCTTGGCAAATTGAAATCTCCAATTAAAATTGTATATTTGTTCTCTATTATCTATTTCCTCCATTGCTTTCAGTAGGTTATCATCCTCTCCCCTGCTATTATTTGGGCTTCTATATATAGAGGCAATTAGAATTGATCCTCTTGCACATTTTACTTCAATACACAAATACTCACAATACTGCTGTCTCATATCCACCTCATTAACCTTGAGCTCTTTTCTTACATAAATAAACAGTCCTCTTCCGACCTCTGCTCTAATAGCATTTCTCTCATATAACTCAAAACCCTCCAAACTATATTCCACCAGTTCCCTTTCAATTCTAGCATTTTTTGGTCTTACTTCCTGTAGGGCTATGACATCAGGTTTTTCCTCTTCATCCTGCAACCTACATATCAGTTCTCTTTTCTTGTCCTGGGTAAACACATCCACATTACTAAACATAATCCTTAATCCATCTACCATTCCTTCAGCAATTACACCATCCCGCTCCTCCAGTCCGTACCCTAATCCCCCGTTAGCACTACTGGGTCTGCCTCTTTGTCTTCTGTCTCTCCCTGTGACACCTCCACCCCGTTCTCCTCCTCCGTCACAACTCCCATCACATTCTCTTCCCTCCCTGATCTCCCCCTCCCTTCTACTCTTATAAACCACTTCCTCACTTTTCCGTCCCTCACTCTCCAGTAAAAATTTCTCTTATCCTCCTCACCCAACTTTCCATTATTTTCATCAGCCTTTTCTTGTAATTCCTTCATTTTTTTCCTTTGTTCTATACTCAAATCCTTCTTTAGTCTTATTTGTTTCAGTTTTTCATGTGTATATAGCCTCTAACTAAAATTTGTCACAGTCTCTGCCACTGCCCTAGTTTTAAACTGTACCCTTATAGGTCTCATCTCTCCCCTTTTATATCTACCTATCCTACTGACCTCCTCCACCTGCCCTTCCCATCCATATTCGTCCTCATCCACCCCTTTCATGACCTCCTTCACTGTCTCCATATCCCTCACTTTTCTCACTCCATTATCATTCATATGAGTCTCTATATCTCCATACAAGATTACACCCCTATCCCTGTCCATGGCCTCCCTCACGACACTCTCCTTGTTCTTCATGACCCCTACAACTGCACTCTCAAAACTTTTTTTGGTCATATTCATTTCTTCCTTTTGTTCTTTCACAATATCCTCCAATGCCTTAACTTTCTGTTCACCTACCACCGTCCATACAGTTGACTCCTTTACTTCCTTGAATCGTCCTTCGTATTCCTTCAGCTGCTCCTTCAATGCCATATTCTCTGCTCCCAGTTCATCTACCCTTTTCAATACCATCTCTAGGCTCTCATTAACTGCCAAAATAGGCCTGCATTCACTTCCTTTGCTAGGCCTATTCCCTTCCCCACCTGTCACACCACACATTACACACAGTGCCTTAACTTTCTCACCAATATCCCCCTTCCATTTCTCCGTATCACTCATCCACCTTTCCAAATCCTTCACAACAATACTAACCTCTTCTAACTTCTTATCTGTGCTCTTAAATCCCCGAAAACGTTGTAACCTTCCTTCCGCCTCCGTCATACCCGAAATTCCCTCCGCCATGTTTGTTTACAAACTCAACAACTCACAACACTACCGCTGTCCCGTCACTACACACTCTTATTACACTATATATCACCCCTCCACCACACCAATATATCCTCCAAACACTTCACTAAATCCTTCCTCTTCTTGCTAGCCCCGTATGCACTCGATATTCCGTTAATTAATTGTCCATTCCCATAACATATGCCGGAGCCTCAAAACTTGCGTCCGCCTTCCACCATTGTGTGCCGCCGCTTAATACATTAATTAATAGACCAAGAAATCGGCTCATCTTCCCTTAACCCGTACTGCTAATGCTGGGGTCACACATTCATGTATATCGCTCCCGACAGCTCCCGTCAGGCGTGATCGCCAATTTTGTGTTCTGACGGGCATAGTCCGGGCGTGTACGCCCGTATAGACCACGACTATTGCACTTCCCGACAGACGTACCGTGACGGGGCTAGTGTTACGTCAGACGTAATGTAGTCGTATGGAACTACGTACGTGCTTGCGACTTGCGTAAGCATGTCCCCGTTAGTCCGCCTGGGCTGCCCGATTTGCGGGAACACAGGCCACGCCCATGGCCACGCCCCCACAAGACCTGCGTAGCTGAGGCCGTACGTCTTGGGAGTTTTTAGGACTTACGTGGACCGTTTCCGGACAATCGTAGGCACACCCCGTCTGTCCAAACACAGACAAAGACAGTCTTTGTCAACCACGTAGGTCTGGGTTGGAATCTGGGAACTACAAAAGGGCAGGGCTGGCCACAACGTTCCCATTCCCACTCTTGACTCGGCACCATGAAGAACATCACGGAATACATCCTGGAGGAGTTCAAGATGGTGAACTCCCTAATCAAACCGGAGAACAGGCATAACACTTGGCTCATTCAATGGATCATTTCCTACATAGAAATGTTAGAACTGCTTGCAATAGCAAACTACATCCATGAAGATGAACAAGAGAAGAAGAAGGAAAGGAGCAAGACGACAGTGTGGGTGTGGCCATATCTACAACGAAGGCCTGAACATGGCCATTATGAGAAGCTGATGCAAGATTTGGCCACAGAATGTCCACAACTGTACAAAAACTTCACCCGGGTAGACAAACAACTATTTGATGAGATAGTGGAACGTGTCACCCCCCTCATTCAGAGGAAACCTACATTCTGGCAGAACCCCATTCCTCCTGGTCTGCGGGTGGCCATCACCCTACGTTTCCTCGCTACGGGTGATTCCTATAAGAGCCTGCAATACAACTTTCGTGTTGCCCACAACACCATCAGCCAAATTGTTCCAGACACCTGCCAGGCCATCATTTCTGTCTACGGAGATCAGGATATCAAGATGCCACAATCGCCTGCTGAATAGAAGGAGGTTGCCAGCGGCTATGAGGAACAATGGAATCTGCCGCATTGTGTAGGAGCCATTGATGGCAAACACATACGGATCCGAAACCCAAACTTTGGTGGCACATATTACTTAAACTACAAGAAATTTTTTTCCATTGTCCTGATGGCAATTGTTGACTCCAACTATAAGTTAATTTACGTCGATGTTGGTGCCATAGGGTCAGAGTCTGATGGTGGTGGCTTTGCACACACCAGTCTGTCTAAGTTGCTTGAGAAACAGAACGCAAATCTGCCACCCGCCGAGGTAATCTCTACCGATCCCACTGGACCAGGTGAGGTGGCAGACGTCGAGGTGGCAGGGGAAGCCTTCCTGGCCTTCTGCATGCCTTTCTTATGCATGGTACAGGGCAGGGCAGGGCAGGGTGCAGAGGGTGACAAGCAGGGCAGGGCAGGGTCCAGAGAGTGGCAAGCAGGGCAGGGCAGGGTGCAGAGGGTGGCAAGCAGGGCAGGGCAGGGTGCAGAGGGTGGCAAGCAGGTGGCAGGGTTGGCTTGTTGTTTGCTGCACCGGTGTGGTGAGAGGTGTGACGGGAGTGTCCCCCGCTGGTCCTTATGTACAACGTTGCCGCGTCTTCCCGCCAACACGCAGTGCGGCGGTGCTGCCAGATGCACCCGGACTAACTTTAACTGTCCCGTTTGACGGGAATATTGTACGATTGGCGGGAGAAGTTTACATTTGACCGGGCTAGCTGCTATGTCTTACGGGGCTGCTCCCGTAAGACGTAGCAGCTAGCCCGGTCAGACGTATGATTTCCCGACTTTTGACATACGTGAGCGCGAGCCACGTATCTGAATCGAAATCCAAAACATACCGGGCGGCCTTGGCCGCACCCACCACCTCCCCGACCAGCGTGGCTACTCTCGCCATGCGTACCAACCCCCATGACTAGACACAATTTCATTTACGTTTTGAGTACTAAGCACTTACGTTTTACGTATTCGGTTGCCAACTACCAATAAACCTTCGTACGGGAGCATACGGGAGCATATACGTGAATGTGTGACCCCAGCACAAGAGGGTTACAAATTGGCCTCCCGTCAGGTTTGGAGAGAAAGTATTACCTGAAGGGGGTAAGCTAGCGTTATGTTTTAAGAGGCCCATTACTTGTGTGTGTGTGTGTGTGTGTGTGTGTGTGTGTGTGAGAAAGTATTACCTGAAGGGGGTAAACTAGCGTTATGTTTTAAGAGGCCCATTACTTGTGTGTGTGTGTGTATGTGTGTGAAAGAGTGAGAGAGTGAGAGAGAAAGTATTACCTGAAGGGGGTAAGCTAGCGTATATGTTTTAAGAGGCCCATTACTTGTGTGTGTGTGTGTGTGTGTGAAAGAGTGAGAGTGTGTTTGAGAGAGAGAGAGCGTGAGTGAGAAAGAAAGGGGTTGGAGGGGGGGGGGGGGCCTACAGTTGTTTATGGGGTGAGTTATGATGACCTGTAGTGTAATGGCTATAGTCTATTCGCTGTCAGTAGGCGAGAAATCATGACCACTATCCTCCGTAACTCAAAAACGACTAGTGTAATCGAGCTATTATTTATACCATTTGGGAAGAGTCAGTCAAGGAATAGATGTGGAAATGTACAGCCTATATGCTCTAGCCCTTTTTGAGTTACAGAGGATAGAGGGCATGATTTATCGCCTACTTACAGCGCATATACTATAGTATATTCCGGTTCACAATAGAAAGGTCCCCAGTTTAATTATTCCAGGACAGGAGAGACGGATGGGCAGTATATTTTGGAGAGACTGTAGGCACCAATCGAACAGGGCAGTACCCAGGGGAGGCCACATAGGCTTGGATAAGAAGTTGCCTGGCCTTCCTGTTTCATTTGTCTGGCTTCCCTTACTGTTTCTATTTGTGCCTCTCCTACTCAGAGAGTAATCCAGCTTACTCTCACAACCACCTCCTCCTCCTATTCATTCCACTACACTTAAAGCCGGTATCACACGAGCGCCTTTTCGCTTAACATTTATCCTTAACCCTTTGGCTGCGGCCATGTTTGGGCTATTTAGGGCATATTCAGGCACTCCTGAATGATAAATCAAGCATCTGCATTAACTGAAGTGTATTCTGCCGAAAACTAGGCGAGAATAGCTTCAAAATGAAACCAGAACGGGCCCCGTACGTGGTCTGGTTCACCCGCAGTGGTGCCAGTGAAATGCGGGAAACCCGCTATTATGTAACACTCGCTCGCTTGGCTACACTGTTGGGAGACACAGAGAGAGACCCGCGCGAGACACAGTCAACCTCGGTGAGCCGCTCGGTGCTCTGAGGGTCGGAGGTGGGCCCCTCACGCTCCCGCTCACTGACACTCAATTTTTACGGTTTTTACATGCTTTTAAAGCCTGGAAATTGCTGTAACTTGCCAGGACGTTAAGAACGTCACCCGCAGCGAAAGGGTTAACACTGGTCTGGCAGCTTATGAGGTCAACATTTATAATATTTGTGCTACCTAAATTCATCTATCACCAGTCTAGTTTCCGATACCAGTGCAAAATATTCCAGAAATGTTTGGCAGAAAAATGTTGACTATCGAATGTTGACCATAAAAGCTCTCGTGTGATACCGGCTTAACAAGCACACCACACTTATTTCAAACACACCTAAATTTCCTTGAATATACTTTGATTTTGGCTCCCTATCACTTTTTCAACCTTGGCAGGGACATTTGTTACAGGCAGCTATGCCTTTTTTTTTTTTTTTTTTTTTTTTTTTCTATGTGATTGAGGGAGGCAAAAGGCATAACTGCCTATAGCGAGTGCCTCCCCCATAGTTGAAAGAGTGACAGGGCCAAAATCAAGGGACGTTCGAGCCAAAATGCCTGGACACACGGAGTTTGAAGCAATTTAAGTCATAGGAAGTGGGAAAAACTGATTCTGGGAGAGAGTTCCAGAGCTCAGCTGTTGAGTAGAAGAAAGTTTGAGAGTAACGTTTCACTCTTGGGTTGGAGAGTTGCACAGAGTAGGGGTGGGATTGAGTTGCAAGACGGGTACCACGTGCCCTACGTAAAGGAGGTGGTATGCACTGGGATAGCTCTGAGGAACACTGATTATTATAGTAGCGATAGAATAGCGAGAGAGATGCAACATTGCGGCGGAGAGAGAGAGATTGCAGAGAGTTGGTGAGTGGATGGGAGTTAATGATACGAAAGGCCTTCCTTTCAACCTTGTCTAGGAGAGTGGTGTGAGAGGAACCTCCCCACACATGTGAACAATACTCAATACAAGGGCGCACTATGCCCCTGTACAGAGCAAGAAGCTGTGCAGGGGAAAAGAACCCCCTAAGGCGGTTGAGCACACCCAGCTTCTGGGAGGCTGCCTTAGCAAGACTGGTAATATGGTCCTTCCAAATGAGAGCAGAAGAAAAAGAGACACCAAGAATATTGAGAGAAGATGAAGGGTTGATTTTTGTATTGTTGAAGAATAAGGGATAGTCCGCTGGGAGATCCTGACGGGTAGATAGATGGAGAAATTGGGTTTTGGAAGCATTAAAGTTAACAAGGTTTTCTCTGCCCCAATTGGAAATAGTATTTAGATCAGAATTTAAGAGTTGTATGGCTTCATTACGTTTGTCATTGAGGGATTGCTGGCTGGGGCGTTCTGAAAAAGTAATGGAGTAGTGTAAGGTTGAGTCGTCTGCGTATGAATGGATGGGAATTAAGGTACAGTTAAGGAGATCATTTATAAAAAATAGAAAGAGAATAGGAGATAGGACAGAGCCCTGAGGAACACCGGAGTTTATAGGGTGAGGAAGTGAACAATGGCCGTCCACAACCGCGGCTATGGAACGGCCGGAAAGGAAATTAGAGACAAAGGCACAGATGGAGGGATAGAAACCGAAGGAGGGTAGTTTAGAAATTAAAGATTTATGCCAGACTCTATCGAAGGCTTTCGATATGTCTAGTGCAATAGAAAAAGTCTCACCGAAGTCCCTTTTGTCTCCTTCATGCACATATAAAATAAGAAATCTCACTCTTGTTGCCTCTGTCCACCAAACTGTTAACCCCTTCTTTACCGGTGACGTCTTTGTAGTTTTATTCTACCTATATTTAGACTATTTTGTGGAGATTAAGAAGGATCTGTGGTAGTAAAAAGGGATAAGTGAGATAGTTCGAAGCTTCTTAATTGCTTGTTAAACTGAATAAAAGTGTCTAATAGTAGCTAAAATAAAATTGAAAAGACGTCCCCGGTACAGAAGAGGTTAACAGGAACCTAAAGGAAAGGAACATTTGTGACACCCTACTTTGTATAATAGTCATTACGGGAAGGTGTTTGGTTTGTTCCCTAAAACTCCATCAAGCTTAAAATTACATCCCTTTTCAAGATAAATGTGTACATTTTTCGGTAGATAAATGTCCCGACCGAAGGTAGGTTCCTCTTAAATTATAGGTTTGCTATCGCTTGCCAGGAAAATATCGACACCTAATTGGCACGAAAGTTCTAAAAATCGCCAAAGTAATGGGGTGAACGTCTTAAAATCTCAAAAGCAATGGAGTTAAACGTGAGGGAGAAAGGGGTCCAACAAAATCCCTGAAGTGGAAATCTCCCCTTAACCCTTTCTACCAGTTTCGTAGCATGTTTGTGTATAGGCAGACATTTCCTGCCTTTTATAGAAGGTTATCTTGGCAACGGTACTAGCAGACTCCCTCCTTTCCCCGGACCTTCCCTTTCCAATGCCCCCCCCCCCCCCCCCTCCCCCCCCCCCCCCCACACACACACACACACCTCTCTCTCTTTCTCTCTCTCTCTCCTCTTCCATCACCACCACCACCACCAGCAGCACACTATTAATAAAAGTTCCGGTCTGGTAGAAACACACTCCGTTCTCTTAATCGGCCATTATTCCGGACACAAGGGAGCCCCCGTGTTACTGCATTTACCCCGTGCGGCTGTTTATGTATGGTATGGCCATTGGGGAAGAAGGTGGAGGTGGAGGTATGGAGTTTTGGTGGTATTATAATATATTTTCGGGGTAGGTGGGTAGGTGGTGAGAGAGAGAGAGTGAGTGAGAGTGAGTGTACAGAGGAAGTCAAGCGACAACAGATCTAGCGACCCCTCGCCGCTAGGTTGTTTGCCCTCTTAATCATTGCTGCTCAAAGTTTCCTACAGTGGTTTAGAGTGGGTGAGAGACAATTGGAAAGGGAGGTGCTGCCCTAAGACTAATGTCCATATCAGGGCTAGGAGATATTAGTTGGGGACAATAAGGGTTAATTACACAGCAAAGCTTTAAGTGATCCTTCATGTATTTGGGATAAATGAGTAACATCTTAGTTTCATTTCAGAATAGCTCAGGTGGGGGAAATGTTTGATGAGAGGTAAAACTTCAGGGCCCTGGTATCTGAAGGCTGGCGGATTACCTTGGTGTGAGAGAGAGAGAGAGAGACACTAAAGCTGCATGTCCTACTATCTGAGTCCTAATGAGAGAGAGAACGAGGGAGAGAGACTGACTCTACATGTCCTACTATCTGAGTCCTAATGAGAGAGAGAGAGAGAGAACGAGAGAGAGAGACTGACTCTACATGTCCTACTATCTGAGTCCTAATGAGAGAGAGAGACACTTAAGCTACATGTCCTACTATCTGAGTCCTAATGAGAGAGAGAGACACTTAAGCTACATGTCCTACTATCTGAGTCCTAATGAGAGACAGAGACACTTAAGCTACATGTCCTACTATCTGAGTCCTATTGAGAGAGAGAGAGACACTTAAGCTACATGTCCTACTATCTGAGTCCTAATGAGAGAGAGACACTTAAGCTACATGTCCTACTATCTGAGTCCTAATGAGAGAGAGAGAGACACTTAAGCTACATGTCCTACTATCTGAGTCCTAATGAGAGAGAGAGAGACACTTAAGCTACATGTCCTACTATCTGAGTCCTAATGAGAGAGAGAGACACTTAAGCTACATGTCCTACTATCTGAGTCCTAATGAGAGAGAGAGAGAGACACTTAAGCTACATGTCCTACTATCTGAGTCCTAATGAGAGAGAGAGACACTTAAGCTACATGTCCTACTATCTGAGTCCTAATGAGAGAGAGAGACACTTAAGCTACATGTCCTACTATCTGAGTCCTAATGAGAGAGAGAGAGAGAGAGACACTTAAGCTACATGTCCTACTATCTGAGTCCTAATGAGAGAGAGAGACACTTAAGCTACATGTCCTACTATCTGAGTCCTAATGAGAGAGAGAGAGAGAGAGAGAGACACTTAAGCTACATGTCCTACTATCTGAGTCCTAATGAGAGAGAGAGACACTTATGCTACATGGCCTACTATCTGAGTCCTAATGAGAGAGAGAGACACTTAAGCTACATGTCCTACTATCTGAGTCCTAATGAGAGAGAGAGAGAGAGAGACACTTATGCTACATGGCCTACTATCTGAGTCCTAATGAGAGAGAGAGACACTTAAGCTACATGTCCTACTATCTGAGTCCTAATGAGAGAGAGAGACACTTAAGCTACATGTCCTACTATCTGAGTCCTAATGAGAGAGAGAGAGAGACACTTAAGCTACATGTCCTACTATCTGAGTCCTAATGAGAGAGAGACACTTAAGCTACATGTCCTACTATCTGAGTCCTAATGAGAGAGAGAGACACTGACTCTACATGTCCTGCTATCTGAGTCCTAATGAGAGAGAGAGACTGACTCTACATGTCCTACTATCTGAGTCCTAATGAGAGAGAGAGAGACTGACTCTACATGTCCTGCTATCTGAGTCCTAATTAGAGAGAGAGAGACTGACTCTACATGTCCTGCTATCTGAGTCCTAATGAGAGAGCGAGACTGACTCTACATTTCCTGCTATCTGAGTCCTAATGAGAGAGAGAGAGACTGACTCTACATGTCCTGCTATCTGAGTCCTAATGAGAGAGAGAGAGACTGACTCTACATGTCCTGCTATCTGAGTCCTAATGAGAGAGAGAGAGACTGACTCTACATTTCCTGCTATCTGAGTCCTAATGAGAGAGAGAGACTGACTCTACATGTCCTGCTATCTGAGTCCTAATGAGAGAGAGAGAGAGACTGACTCTACATGTCCTGCTATCTGAGTCCTAATGAGAGAGAGAGAGACTGACTCTATATGTCCTGCTATCTGAGTCCTAATGAGAGAGAGAGAGACTGACTCTACATGTCCTGCTATCTGAGCCCTGATGAGAGAGAGAGAGACTGACTCTACATGTCCTGCTATCTGAGTCCTAATGAGAGAGAGAGAGACTGACTCTACATGTCCTGCTATCTGAGCCCTAATGAGAGAGAGAGAGAGACTGACTCTACATGTCCTGCTATCTGAGTCCTAATGAGAGAGAGAGACTGACTCTACATGTCCTGCTATCTGAGTCCTAATGAGAGAGAGAGAGAGACTGACTCTACATGTCCTGCTATCTGAGTCCTAATGAGAGAGAGAGAGACTGACTCTACATGTCCTGCTATCTGAGTCCTAATGAGAGAGAGAGACTGACTCTACATGTCCTGCTATCTGAGTCATAATGAGAGAGAGAGACTGACTCTACATGTACTGCTATCTGAGTCATAATGAGAGAGAGAGAGACTGACTCTACATGTCCTGCTATCCGAGCCCTGATGAGAGAGAGAGAGACTGACTCTACATGTCATGCTATCTGAGTCCTAATGAGAGAGAGAGAGACTGACTCTACATGTCCTGCTATCTGAGTCCTAATGAGAGAGAGATACTGACTCTACATGTCCTGCTATCTGATTCCTAATGAGAGAGAGAGACTGACTCTACATGTCCTGCTATCTAAGTCCTAATGAGAGAGAGAGACTGACTCTACATGTCCTGCTATCTGAGTCCTAATGAGAGAGAGAGACTGACTCTACATGTCCTGCTATCTGAGTCCTAATGAGAGAGAGAGAGAGACTGACTGTACATGTCCTGCTATCTGAGTCCTAATGAGAGAGAGAGACTGACTCTACATGTCCTGCTATCTGAGTCCTAATGAGAGAGAGAGACTGACTCTATATGTCCTGCTATCTGAGTCCTAATGAGAGAGAGAGACTGACTCTACATGTCCTGCTATCTGAGTCCTAATGAGAGAGAGAGAGAGACTGACTCTACATGTCCTGCTATCTGAGTCCTAATGAGAGAGAGAGACACTGACTCTATATGTCCTGCTATCTGAGGCCTGATGAGAGAGAGAGAGAGACTGACTCTACATGTCCTGCTATCTGAGTCCTAATGAGAGAGAGAGACTGACTCTACATGTCCTGCTATCTGAGTCCTAATGAGAGAGAGAGACTGACTCTACATGTCCTGCTATCCTGGTCCTAATGAGAGAGAGAGAGACTGACTCTACATGTCCTGCTATCTGAGTCCTAATGAGAGAGAGAGACTGACTCTACATGTCCTGCTATCTGAGTCCTAATGAGAGAGAGAGAGAGACTGACTCTACATGTCCTGCTATCTGAGCCCTGATGAGAGATAGAGACTGACTCTACATGTCTTGCTATCTGAGTCCTAATGAGAGAGAGAGACTGACTCTACATGTCCTGCTATCTGAGTCCTAATGAGAGAGAGAGAGAGACTGACTCTACATGTCCTGCTATCTGAGCCCTGAGGAGAGAGACAGACTGACTCTACATGTCCTGCTATCTGAGTCCTAATGAGAGAGAGAGACTGACTCTACATGTCCTGCTATCTGAGTCCTAATGAGAGAGAGAGACTGACTCTACATGTCCTGCTATATGAGCCCTGATGAGAGAGAGAGAGACTGACTCTACATGTCCTGCTATCTGAGTCCTAATGAGAGAGAGAGAGACTGACTCTACATGTCCTGCTATCTGAGTCCTAATGAGAGAGAGAGACACTGACTCTACATGTCCTGCTATCTGAGGCCTGATGAGAGAGAGAGAGAGACTGACTCTACATGTCCTGCTATCTGAGTCCTAATGAGAGAGAGAGACTGACTCTACATGTCCTGCTATCTGAGTCCTAATGAGAGAGAGAGACTGACTCTACGTGTCCTGCTATCCTGGTCCTAATGAGAGAGAGAGAGACTGACTCTACATGTCCTGCTATCTGAGTCCTAATGAGAGAGAGAGACTGACTCTACATGTCCTGCTATCTGAGTCCTAATGAGAGAGAGAGAGAGACTGACTCTACATGTCCTGCTATCTGAGCCCTGATGAGAGATAGAGACTGACTCTACATGTCTTGCTATCTGAGTCCTAATGAGAGAGAGAGACTGACTCTACATGTCCTGCTATCTGAGTCCTAATGAGAGAGAGAGAGACTGACTCTACATGTTCTGCTATCTGAGCCCTGATGAGAGAGAGACTGACTCTACATGTCCTGCTATCTGAGTCCTAATGAGAGAGAGAGACTGACTCTACATGTCCTGCTATCTGAGTCCTAATGAGAGAGAGAGACTGACTCTACATGTCCTGCTATCTGAGTCCTAATGAGAGAGAGAGAGACTGACTCTACATGTCCTGCTATCTGAGTCCTAATGAGAGAGAGAGACTGACTCTACATGTCCTGCTATCTGAGTCCTAATGAGAGAGAGAGAGACTGACTCTACATGTCCTGCTATCTGAGCCTTGATGAGAGAGAGACTGACTCTACATGTCCTGCTATCTGAGTCCTAATGAGAGAGAGAGACTGACTCTACATGTCCTGCTATCTGAGTCCTAATGAGAGAGAGAGAGACTGACTACATGTCGTGCTATCTGAGTCCTAATGAGAGAGAGAGAGACTGACTCTACATGTCCTGCTATCTGAGCCCTGATGAGAGAGAGACTGACTCTACATGTCCTGCTATCTGAGTCCTAATGAGAGAGAGAGAGACTGACTCTACATGTCCTGCTATCTGAGTCCTAATGAGAGAGAGAGAGACTGACTCTACATATCCTGCTATCTGAGCCCTGATGAGAGAGAGAGAGACTGACTCTACATGTCCTGCTATCTGAGTCCTAATGAGAGAGAGAGACTGACTCTACATGTCCTGCTATCTGAGTCCTAATGAGAGAGAGAGACTGACTCTACATGTCCTGCTATCCTGGTCCTAATGAGAGAGAGAGACTGACTCTACATGTCCTGCTATCTGAGTCCTAATGAGAGAGAGACTGACTCTACATGTCCTGCTATCTGAGTCCTAATGAGAGAGAGAGAGAGACTGACTCTACATGTCCTGCTATCTGAGCCCTGATGAGAGATAGAGACTGACTCTACATGTCTTGCTATCTGAGTCCTAATGAGAGAGAGAGACTGACTCTACATGTCCTGCTATCTGAGTCCTAATGAGAGAGAGAGAGAGACTGACTCTACATGTTCTGCTATCTGAGCCCTGATGAGAGAGAGAGACTGACTCTACATGTCCTGCTATCTGAGTCCTAATGAGAGAGAGAGACTGACTCTACATGTCCTGCTATCTGAGTCCTAATGAGAGAGAGAGAGAGACTGACTCTACATGTCCTGCTATCTGAGTCCTAATGAGAGAGAGAGAGAGACTGACTCTACATGTCCTGCTATCTGAGTCCTAATGAGAGAGAGAGAGACTGACTCTACATGTCCTGCTATCTGAGTCCTAATGAGAGAGAGAGAGAGACTGACTCTACATGTCCTGCTATCTGAGCCCTGATGAGAGAGAGACTGACTCTACATGTCCTGCTATCTGAGTCCTAATGAGAGAGAGAGAGACTGACTCTACATGTCCTGCTATCTGAGTCCTAATGAGAGAGAGAGAGACTGACTCTACATGTCCTGCTATCTGAGTCCTAATGAGAGAGAGAGAGACTGACTCTACATGTCCTGCTATCTGAGCCCTGATGAGAGAGAGACTGACTCTACATGTCCTGCTATCTGAGTCCTAATGAGAGAGAGAGAGAGACTGACTCTACATGTCCTGCTATCTGAGTCCTAATTAGAGAGAGAGAGACTGACTCTACATGTCCTGCTATCTGAGTCCTAATGAGAGAGCGAGACTGACTCTACATTTCCTGCTATCTGAGTCCTAATGAGAGAGAGAGACTGACTCTACATGTCCTGCTATCTGAGTCCTAATGAGAGAGAGAGACTGACTCTACATGTCCTGCTATCTGAGTCCTAATGAGAGAGAGAGAGACTGACTCTACATTTCCTGCTATCTGAGTCCTAATGAGAGAGAGAGACTGACTCTACATGTCCTGCTATCTGAGTCCTAATGAGAGAGAGAGACTGACTCTACATTTCCTGCTATCTGAGTCCTAATGAGAGAGAGAGACTGACTCTATATGTCCTGCTATCTGAGTCCTAATGAGAGAGAGAGAGAGACTGACTCTACATGTCCTGCTATCTGAGCCCTGATGAGAGAGAGAGAGACTGACTCTACATGTCCTGCTATCTGAGTCCTAATGAGAGAGAGAGAGACTGACTCTACATGTCCTGCTATCTGAGCCCTAATGAGAGAGAGAGAGAGACTGACTCTACATGTCCTGCTATCTGAGTCCTAATGAGAGAGAGAGACTGACTCTACATGTCCTGCTATCTGAGTCCTAATGAGAGAGAGAGAGAGACTGACTCTACATGTCCTGCTATCTGAGTCCTAATGAGAGAGAGAGAGACTGACTCTACATGTCCTGCTATCTGAGTCCTAATGAGAGAGAGAGACTGACTCTACATGTCCTGCTATCTGAGTCATAATGAGAGAGAGAGAGACTGACTCTACATGTACTGCTATCTGAGTCATAATGAGAGAGAGAGAGACTGACTCTACATGTCCTGCTATCCGAGCCCTGATGTGAGAGAGAGAGACTGACTCTACATGTCATGCTATCTGAGTCCTAATGAGAGAGAGAGAGACTGACTCTACATGTCCTGCTATCTGAGTCCTAATGAGAGAGAGATACTGACTCTACATGTCCTGCTATCTGATTCCTAATGAGAGAGAGAGACTGACTCTACATGTCCTGCTATCTAAGTCCTAATGAGAGAGAGAGACTGACTCTACATGTCCTGCTATCTGAGTCCTAATGAGAGAGAGAGACTGACTCTACATGTCCTGCTATCTGAGTCCTAATGAGAGAGAGAGACTGACTGTACATGTCCTGCTATCTGAGTCCTAATGAGAGAGAGAGACTGACTCTACATGTCCTGCTATCTGAGTCCTAATGAGAGAGAGAGAGACTGACTCTATATGTCCTGCTATCTGAGTCCTAATGAGAGAGAGAGACTGACTCTACATGTCCTGCTATCTGAGTCCTAATGAGAGAGAGAGAGACTGACTCTACATGTCCTGCTATCTGAGTCCTAATGAGAGAGAGAGACACTGACTCTATATGTCCTGCTATCTGAGGCCTGATGAGAGAGAGAGAGAGACTGACTCTACATGTCCTGCTATCTGAGTCCTAATGAGAGAGAGAGACTGACTCTACATGTCCTGCTATCTGAGTCCTAATGAGAGAGAGAGAGACTGACTCTACATGTCCTGCTATCCTGGTCCTAATGAGAGAGAGAGAGACTGACTCTACATGTCCTGCTATCTGAGTCCTAATGAGAGAGAGAGACTGACTCTACATGTCCTGCTATCTGAGTCCTAATGAGAGAGAGAGAGAGACTGACTCTACATGTCCTGCTATCTGAGCCCTGATGAGAGATAGAGACTGACTCTACATGTCTTGCTATCTGAGTCCTAATGAGAGAGAGAGACTGACTCTACATGTCCTGCTATCTGAGTCCTAATGAGAGAGAGAGAGAGACTGACTCTACATGTCCTGCTATCTGAGCCCTGAGGAGAGAGACAGACTGACTCTACATGTCCTGCTATCTGAGTCCTAATGAGAGAGAGAGACTGACTCTACATGTCCTGCTATCTGAGTCCTAATGAGAGAGAGAGAGACTGACTCTACATGTCCTGCTATATGAGCCCTGATGAGAGAGAGAGAGACTGACTCTACATGTCCTGCTATCTGAGTCCTAATGAGAGAGAGAGACTGACTCTACATGTCCTGCTATCTGAGTCCTAATGAGAGAGAGAGACACTGACTCTACATGTCCTGCTATCTGAGGCCTGATGAGAGAGAGAGAGAGACTGACTCTACATGTCCTGCTATCTGAGTCCTAATGAGAGAGAGAGACTGACTCTACATGTCCTGCTATCTGAGTCCTAATGAGAGAGAGAGACTGACTCTACGTGTCCTGCTATCCTGGTCCTAATGAGAGAGAGAGACTGACTCTACATGTCCTGCTATCTGAGTCCTAATGAGAGAGAGACTGACCTCTACATGTCCTGCTATCTGAGTCCTAATGAGAGAGAGAGAGAGACTGACTCTACATGTCCTGCTATCTGAGCCCTGATGAGAGATAGAGACTGACTCTACATGTCTTGCTATCTGAGTCCTAATGAGAGAGAGAGACTGACTCTACATGTCCTGCTATCTGAGTCCTAATGAGAGAGAGAGAGAGACTGACTCTACATGTTCTGCTATCTGAGCCCTGATGAGAGAGAGAGACTGACTCTACATGTCCTGCTATCTGAGTCCTAATGAGAGAGAGACTGACTCTACATGTCCTGCTATCTGAGTCCTAATGAGAGAGAGAGAGACTGACTCTACATGTCCTGCTATCTGAGTCCTAATGAGAGAGAGAGAGACTGACTCTACATGTCCTGCTATCTGAGTCCTAATGAGAGAGAGAGACTGACTCTACATGTCCTGCTATCTGAGTCCTAATGAGAGAGAGAGAGACTGACTCTACATGTCCTGCTATCTGAGCCTTGATGAGAGAGAGACTGACTCTACATGTCCTGCTATCTGAGTCCTAATGAGAGAGAGAGAGACTGACTCTACATGTCCTGCTATCTGAGTCCTAATGAGAGAGAGAGAGACTGACTACATGTCGTGCTATCTGAGTCCTAATGAGAGAGAGAGAGACTGACTCTACATGTCCTGCTATCTGAGCCCTGATGAGAGAGAGACTGACTCTACATGTCCTGCTATCTGAGTCCTAATGAGAGAGAGAGAGAGACTGACTCTACATGTCCTGCTATCTGAGTCCTAATGAGAGAGAGAGAGACTGACTCTACATATCCTGCTATCTGAGCCCTGATGAGAGAGAGAGAGACTGACTCTACATGTCCTGCTATCTGAGTCCTAATGAGAGAGAGAGACTGACTCTACATGTCCTGCTATCTGAGTCCTAATGAGAGAGAGAGACTGACTCTACATGTCCTGCTATCCTGGTCCTAATGAGAGAGAGAGAGACTGACTCTACATGTCCTGCTATCTGAGTCCTAATGAGAGAGAGACTGACTCTACATGTCCTGCTATCTGAGTCCTAATGAGAGAGAGAGAGAGACTGACTCTACATGTCCTGCTATCTGAGCCCTGATGAGAGATAGAGACTGACTCTACATGTCTTGCTATCTGAGTCCTAATGAGAGAGAGAGACTGACTCTACATGTCCTGCTATCTGAGTCCTAATGAGAGAGAGAGAGAGACTGACTCTACATGTTCTGCTATCTGAGCCCTGATGAGAGAGAGAGACTGACTCTACATGTCCTGCTATCTGAGTCCTAATGAGAGAGAGAGACTGACTCTACATGTCCTGCTATCTGAGTCCTAATGAGAGAGAGAGAGACTGACTCTACATGTCCTGCTATCTGAGTCCTAATGAGAGAGAGAGAGACTGACTCTACATGTCCTGCTATCTGAGTCCTAATGAGAGAGAGAGACTGACTCTACATGTCCTGCTATCTGAGTCCTAATGAGAGAGAGAGAGAGACTGACTCTACATGTCCTGCTATCTGAGCCCTGATGAGAGAGAGACTGACTCTACATGTCCTGCTATCTGAGTCCTAATGAGAGAGAGAGAGACTGACTCTACATGTCCTGCTATCTGAGTCCTAATGAGAGAGAGACTGACTCTACATGTCCTGCTATCTGAGTCCTAATGAGAGAGAGAGAGACTGACTCTACATGTCCTGCTATCTGAGCCCTGATGAGAGAGAGACTGACTCTACATGTCCTGCTATCTGAGTCCTAATGAGAGAGAGAGAGACTGACTCTACATGTCCTGCTATCTGAGTCCTAATGAGAGAGAGAGACTGACTCTACATATCCTGCTATCTGAGTCCTAATGAGAGAGAGAGACTGACTCTACATGTCCTGCTATCTGAGTCCTAATGAGAGAGAGAGACTGACTCTACATGTCCTGCTATCCTGGTCCTAATGAGAGAGAGAGAGACTGACTCTACATGTCCTGCTATCTGAGTCCTAATGAGAGAGAGAGACTGACTCTACATGTCCTGCTATCTGAGTCCTAATGAGAGAGAGAGAGAGACTGACTCTACATGTCCTGCTATCTGAGCCCTGATGAGAGATAGAGAGACTGACTCTACATGTCTTGCTATCTGAGTCCTAATGAGAGAGAGAGACTGACTCTACATGTCCTGCTATCTGAGTCCTAATGAGAGAGAGAGAGACTGACTCTACATGTTCTGCTATCTGAGCCCTGATGAGAGAGAGAGACTGACTCTACATGTCCTGCTATCTGAGTCCTAATGAGAGAGAGAGACTGACTCTACATGTCCTGCTATCTGAGTCCTAATGAGAGAGAGAGAGACTGACTCTACATGTCCTGCTATCTGAGTCCTAATGAGAGAGAGAGAGACTGACTCTACATGTCCTGCTATCTGAGTCCTAATGAGAGAGAGAGACTGACTCTACATGTCCTGCTATCTGAGTCCTAATGAGAGAGAGAGAGACTGACTCTACATGTCCTGCTATCTGAGCCCTGATGAGAGAGAGACTGACTCTACATGTCCTGCTATCTGAGTCCTAATGAGAGAGAGAGAGACTGACTCTACATGTCCTGCTATCTGAGTCCTAATGAGAGAGAGAGAGACTGACTCTACATGTCCTGCTATCTGAGTCCTAATGAGAGAGAGAGAGACTGACTCTACATGTCCTGCTATCTGAGCCCTGATGAGAGATATACTGACTCTACATGTCCTGCTATCTGAGTCCTAATGAGAGAGAGAGAGAGACTGACTCTACATGTCCTGCTATCTGAGTCCTAATGAGAGAGAGAGAGAGACTGACTCTACATATCCTGCTATCTGAGCCCTGATGAGAGAGAGAGAGACTGACTCTACATGTCCTGCTATCTGAGTCCTAATGAGAGAGAGAGAGACTGACTCTACAGGTCCTGCTATCTGAGTCCTAATGAGAGAGAGAGAGACTGACTCTACATGTCCTGCTATCTGAGTCCTAATGAGAGAGAGAGAGAGAGACTGACTCTACATGTCCTGCTATCTGAGTCCTAATGAGAGAGAGAGAGACTGACTCTACATGTCCTGCTATACGAGTCCTAATGAGAGAGAGAGACTGACTCTACATGTCCTGCTATCTGAGCCCTAATGAGAGAGAGAGACTGACTCTACATGTCCTGCTATACGAGTCCTAATGAGAGAGAGAGAGACTGACTCTACATGTCCTGCTATCTGAGCCCTAATGAGAGAGAGAGACTGACTCTACATGTCCTGCTATCTGAGTCCTAATGAGAGAGAGAGAGAGACTGACTCTACATGTCCTGCTATCTGAGCCCTAATGAGAGAGAGAGACTGACTCTACATGTCCTGCTATCTGAGTCCTAATGAGAGAGAGAGAGACTGACTCTACATGTCCTGCTATCTGAGTCCTAATGAGTACAAAGGAGTACAAAGGAGTACAAAGGAAATCAAGCAACAACAGTTCTAGTGACCCTTCTAGGTTGCTTGTCCTCCAAAACACTGAGGATCAAGTGTCCAAACAGTGGTTTAGAGTGGGCAAGGGAACATTGGAAAGGGAACTACTGCCCTGGAACTAATGTCCGTGGCAGGATTAGGAAGTTAGTAGGGGACAGATGGGTTAGGAACTGAGGGGGGGATAAAATAAAGTTATTCATTTACAAACGCAGTCAGTTGCGGGTTTGATGCGAGATATTTGTCTAGGCGGAGTTTAAATGAATCAACGGTGATGCAGTCTATAACGCTTATAATGAGAGAGAGACTGACTCTACATGTCCTGCTATGTGAGTCCTAATTAGAGAGAGAGACTGACTCTACATGTCCTGCTATCTGAGTCCTAATGAGAGAGAGAGAGACTGACTCTACATGTCCTGCTATCTGAGTCCTAATGAGAGAGAGAGAGAGTGAGAATGAGACTAAACCTACATGCCCTGCTATCTTTTTTTTCTTCTATATTCCAACTACCCTCTCGGGCATAGGCTGAGAGCCTGCACATCACGGTGAAGCCTGTGAGGTCTTATTCCAGCCTAGGAAGTGAGACAAGTGAAGCACGAGCTACAACCAGCCCTCGCCAACCTGCCATCGCAGACGCGCGGCTCTTGGTTACCCACTCTGGCTCGAAGCAGGCCCACTTCTGAGACTGCTTCGCCTTTATGCTTCACTGTCTCACTTCCTCGACTTGGACGCTCACTCTCAGAACGCCACCTATTGAACATTTAACTCACTAGGCATTGCCCCCCTGTAGCATATTTTGAATATGGGAATATTCATACAGTGCTATTAAATCAGGGAACAATGTGGGTATTTTGTTTGGCATTACGGTGTGCTTTGTGGTAATGCACTGATAGTAGGTACAGCAAAAATTCCATCCCAATAATATCTTCCCATTGACATATCGGGATTTGAACCCAGGACCTTTGGATTATCAGTCCAGTGGCAAGACCACTCCGCCACACCTCCCCTGAGCCATGATGAGAGAGAGAGAGAGTGAGAGTGAGACTAAAACTACATGTCCTGCTATCTGAGCCCTGATGAGAGAGAGAGAGAGCGAGAAAGAGAGAGACTAAACCTACATGTCTTGCTATCTGAGGTCTGACTGATTACACTGGAGAGAGAGAAAACGTGAATAATTGTGTGTTTGTATGTATAATAGTGTGTGTGTGTGTGTGTGTGTAAGTGTGTGGGGGCGTGTGTGTGTGTGAGAGAGAGAGAGAGAGAGACTAAACCTACATGTCTTGCTATCTGAGGTCTGACTGATTACACTGGAGAGAGAGAAAAAGTGAGTAATTGTGTGTTTGTATGTATAATAGTGTTTGTGTGTGTGTGTAAGTGTGTGGGGGCGTGTGTGTGTGAGAGAGAGAGAGACTAAACCTACATGTCTTGCTATCTGAGGTCTGACTGATTACACTGGAGAGAGAGAAAAAGTGAGTAATTGTGTGTTTGTATGTATAATAGTCTTTGTGTGTGTGTGTGGGGGGGGGGTGGGGAGGGGGGCGTGTGTGTGTGAGAGAGAGAGAGAGAGAGAGAGAGACTAAACCTACATGTCTTGCTATCTGAGGTCTGACTGATTACACTGGAGAGAGACAAAAAGTGAGTAATTGTGTGTTTGTATGTATAATAGTCTTTGTGTGTGTCTGTGTGTGTGTGTGTGTAAGTGTGTGGGGGCGTTTGTGTGAGAGAGAGAGAGAGAGAGAGAGACTAAACCTACATGTCTTGCTATCTGAGGTCTGACTGATTACACTGGAGAGAGAGAAAAAGTGAGTAATTGTGTGTTTGTATGTATAATAGTGTTTGTGTGTGTGTGTGTGTGTAAGTGTGTGGGGGCGTGTGTGTGTGTGAGAGAGAGAGAGAGTATACAATACATGTGTGTGTTTGTTTATTTAAAAGGAAGTATATATGTGTGTATTACTGAGGTCGGGCGCAAGTTGGACTAGATAATAGTCCATCAGGCGCCTGGCCCGGGGAGATGATTAATATGAAGGGTGCAGCCTGGGTGCTCCTGGAAGTGTGGTGGGAGGGCATGTGGCTTTGGCTCCGCTGCATGTCTGCCTGCCGAGATCGGAACCTCTCCGGGTGGTCGGGGGCCGGGGGAGTGCTGGAGCGACCTTGGTGACCCTGGTCTCTGGATCTTCTCCTGGGTGACCTGGATGTGTGTGAGTTTGTGCTTTTTATCTGTGTTTATTTGTTGTTTTATGTTGTTTTTGTGTTTTCCCTGTTCTTGCTCTGTCTTGAGTCGGCTACCCCCAAAATGGGGATTGGGCCTGAGCATATAGATAGATAGATAGATTACTGAGGGAGAGAGAGAGAGAGAGAGAGAGAGAGAGAGAGAGAGAGAGAGAGAGAGAGAGAGAGACAGACAAACTAAAACTCCACGCCTTGATATCTGAGGTCTGACTAATGGCGGACTAATTACCCAGGATGGTCTGACAAGGACGAAGGACTAGGAGGGAATAGCAGACAACTTTTCCACCGCGGCAGCCATTTCGTAAACATTCTTATCCACTAAATCATATTCTCTCTTCATTGGGAATATTTGTACTGTGCTCCTTTGACCCCTATTAAGGGGAGATGGATTTTTTTTTCTTTCTATTAATTAATTTATTCCTTTATTTCTTAGTTTCCTCGCTAGATTTCCATCAAGCTTAGAAAGAAAAAAACCTAGACCCCCTTCAAGATAAATTTGTACATTTTTCGGTGGCCGGGACCCTCTTAAAATTTCAGGCACGCTATCGCTAGCCAGGAAATAATCGAAACCTAAATGGCACGAACGGTCTTAAAATTGACAACGAAATGGGCCGAACGTCTTATAATCTCAAAAGAAATGAGGCTTAGCAGGAGGGAGAAAGAGGACCAGAAAAAAGACCTATCTCACCTTAATCTCAACAGTTAAGTTGTGGATTTCTCTGGTATACAATTGAACATGTACAGTCAAATATTAAACTTCGCTGCAAACCCTAATGTCATGTTTTGCTGAATTGATAATGCTAATAAGACCTGTAGTTAAAATACAACACGCACTTAAGGGGGTAGTACTCGGTTTTTATGGACCCCGTTCTCCCTCATGTTTAGCATATTATTTTTGAGATTTTAAGACATTCGTTCCGTTAGTTTGGCGATTTTGAGACATTTCGACTATTTTCTTATTCAATATTAACACCTTTCGTGCCCTTTAGGTGTCAATTGTTTCCTGGCGAGCAATAGCGAGCCTCTAGTTATAAAAGGAATCGGCCTTCGGCCGGGATAATTTTCTACCGAAAAATTTACAACTTTATTTTGAAAGGGGATCTACGGGGTGTTTTTCTAAGCTTGATGAAGGTCTAGCGAGGAAACTAAAAAATAATTAAATATATAAATGTATAGCCCAAAAACTAAGTACTACACCCTTAATGGTTTCACCACTCAAATACATGCAGACCACATCACTTGGTAAACACAATGGCTTCTACAAAAAGCTATGTGTCAAAACTTTCCCCACAGAAGATACCCTGGGGTTGGGGGGCTTGGCGAGGGGTATGAGAGAGAGAGAGAGAGAGAGGTGGGGGGGGGGACGTGGTAATAGTGTGTGTCAGTATGTTGGTATGACTCCCTCCCCTCCCCCTTCAGCCCTGTAATCTGTGGTAATTATAGGGCTCTTGATCCATAACACTTATCAACATCGTGCCTCTTATTTAGCTGTGTATCTCAGTTATTTATTGTGTATGTTATGATATGTATGTTAATGTATGTATGTTAGTGTATGAATGTTATGTATGTTATATATATTGTCACAATGACCAGGGTCTATAAGGTCTTTTATGAATAGCTAGACTCGACTGGCGCCAGATTTATTAACCTAAGACGTGCGCATGGGGGGTATGAGACACCACACGCCTGTGTGCACGTATTTGAGCTGTTCCCATCACTAACATCGTTATTTTACCATAAATAGCATTAATACTTATCCATATGTGCCTATTTTAGGTTGATTATAAAGGTATTAACCTGTTACCGCAATAAAACAAGTGGAAACAGCGTTTGGATGGTAAAAATCGGTGATACAGGCCGGGAGTTACATAATGTATGGCTGAGGCAACCTCCCTCCCCTCCTCCCCTCCCCTTGTCTGAAGAGACACTGTTACGCAATAGTCTCTCTCTCGCTCTTTCCCACTCTTGGTAACAGTGATGACAACGCCCTGCTACCAACTCGCTAATGTTAGCACGAAAATAGACCACAGAATAAGGGAATAACAGGGAAAATAGGTGATAACTGAAGGAGGGGAGGAAAGTGGGGAAGGAGGGGATGTGGAGGAGTGATATTTGGCATGGCCCAGGGGCAAAAAAAAAAAAAAAAAAAAAATTGGGGTGTTTTAAATGGATTTTTTTTAGGCCCAGGATCTTAAGAGTCTTCCCGCAGTCGCCCGGGGAAACTCTTAAGAGTCTTCCTGCACTTGCCGGGTTAAAGCAGCTGTGCCAAGTCTATTAGAAAGACCTGGTATTGTGAGTTTCACTCCGATACCCTTCCAATTACACATGACTAGTTTTGCCGTACCTCTAAGCATTTTTGTCTCAAAAAACATTTGTGTAGAATGAGCCAATAGAGTGTTACTAGTTTCTTATATGAAGTTGTGTTTTAGTGGCAATGTTGTAATTTGCAAGCTGGAGGTAAGTATGGGAGGGAGGAACATTGCTCTCGTCTCGGGAGGGGGGGAGGGGGCGGCGAGTTTGCCAGCCTCACGAGTTTCAATTAATTATGTGATCATTGCAAGTTCAGTTGTGTTACAATATAAAGATGTACTGTATTTTCTCTGCCACACTGTTTTAGTTAATTTGTTAACACAGGAAGACTTTAGCATAAGTTATTCTTGTGAAGTTTCTTAGTGTTATCATATCGTTTGGTGATATCTTGCAAACTCTTAGGCTGGCCTCCGTGTTGCTCGGCAACACCACAAATCAGGCCCCCTCATTCTCTCGTAGGCGGCCAGACTAGACAGTTGGTGTCCCCTCTCTCTTGTGACCCATCAGTCTGCCCCTTTTGTTTGTCCTTGCTTGCATAATAGTAATTAACAGAGAATCTTAGACATTCATTCATTCTTTAAATCCTTATTTTCCTCTGATCAGCATTTATTATATTTCCATGTTTATCATATGTTCTGTACCTCCGGTGGCTTACGTCGGGATTCGTGATAGGGAAGAGCAGGGAGGCTTGCCGAGGTCCTTACTAATAAGCACTGTTAATCCCATAGACAGTCCACACACACACACATCCATAACCCCTACATATTTTCCCAGTGTTTGTGCTTAGGACCAGGACCCGGTAGCAACCTTGACGGTTCTGCCCCAGCAATTGTTTGTTCCCTATCTCGGGTTTCGAACTGAGGCAACGGAGTGTTTACTAGTAATTAGGAATCCAGCTTCAGTCTGGACCCCCCCCCCCATTGTTAAGTGAGTGTGGGAGGTGGACTCTACGAGTTCATTGTTTCGGGAGGTATCTCACTGGGGGGGCCCAGGGTGAAGCATGATATACTGGTGTGATATTAGAGGTGGTGAGGGCACCCTGCCTCCACTAATATCACCCCAAGGTTAGTAGTCATATTAGGACACTGCCTTGTATTGTTAGACCCTTATTATATGCAATATTATTATGTGCAACTCTCTTGGGTTGAGAGTGGATTACCGTTGGCTGGTTTGCGCACGGTTTAGTACTGTCGAGGGCGCGCATAGCCTGTTATGCTCAAAGTACACCTGCACTCTTTTTTCGTTGATGTCTGCTGGTAGCCTATGTATTTAACTATTTTGATTATCCAACCCAGCATTGCTAATCACGGTGTTGGTTTCGAGTTCTCGTAGCTAGTAAGTTACATGATTATTTCTGTTCTACTTATTATTCAGAATAGGAGCAGGGCAGTGTGCACCTTAAGCCCTGAGAAGAGCCTGGAAACGTTCAAAGTGCTCTTACCTGTTGCGTCGTGGTGTTGTTTGGTAGAGAGACAAGGTGCATTTCCATTAGTAATTATTTTCGTATACCGTCTCTAAGCAACTGAGGTCCAGATTCGTAACAGTGGCGACCTTGCCTAGGATAATCAGAATAGTACCAGTAGTATTAATAAGCTTTATTTTGACCAGAGGATTTTTTTTTAGAATAGGTGTCTAGCATTTTATTTTACTATGTCTGAACAACAAGCAAGAGAGGAGGGAGAGAGTGTCGTGCCGTTGCATATCACCAGTGAGGAGAATGCGAGAGTGTTCCTTCGGAGTTCTCCAGAATGGGCACAGATGCAGTTGAGAAGGGTGGAGGAATTGAGGTTGATAGCATCAGTGTTGGGAGTAGAGGGGTCTCTTCTTACCACGGGACAAGCATGTCAGCAGTATATATGGCAGTATTATTATGATGTTCGAGAGGAGGCTGAGCCAACAACTGTGCCGGCAGGAGACTATATCACACCTGCACGCTCTCCGCCGCGGACACCCAGTCCTTTTAATGAGAGCATAACGTCTTCCCAGTTTACATGTCCTACTGTTGTTCCCCTGTTGTTGCCTGACGTGCCCCCTTGTGCCCCAACTTGCTCAACCCCATTTTTATCCTTTACACTCTACTCCTGCTGCTGGCTGGGCGGCACAGAACCAGGTTACACCTCCCCCCCCCATTTATCCCAGCCGGACTTTCTATGATTCAGCCACGTTACCGTCCCGCTTATGTTCCTACACCACCCCCTACTTTTGCCCCGGTAGGGCTATCGAGTGATGCTCTAGTACAATTAAAGTTGACGAAATTGGAAATGCAAGAAAGAGAGAGAGAGAAAGGCAGGAGAGAAGAGAATAGAAAGAGAGAGAAATGCAGGAGAAGAGAGAAGAGAAAGAGAGAGAGATGCAAGAGAGGTTAGAAATACAGAGAATGACAATGGAGTTACAAAGAACCAAAGTTGAGGTAGACGGGGGTAGGTACACAAGGGGACAAGGGGGCACGGTACACAGGGAGGAATCTAGCGAGTTAAAATTGTCTCGTAGCCTGAAGCTCGTTCCCGCTTTTGATGAGGAAAAAGTCACTGAATGGTTCCAGCGATTTGAAAGAAAGCACGGGAGTTTGAGTGGCCATGGGAACGTTCCGCTGGGCGGCATTGGTGGCAAATGTTCTCAAGGCAAAAGCGCTCGAGGCATATGATAGGATGTCAGTGGAGGACTTAGCAGAGTATGATAATTAAAAGCAGGTTATCCTTAAGGCTTATGAACTCAGACCAGAAGCCTATCGCCTTAAATTTCGTAATGTAAGGAAGAAGCCTAATCATACTCATGTTGATTTTTTTTTTTTTTTTTTTTTTTTTCTATGTGATTGAGGGAGGCAAATGGCATAACTGCCTATAGCAGTGGTCTATCAGAGTGAGAACTGAGCGATCTCTGCCATACCCATAGCTTACTCTGACTGTTCCTTTAACTTATATATTTTCGAGATCTCAAGTGACGGCGTCTTTTCCGTGGATTGACCTCCCAATCTACCAAGATTGGAAGCCAAAGCGTCACATTTTTCCCTTGCCCCTCAACTTTCTCTTCATAATTGCTGAGGGGCACAGGGCCCTGGTGGCCCGGGCGTTTCCCCCCTCAGCTCCCCGCCATGGAGTGGGTCACCCAGGCTTTATTGTCGGCGGGGAGGGTTATGTGGGGGCGCTCGGTTATGGCCTTGGAATTGCTCGGGGCCTTGGGGCTGTTCGGCCAGGCAGCTTGGGGAACAACAACAACAACAACACTACTATAGTTGAAAGAGTGACAGGGCCAAAATCAAGGGACGTTCGAGCCAAAATGCCTGGACACACGGAGTTTGAAGCAATTTAAGTCATAGGAAGAGGGAAAGACTGATTCAGGGAGAGAGTTCCAGAGCTCAGCTGTTGAGTAGGTGAAGCATGGGGTGCCAACGGCCGTGGCACAGCCTGCCCCCGACAAAGTGTCTCAACTAGGTACCATTGCAGGTCCAGAAGCCTCGCTCGCTTGGTGCCGGGCTTTTGTTCATGAGGGTGAAGTAGAGCTGTGTGGAAAGGTGTATCCAGTCAAGGTTCTTAGGGATTCAGGAGCTAAGCAGTCCATGTGTTTGAACTTGACGGGGAAGCTGATAAAATCTGACGAGTCTGTGTTATGTCGAGGTGTAAACACTGAGGCCTGTTTTATAGCCTCGTTCCTGTTCATCTTAGGTGTCCTGTAGTCACGGCGACGGCGAAGGTAGCGGTCGTGGACACCTTACCTGTGGAGGGGATTGATTTTCTGCTTGGAGCAGATATGGCAGGGAGTAGAGTCTTTCCACCTCCGGTAGTGGTGTCGGAGCAGGTACAGCCGGAGGAGAGGAACAAGGAGGCTAAGAAGCTGCCTCCTGATTTGATTCCGTTGTGTGAGGTCACGAGATCTATGGCCCAGGTTGCACAGCCGGAGGAATTGTTTGGGGAGGATATAGATCTGATCGAGGGGATGTACAGTAATGAATCTGCATCAACCATAGATTTGACTGATCTGCAGGGTGCCGAGGGTGTGCAAGACGAGGAGGAAAGCTCAGCGGAAATCTCCTCACTCGTTTCACCCGGTGCCAGAGGTGATACTGAAGGGAGCGATCGGGTCCCTACGGGAGGACCGGTTGATCTTGTATCATCGAATCAGACCGACTTGGAGGCTATACCTAATCTTACCACCGTGGCACCAGGGGAGATTGGTGAGGCGCCACAGAGTGATGCTTCATTAACTCACTTGTTTTCTAAGGTCGGGGAGAGTACTCCAGACAGAAGTAAGACCCATCAGCTTTGCCACATTAACATGTTCAAGAGATACTATCGTGCGTCGGGCACACAGGCTATGTCACCTAAAGAGGCTAGCTGAGAGAGTTGCCTGGGCGCCGATCAGTCACCTGCTGGTGTTAACAGGGAGTTGTCTGAGGCAGTTTGTTCTACTGTATCTGCTCAGAACGGGTCAGTAGAGAAAGTTGAGTCAGATACGGTCAATTTCTTGCCTATGTTATTGACTGGAGAGATGGAGTCGGAGGTGCAGGGTGAGCCCGGGCCTGGTGAATGGTGGTTGGATAACCCGGGTCCCGGGGCTAGCAGTTCATGCACTGTGGGAACGCCAGGCAGGCTCCTGCAGTGCTTCTCAACCCCCCTCTGCACTCTCCCCAATTCTCCGGTCCCAGGGACCAGGATGCCGTGTCTCGTTGCCCTGTCTTGATTGTAGAAGGCATGAAGGAGGAGCAGGAGGAGGAGAGGGTGCTTTTCCCAGGTGAGGCTGTGCCGGCTGGGACATGGGCCGAGAACGGGTACCTGGCCCTGCGGGAGAAATTGACCCATTTACCTCCGGAAAGGGTTGAGGAGATGTTTACTACCTTGTGGGCTTATCCACACGTGTTCGGGTATGCACCCGGTTTGACATCTTGGGCGGTGCATAACATCGATGTGGGAGAGAACAAGCCTATAAAATGACCACCTTGCAAAGTAAATTTACTCTCCAAGACAGATACCTACCCTTTACCGAGAGTTGATGACTCGGTAGACAAGATTGGGGCAGCCACGTTCATCACAAAAGTGGACTTAGTTAAAGGCTATTGGCAAGTCCCACTAACTGAACGTGCCAAGAAAATCGCTAGTTTTGTGGTGGGTGGAGGAGTGTATCAGTGCCAGGTAATGCCTTACAGCTTGAAGAATGCTCCCGCCACATTTCAGCGGTTAATGGACAGGGTTGTGCATGATGTCTTCAATTGTTTAGTCTACATAGATGATGTTGTTTATGACACAAATTGGACCGACCATTTGGCCAATGTGGGTGAGCTTTTCCGGAAGTTGTCTGAGGCTGGTTTAGTGGTCAACCTGGCAAAGTGCGAGTACGTGCAGGCTCGAGTGCAATATCTGGGTTATGTTGTTGGCCACGGCCAGGTCTGTCCCCCTCGGGCAAAGGTGGAGGCTATCCAGAGTTTCCGAGCACCTAATAAGAAAAATGTGCAACGTTTCCTGGGCATGATAGGCTATTATCGCCGGTTCATCAAAGGATATTCCACCGTGCTTGCCCCATTGACAAATTTGCTACAAAAGAACAAACCATTTAAATGGACAACAGAGTGTGAGCAGGCTTTCAAAGATGTCAAAAGCCTCCTCTGTTGCCATCCTATATTACGTGCCCTCAGATTTCAACAGGCCTTTCGTCTTGGCAGTCGCGAGCGATGTGGGTGCCGGCTCTGTGTTGATGCAAGAGTTCGGAGATGATGTTGAGCACCCTATTTCCTACTTTTCGAAAAAGTTTAACCGAGCACAAAAAAAATATTCTGTGATCGAAAGGGAGTTGCTAGCTATTATTTTGAGTTTACACCATTTCGCTGTTTATTTGCCACCCTATGGGCCCGTCCTCAGAATCTACTCTGACCATCATCCTCTGCAGTTTCTTAATAGGCTCAAGGACAAAAACCAGAGACTTAATCGCTGGAGTTTGATGTTGCAAGAATATCATCTCGATGTTAGGCACATCCGTGGTGTTGATAATGTCCTGGCAGACTGTATGTCCCGTGAGTCCTCTGAGGAATGATAGGAGAGCACGAGGCTATTTAGTTAGTAAGTCATATTTACTCATGTTAGAAAATCTATAAAATGTAAAAATACAAAGACTGTCAATGTACATATTTTGCAGTTGTAAACTAATGATGAAAGTTTTGTTTCAAACCTCCAAAACTTCTCTCCCCCCCCCCCCCCATATGAGGGTATCACATTGACCAAGGTCTATAGGGTCTTTTATGAGTAGCTAGACTCGACTGGCGCCAGATTTATTAAAGCAGCTGTGCCAAGTCTATTAGAAAGACTGGTATTGTGAGTTTCACTCCGATACCCTTCCAATTACTCATGACTAGTTTTGCCATACCTCTAAGCATTTTTGTCTCAAAAAACATTTGTGTAGAATGAGCCAATAGTGTTACTAGTTTCGTATATGAAGGTGTGTTTTAGTGGCAACGTTGTAATTTGCAAGCTGGAGGTAAGTATGGGAGGGAGGAACGTTGCTCTCGTCTCGGGAGAGGGGGAGGGGGCGGCGAGTTTGCCAGCCTCATGAGTTTCAATTAATTATGTGATCATTTCAAGTTCAGTTGTGTTACAATATAAAGATGTACTGTATTTTCTCTGCCACACTGTTTTAGTTAATTTGTTAACACAGGAAGACTTTAGTATAAGTTATTCTTGTGAAGTTTCTTAGTGTTATCATATCGTGTGGTGATATCTTGCAACCTCTTAGGCTGGCCTCCATGTTGCTTGGCAACACCACAAATGGACAAAAAGGAAATGAGCGAACTCTTAAGCAGGCAGTATGAAATGGCATTCAGTGAGCCTGATGAAACAAAAGTCATCAGAGACCAAAATATATTTTTCATGGAAACCTCCCCCACGGAAACCCCTCCGATGCTGGATATTTATTTCGGTCCAAAAGACATAGAAGCCATTTCCAACATGCCATCCCACTCGGCACCAGGCCCAGACTCATGGAATTCGATCCTAATGAAGAAATGTAAGGAAAACCTCTCAAAACCCCTGGCTATAATGTGGAGAAGGAGTCTAGTCACTGGTGACATACCAGATAGCTTGAAAAACGCAATAATTGCCCCACTGCATAAAGGAGGGAGTAAAGCACTACCAAAAAACTACCGCCCGGTAGCTCTAACCTCTCACATCATTAAAGTTTTCGAGCGAGTCCTGCGAAGCAAAATTTCAACATTCATGGAGACAAATGAACTACACAACACCGGTCAACATGGGTTCAGAGCGGGAAGATCATGTCTCTCACAACTTTTGGAACACTATGACAAAATTCTTAAAGCGCTAGAAGAAAAGAAAAACGTGGATGTCATTTACACCGATTTTGCTAAGGCATTTGATAAATGTGACCATGGTATAATAGCCCACAAACTGAAAGCAAAAGGTATAACTGGGAAAATAGGACGGTGGATATACAATTTCCTCGTAAACCGAAAACAATCAGTAGCAGTAAACCAAGTCACATCTGAGCCTTTGGATGTCAAAAGCTCAGTGCCCCAAGGAACAGTGCTAGCGCCCCTTCTGTTCCTCATACTAATTTGCGACATAGATACCAACACCAGACACAGTACGGTGTCGTCTTTTGCTGATGACACAAAATTAAGCAAGATAGTAAACACACAAGAGGACACGGGCCGACTGCAGGAAGACATGAATGTAGTGTTCCAGTGGACCAGGGAAAACAACATGCAATTCAATGAGGAAAAATTCCAATAAATACGGTACGGAGATAATAATGGTGTTAAAGAAATTACAAATTACTTAACAGAATCTAACCACATAATAGAACGGAAAGACAGTGTGAAAGACCTTGGGGTATTAATGTCTGAAAATATGGGTTTCAAAGTACATAACCAGGTCAAAGTGGCGGCTGCGAAATGTCTAACGGGTTGGATTCTGCGTACTTTTAAAACACGCGGTGAATTGCCTATGATAACGCTCTTCAAATCTCTAGTGCTACCGCGGCTTGAATACTGTAGCATATTAACATCCCCATACAAAGCAGGTGAAATAAATGACGTAGAGAGTGTACAAAGAAATTTCACTTCGCATATAAGTTCGATAAAACATCTACACTATTAGGAGCGTTTAAGAGCACTGAATCTGTACTCACTGGAACGTAGAAGAGAACGTTACCTAATAATATACACGTGGAAAATTGCAGAGGGTTTAGTACCAAACCTACATACTCCGATAGTCATGAAATTCAGTGATAGGAGAGGCTGGGAATGCGAAATCCCCCGGATGAATAACAGGGGTGCTATGGGCTCTCTGCGAGAGGGCTGGTTATCACACAGAGGCCCACGTCTCTTCAACAAACTCCCACGGCGAGTAAGAGACATGAGGGACATCTCGTTAGACAACTTCAAGAGAGCCCTAGATGTCGAACTGCAAAACATGCCAGACGAGCCCATCCTCGCAAGGGAGCGAGCTGTCGCTTCAAACAGTCTACTGCACCAAAACACCACCCATAACGAGGGGCGTCGTGCTCCTTGGTGCCGCTAGAAGAGTGGCGAACACATCAAAAGGTATCAAAAGGTACCAGGCCCCCTCATTCTCTCGTAGGCGGCCAGACTAGACAGTTGGTGTCCCCTCTCTCTTGTGACCCATTAGTCTACCCCTTTTGTTTGTCCTTGATTGCATAATAGTAACGTAACGTAATTAACAGAGAATCCTAGACATTCATTCATTCTTTTAATCCTTCTTTTCCTCTGATCAGCATTTATTATATTTCCATGTTTATCATATGTTCTGTACCTCCGGTGGCTTACGTCGGGATTCGTGATAGGGAAGAGCAGGGAGGCATGCCGAGGTCCTTACTAATAAGCACTGTTAATCCCATAGACAGTCCACACACACACACATCCATAACCCCTACATATTTTCCCAGTGTTTGTGCTTAGGACCAGGACCCGGTAGCAACCTTGACGGTTCTGCCCCAGCAATTGTTTGTTCCCTATCTCGGGTTTCGAACTGAGGCAACGGAGTGTTTACTAGTAATTAGGAATCCAGCTTCAGTCTGGACCCCCCCCCCCCCATTGTTAAGTGAGTGTGGGAGGTGGACTCTACGAGTTCATTGTTTCAGGCGGTATCTCACTGGGGGGCCCAGGGTGAAGTAGGATATACTGGTGTGATATTAGAGGTGGTGAGGGCACCCTGCCTCCACTAATATCACCCCGAGGTTAGTAGTCATATTAGGACACTGCCTTGTATTGTTAGACCCTTATTATATGCAATATTATTATGTGCAACTCTCTTGGGTTGAGAGTGGATTACCGTTGGCTGGTTTGCACACGGTTTAGTACTGTCGAGGGCGCGCATAGCCTGTTATGCTCGAAGTACACCTGCACTTTTCTTTCTTTGATGTCTGCTGGTAGCCTATGTATTTAACTATTTTGATTATCCAACCCAGCATTGCTAATCCCGGTGTTGGTTTCGAGTTCTCGTAGCTAGTAAGTTACATGATTATTTCTGTTCTACTTATTATTCAGAATATGAGCAGGGCAGTGTGCACCTTAAGCCCTGAGAAGAGCCTGGAAGCGTTCAAAGTGCTCTTACCTGTTGCGTCGTGGTGTTGTTTGGTAGAGAGACAAGGTGCATTTCCATTAGTAATTATTTTCGTATACCGTCTCTAAGCAACTGAGGTCCAGATTCGTAACAATATATATACTGTATATATATATATTTTTTTTTTTCTTCTATATTCCAACTACTCCCTCTCGGGCATAGGCTAAGAGCCTGCACACTCAACCGCTGAACTCAGTGAGGCCTGTGAGGTCTTGTTCCAGTCTAGGGAGTGAGACATGCGAAGCACCCCGGCTCGAAGCAATCCCATCTCTGAAGCTGCTCCGCCTCTGCGCTTCACAGTCTCATTCCCTAGACTCAGACCCTCACTCTCAGAATGCCACCTATTGAGCAATTAACTCACTAGGCATTGCCCCCCTGTAGCATATTTTGAATATGGGAATATTCATACAGTGCTATTTAATCAGGGAACAATGTGGGTATTTGTATTGGCATTTCGGTGTGCTGTGGTAATGCACTGAAACTAGGTACAGAACAAATTCCATCCCAATAATATCTTCCCATTGACATATTGGGATTCGAACCCGGGTATATATATATATATATATATTCTTGAAGGCACGTGAGATAAAATACAACAGCATATTTAGCATTTATATGTTTTTTATTCAGAGATTCAACAATCTCGTGCAATTTTGCTTTGTCGGTTATTCAATAGGTACAGAAGGGAACCGAAGTTATCAGCGGGTTGCTGGATTGTAGAGGTTGTACTAGGTTGTGACGTTTCGACTATAACATTAGCCATATTCATACAAGTGGTTTAAGATAGGTAAAGGGGGGAACAGGGATATATATAGGGAGGCTGGGATCATGCGCCGCGTATTCTGCACAGGTGGGCGGGGCTAGTCGGCGATCTGTGTGTGTGGTTGGTTGGTTGCTGCTATGCGTGCGCTGCGTCTGTTGATTGGCTGGCTGGGCGCGGGGGCATCGTCAGGTGTGTCATTTCCATCAGGGTTTCTGCGGGGATAGGATCTCCTCGCTGTGGGGAGAATTTGGAGGTCCAAGGTCTGGTTGTTGAGGGTAGGGATGAGTGTTTGTATGTATATGATTTCAAGGATGGGGAGGCGCCTAGGGTCGGGCTCATTGTCTAATATACGGGTTAGATTAGGGTGGTCAGGGCTGTTGTAGTGATATTTGATGGAGCCAGATTGAAGGTGGAGAAATAATTCACAAAAACGTCCTCCCCACCAACCCTGACAATAAAATAAAACTCATTATTTACTACAAATCTCCTAAGACCTCCAACCTTGTCCTCCGTAACCGCCCCATTTCCACCAACCAACCGAAAGACGATCATGTGATATATCAGCATATTTGCACCTCTGGGGACTGTGGACCCCTATCCTATGTTGGTATGACACAGACTCGCCTTTCCCGTCGACTAACCCTCCACCTTCAATCTGGCGCTATAAAAGATCACTATCAAGCCCCCCACCATCTTGCCCTAACTCGCGCCGACCTAGACAAACAAACCACAATACTCGACAAAGAATCAGACCCCAGAAGACTAGCTATTTTAGAAGCTCTATACATCCAAACACTCAACCCCAGCATCAACAACCAAACACAAGACCTTCAAATTCTTCCTTCAGGCAAGCGCTACAGGCATGTTGCCCCCCTTCCTCTCGCCCCGTGCCCCCCTACCTTACGCCTCCGCGCTCAGCACACAACTGACAACACCAACCAATCACAGCCACCCACAGCCAACAACCAACCACCAAAGATCTAGTGCCCGTCTCGCGAACAGACTGCCTTCCACCAATGAACAGCCACCACACACCCAGTAGCTCCGCCCACCTTCCTATTCTTGATCCTCGAATTTTGTATAAATATGATACCTTGTCCCTATTCTAATCATTACCTCTCCTTTCCCTGAAGATGCAAGATGTTTACTTGTGAAATGTTGGATCCACCATGAATTTTGCTAACCTGTTGTACCTCATCTCTGAACCCCAGAGGAAAATTGTTAGAACTATTGAAAGCTGTAACAATAAAATCCTTAATGCTGAAACTGCTATTGCCTTTAACCTCGTCTGTTTAAAAGAGAATCTATTACCTGGCTATACTAACATATATATATATATATATATATGTATTCCTCCTACTCCCTCTCGGGCATAGGCTGAGAGCCTATACATTCAACTGTACAATTTACGGTGAAGCCTGTGAGGTCTCGTTCCAGTCTAGGGAGTGAGACATGTGAAGCACTTTGGGATGCAACCAGCCCCCGCTATCTTGCCTTCACAAGATGCACGGGGCCCGGTTGCCCACCCACGGCTCGAAACAGCCCCATCTCTGAAGCTACCTCGTTCCAGTGCTTTACTGTCTCACACCCTAGACTTGGACCCTCACTCTCAGAATGCCACCTTTGAGCAATTAACTCACTAGGCATATTTTGAATATGGGAATATTCATACAGTGCTATTTAATCAGGGAACAATGAGGGTATTTATTTGGCGTTTCGGTGGGCTTTGTGGTAATGCACTGATACTAGGTACAGCACAAATTCCATCCCAATAATATCTTCCCATTGACATATCAGGATTCGAACCCGGGTCCATTGGATTACCAGTCCAGTGGCAAGACCACTCCACCACACCTCCCCTATCTATCTATCTTCATCCATCCATCTTTACTGAAAATCAAATTGTATACTGTACTGTATATATTGGTCGAACACTTTTGGAGTAAACTTTAGTAAAGTGATACTCAGAATAATATGAAAATACCTCATTGGTCTGAAGGGATTTATCAGGTCACGCACTCGTCGTATTTCCTACACACTCCTGTAACTATATCGACCTAGTTGTATTAGCAGCATTATAGAACATTTGATACCTGGATATTTGACTCTTGTACAAGTTGGTTATATTAGGTTAGGTAAGGTAAGATGAGGTGAGATACAGTAAGGTATATATATATATATTCTGCATATATATATACATATTGTCACAATGACCAGGGTTTATAGGGTCATTTAGGAGTAGCTAGACTTTAGTGGCGCCTAGCTGTCTTCTATATGCAGCTGTGCCAAGTCTATTAGAAAGACCTGGTATTGTGAGTTTCACTCCGATACCCTTCTAATTGCACATGTCTAGTTTTGCCGTACCTCTAAGCATTTTTGTCTCAATAAACGTTTGTGTAGAATGAGCCAATAGAGTGTCATCAGTTTCGGGTTGAAATTGACCGTGGCAGGGTCGGCTTGCAAGTGAGGGGAGGAAGGAATATTGCTCTAGTCTCGCGGGGGCGGGGGGTAAGGAGATTTTGCTGGCACCACGAGTTTGATTTAATTACGTGACCATTGCAAGTTTAGTTGTGTTACAATATCAAGATATACTTTATTTTATCTGCCACGCTGTTTTAGCCAATATGTTAACACAGGAATACGTTATTATAAGTTCTTCTTGTGAAGTGCCTTAGTGTTATCATATCGTGTGGTGATATATTGCAACCCCTTAGTTTGAGGCTGGCTCCCGCTAGCCACGCGAGGTCCTGTCATTCTCTGCTAGGCGGCCTGACGAATAGGTGGTGTCCTCTTTCTCTTATGGCACACCAGTCTGCCCCTTTTGTTTGTCCTTGCTTGCACATAATTATATTAACGTAATGTAATTAACAGAATCCTAGACATTAATTTATTCTTTTAATTATTCTTTTCTTCTGATCAGCATTTATTATATTTCCATTTTATCATATATACTGTACCTCCGGTGGCTTACTTCGGGATCCGTGATAGGGAGAGCTGGGAGGCTTGCCGGGGTCCGTAATAATAAGCACTGTTAATCCCATAGACAGTCCACACACACACACATCCATAACCTTACATATTTTTCCCAGTATCTGTGCTTAGGACCCGGTAATAACCTTGACGGTTCTGCCTCAGCGAGTGTGTTTGTTCCCTATCTCGGGTTTCGAACTGAGGCAACGGAGTGTTTAATATTAATTAGAAATCCAGCTTCAGTCTGGACCCCCCCCCCCCCCATAGTTAAGTGAGTGTGGGAGGTGGATCATTGTTTTTGGGCGGTATTTCACTGGGGGGCCCAGGTTGAAGTAGGATATATTGGTGTGATATTAGGTGTGGTCAGGGCAACCTGCTTCCATTAGTATCACCCCGAGGTTAGTAGTCATATTAGGACACTGCCTTGTATTGTTAGTTCATTATTATATTTATACAATATTATTATGTGCAACTCTCTTGGGTTGAGAGTGGACTATAGTTGCCTGGTTTGCGCACGGTTTAGTATTGTCGAGGGCGGGCATAGCCTGTTATGCTCGAAGTACATCTGCACTTTTTACTTTTCTTTCTTTGATGTCTGCTGGTAGCCTAGGTATTTAACTGTTTTGATTATCCAACCCAGCATTGCTAATCCCGGTGTTGGTTTCGAGTTTTCGTAGCTAGTAAGTTACATGATTATTTCTGTTCTACATATTATTCAGAATAGGAGCAGGGCAGTGTGCACCTTAAGCCCTGAGAAGAGCCTGGAATCGTTTATAGTGCTCTTACCTGTTGCGTCGTGGTGTTGCTTGGTAGAGAGACAAGGTGCATTTGCATTAGTAATTTTTTCGTATTCAGTCTCTAAGCAACTGAGGTCCAGATTCGTAACAGTGGTGACCTTGCCCAGGATAATCAGAATAGTACCAGCAGTATTAGTAAGATTTATTTTGATCAGAGGATTTTTTTTAGAATAGGTGTCTAGCATTTTATATTTTACTATGTCTGAACAACAAGCAAGAGAGGAGGGGGAGAGTGTTGTGCTGTTGCACATCACCAGTGAGGAGAATGCGAGAGTGTTCCTTCGGAGTTCTCCAGAATGGGAACTGATGCAGTTGAGACGGGTGGAGGAATGGAGGTTGATAGCATCAGTGTTGGGAGTAGAGGGGTCTCTTCTTACCACGAGGGAAACATGTCAGCAGTGTATATGGCAGTATTATTATGATGTTCCAGAGGAGGCTGAGCCAACAACTGTGCCGGCAGGAGGCTATATCTCAGCTGCACGCTCTCTGCCGCGCACATCCAGTCCTCTTAATGATAGCATAATGTCTTCCCAGTTGACATGTCCTACTGTTAATCCCCCGTTGTTGCCTGACGTGCCCCGTGGTGTGCCCCAACTTACTCAACCCTATTTACATCCTTTACACTCTACTCCTGCCACTGGCTGGGCGGCACAGAACCAGGTTACACCTTCCCCCCCCCCCCATTTATCCCAGCCGGATTTTCTATTATTCAGCCACGTTACCGTCCCGCTTATGTTCCTACACCACCCCCTACTTTTGCCCCGGTAGGGCTATCGAGTGATGCTCTAGTACAACTAGAGTTGAAGAAATTGGAAATGCAGGAGAGAAGAGAAGAGAAAGAGAGAGATGCAGGAGAGGTTAGAAACACAGAGAATGACAATAGAGTTACAAAGAACCAAAGTTGAGGTAGACGGGGGTAGGTACACAAGGGGACAAGTCGGCATGGTACACAGGGAGGAACCTAGCGAGTTAAGGTTGTCTCGTAGCCTGAAGCTCGTTCCCGCTTTTGACGAGGAAAAAGTCACTGAATGGTACCAGCGATTCGAAAAGAAAGCACGGGAGTTCGAGTGGCCACGGGAACGCTGGGCGGCATTGGTGGCAAACGTTCTCGAGGGAAAAGCGCTCGAGGCATATGATAGGATGTCAGTGGAGGACTTAGCAGGGTATGATAATTTAAAGCAGGCTATCCTTAAGGCTTATGAACTCAGACCAGAAGCCTATCGCCTTAAATTTCGTAATGCAAGGAAGAAACCTAATCATACTCATGTTGAGTTTGCTAAGTACCTCCGTGATTGTTTGTCTAGTTGGCTTTTGAGTGAAAATTTAACCAATTTAAATGAGGCAGTTGAGTTTTCCTGCTAGAACACTTTACCAACAATGTCGACAAGGAGATTTTCCAAAAGATCCGTGAGAAGCGCCCCGGCAAGCTGTCTGATGCTGACGTGTGGGCTGACGATCGAGTGTTGGCAACCAAGGATTTTACTGATCGTGCCAGATATGCCCCCCCCCCACGACTGCACGTGATGAGAAGTACCGAGCAGGTGGAAGTGGAGGGTACAGCAATAGTGGCCCTGGTCCCACATGTAACAATAACGGTGGAGACAAACAGAAATCACAAAATTCAGCCCTACCTGATTCCAGTGTTGTTAGGTGACATGGGTGTAAACAGACCGGACATATTAAACCAAACTGTCCCAAGGTAAAGTCTTCTGCAGCGCTTGCTAAGCCTGTGTCGTTAGTTGTTAGTATCCAGGGAGGAGGGGATGAATCTTTGTTACCGAGGTTGGAGGCAGACCGAAGAGTGAAACATGGGGTGCCAACGGCCGTGGCACAGCCTGCCCCCGACAAAGTGTCTCAACTAGGTACCAATGCAGGTCCAGAAGCCTCGCTCGCTTGGTGCCGGGCTTTCGTTCATGAGGGTGAAGTAGAGCTGTGTGGGAAGGTGTATCCAGTCAAGGTTCTTAGGGATTCGGGCGCGAAGCAGTCCTTGTGTTTGAACTTGACGGGGAAGCCGATAAAATCTGACGAGTTTGTGTTATGTCGAGGTGTAAACACTGAGGCCTGTTATAGCCTCGTTCCTGTTCATCTTAGGTGTCCTGTTGTCATGGCGACGGCAAAGGTAGCGGTCGTGGACACATTACCTGTGGAGGGGATTGATTTTCTGCTTGGAGCAGATATGGCAGGGAGTAGAGTCTTTCCACCTCCGGTAGTGGTGTCGGAGCAGGTACAGCCGGAGTAGAGGAACAAGGAGGCTAAGAAGCTGCCTCCCAATTTGTTTCCGGTGGGTGCTGTCACGAGATCTATGGCCCAGGTTGCACCGCCGGAGGAATTGTTTGGGGAGGAGATAGATCTGATCGAGGGGATGTACAGTAATGAATCTGCATCACCCATATTTTCGACTGATCTGCAGGGTGCCGAGGGTGTGCAGGACGAGGTGGAAAGCTCAGCAGAAAGCTCCTCACTCGTTTCGCCCGGTGCCAGAGGTGATACTGAATGGAGCGATCGGGTCCCTATGGGAGGGCCGGTTGATCTTGTATCATCGAATCAAACCGACTTGGAGGCTATACCTAATCTTACCACCGTGGCACCGGGGGAGATCGGTGAGACGCAGCAGAGTGATGCTTCATTGACACACTTGTTTTCTAATGTCAGGGAGAGTACTACAGACAGACGTAAGACCCATCAGCTCTGCCATATTAACATGTTGAAGAGGTACTATCGTGCGTTGGGCACACAGGCTATGTCACCTCATGGGGCTGGCCGAGAGAGTGGCCTGGGCGCCGATAAATCACCTGCTGGTGTTAACGGGGAGTTGTCTGAGGCAATTTGTGCTACTGTATCCGCTCAGAACAGGTCAGTGGGGAAAGTTGAGTCAGATACGGTCAATTTCTTGCCTATGTTATTGACTGGAGAGTTGGAGTCGGAGGTGCAGGGTGAGCCTGGGCCTGGTGGATGGTGGTTGGATAACCCACGTCCCGGGGCTAGCAGTTCATGGACTGTGGGAATGCCAGGCAAGGCTACTGCAGTGACTCTCAACCCCACTCTGCACTCTCCCCAATTCTCCGGTCCCAGGGACCAGGATGCCGTGTCTCGTTTCCCTGTCCTGGTTGTAGAAGGCATGATGGAGGAGAGGGAGCTTTTCCCAGGTGAGGCTGTGCCGGCGGGGACATGGGCCGAAAACGGGTACCTGGCCCTGCGGGAGAAATTGACCCATTTACCTCCGGAAAGGGTTGAGGAGATGTTTACTACCTTGTGGGCTTATCCACACATGTTCGGGGATGCACCCGGTTTGACATCTTGGGCGGTGCATGACATTGATGTAGGAGAGAATAAGCCTATAAAATTACCACCTTATAGAGTTAATCCACAGAAGCAGCTCGCTCTTGATGCTGAGCTGAGGTATATGGTTGACAAGGGCCTCATCAAGAAAGGCTGGAGTGAGTGGTCAAGCCCAGTAACTTTGCAGCCTAAGCCTGATGGTAAGATCCGCTTCTGTGTCGATTTTCGCAAAGTAAATTTACTCTCCAAGACAGATACCTACCCTTTACCGAGAGTCGATGACTCGGTAGACAAGATTGGGGCAGCCACGTTCATCACAAAAGTGTTCGTAGTTAAAGGGTATTGGCAAGTCCCACTAACCGAACGTGCCAAGAAAATCGCTAGTTTTGTGGTGGGTGGAGGAGTGTATCAATGCCAGGTAATGCCTTCCGGCTTGAAGAATGCTCCCGCCACATTTCAGCGGTTAATGGACAGGGTTGAGCATGATGTCCCCAATTGTTTAGTCTACATAGATGATGTTGTTGTTTATGACAAATTGGACCGACCATTTGGCCAATGTGGGGGAGCTTTTCTGGAAGTTGTCTGAGGCTGGTTTAGTGGTCAACCTGGCAAAATGCGAGTTCGTGCAGGCTCGGGTGCAATATCTAGGTTATGTTGTTGGCCACGGCCAGGTCTGTCCCCCTCGGGCGAAGGTGGAGGCTATCCAGAGTTTCCGAGCACCTCATAATAAGAAAGCCGTGCAACGTTTCCTTGGCATGATTGGCTATTATCGCCGGTTCATCAAAGGATATTCCACCGTGCTTGCCCCATTGACAAATTTGCTACAAAAGAACGAACCATATAAATGGACAACAGAGTGTGAGCAGGCTTTCAAAGATGTCAAAAGCCTCCTCTGTTGCTATCCTATTTTACTTGTCCCAGATTTCAGCAGGCCTTTCGTCTTGGCAGTAGACGCGAGCGATGTAGGTGCCGGCTCTGTGTTGATGCAAGAGTTCGGTGATGATGTTGAGCACTCCATTTCCTACTTTTCGAAAAAGTTTAACCGAGCACAAAAGAATTATTCTGTGATCGAAAGGGAGTTGCTAGCTATTATATTGAGTTTACACCATTTCGCTGTTTATTTGCCTCCATTTGGGCCCGTGCTCACAATTTACTCTGACCATCATCCTTTGCAGTTTCTTAATAAGCTCAAGGACAAAAACCAGAGACTTACTCGCTGGAGTTTGATGTTGCAAGAATATCATCTCGATGTTAGGCACATCCGTGGTGTTGATAATGTCCTGGCAGACTGTTTGTCCCGTGAGTCCTCTGAGGGGTGATAGGAGAGCACGAGGCTATTTAGTAAGTAAGTCATATTTACTCATGTTATAAAAAATCTATAAAATGTAAAAATACAAAAGACTGTCAATGTACATATTTTGCAGTTGTAAACTAATGATGAAAGTTTTGTTTCAAAGCTCCAAAACTTCTCCTCCCCCCCCCCCCCCCCGTGTGAGGGTGTCACATTGACCAGGGTTTATAGGGTCTTTTAGGAGTAGCTAGACTTTAGTGGTGCCTAGCTGTTCTCTGTATGCAGCTGTGCCAAGTCTATGAGAAAGACTTGGTATTGTCCAGATTCGTAACAATATATATATATATAATTATATATATATATATATATAAATATATAATTAGAGGGCAACTGGTCACGTGTGTGTGTGTGTGTGTGTGTCATCTCTCCTACAAAACCTTGTCATTATATTCATCACTTTTAATCATGATCTATATATTTTGATTACAGAAAAGGAATATGTTGGCTCTGTCTTGTTAAATTAAGTTAGGTCCGGTTATATAAGGTCAGACATGTTAACCCATAACTAGCGGCGCGCAACATAAGTCTAGTATAATAAATCTGGACTATCTGGCGGCGCTCGACATAGGTCGTGTGGCAATTTCAGCACGTAATGTTGCTGAGAGAGAGAGACAAGTGGTGGCAGGAGAGTAGCGAGCGTATGACTGCTCCAGACCACCGCGGTGAACCTACTGACACGAATCCCACCTCCTCCCTCCCTCTCTCACTCGCTATATACGGAATTGTATGGGGAAAGTGCTGAATTACATGCTTTTTGCACTCGCGTTGCGCAGTTGTTGCAAGAAAACTAGCCATCATAAAAGGATTGTTATGGTGTCATTGGAAAGCTCTGTTTATGCCCTTTCAGGGATAGATACTTGTTTTATTCTCTGGGTCTTATTTAGGCATGAAAATGATCACGTAAACAGCCCTATTTTGGCTAAAAACACCCCGCTGGGCGGTACATATAAATAAACCGCTAGCCCGCTAATCTAGTGTTAAACCAGGTCAGTTTTAATCCGGTTCGATATGGTGTGTGCCTTCCTAAACTGTGTAAATCCATCTACTAATAAACAAAATTAGGTAAGGTCAGGTCATGTATGCCACACCAGGTCAGTTCATATCCGATTGAAGCTGGTGTGTTCCTTCCTAAGATGAGTAAATTCATCTACTAATAAACATAATAAACTAAGAACGTTCAAGTCGTTTGTCTTGCACCCTCTTATTATTGGGGAGATGTGTCATTTTTCTGGTCCCCTCTCTCCCTCGTGTTAAGCCCCATTTGTTCTGAGATTAAAAAACGTTCGGCACATTAGTTTGGCGATTTTAACACCTTTCGCCCCATTTTGTTGTCGATTTCTTTCCTGGCGAGCAATAGCGAGCCTGATATTTTTAAAGGAAGCGGCCTTTGGCCGGGACATTTTTCTACCGAAAAAAATTAAAAAATTTAAATTTTTTGTTCGAAGCTTGATGGAGATCTAGCGAGAAAACTAAGAAATAAAGGAATAATTTAATTAATAACCTCCTCCCCCCCAATTTTTTTTTTAATAAAACCCGGCCCATCTCCCCTAAATGTATCTTGTTAGTAGATCGACCTCCTAGTTGTGTTAGGATGATTACATAGCGTGCGGTCGGAACTGCAACATATTTCATACTTATGAAATATGCAATTTGGGAAGGGCCTATGGAAGTCAAAACGTCAAATTCAAATTCAAATTCAAATTGTTTATTGTCTTATCCAGTGTTACGGTGTTATACTTTAGGATAATCTATATATTGTCTTATACAGTGTTACGGTGTTATACTTTAGGATAATCTATATATTGTCTTATACAGTGTTACGGTGTTATACTTTAGGATAATCTATATATTGTCTTATACAGTGTTACGGTGTTATACTTTAGGATAATCTATATATTGTCTTATACAGTGTTACGGTGTTATACTTTAGGATAATCTATATATTGTCTTATACAGTGTTACGGTGTTATACTTTAGGATAATCTATATATTGTCTTATACAGTGTTACGGTGTTATACTTTAGGATAATCTATATATTTGAAAGATACTCTTTACCCCTTTGGTTACTAATGGTATTTCGCAAGTGGAGCAAAATCGTCTATCATTAGCAAGAGTTATATAAAATGGCGCCACAGTACTGAAAAGGTTAATGGGGGTGACCTTCTTTTTTTATTTTTTTTCATGGTTGTATCCATTCGGCCCCATTCAGCCTACTGTTTTAAGATGTTTATCCCCATCCAGGTGTCGATTTATATCTGGCGAGCGATAGCGAGCCTTCATATTTTGGATAATAAGTTAGACAGGTGGCAAAATCTGTAAGTTTTTCGATCTAGTGATAACCAGAATATACTGCAAAATTCCTCATCGTTCTAAAGAGGTTAACATCACACGAACAAGTCATCTTTCGTACACAGGTAGGTAATTATATCGATTCTGTTTTAATATGATCTACTGTAGACATTTTAGTAACAACACAACATCTGATATATTTTGGTTTGGCTTGATATTAAATCGAGTTACATTAGGTCAGGTCAGGTGTGTTAGGTCAGGTCAGTTCGTAGCAGGTTCAGTCTGGGTGTGGTTCTTCCTAAGCCGAATAAAAGCATCTAGTGATAACCAGAATATACGGCAAACTGCCTCATCGTTCTAAAGAGGTTAACAGCACACGAACAAGTAATCTTTCGTACACAGAGTATGTAATTATATCGACCCCCGTTATGCTATGATGATTACACAACATTTGATACCAGAGCATAGTTTGGCCCTCACACATTAGTTAACTTAAGGGGGATGGGCTAGACCTAATAAAACACTACCTAGATCCCCCTTCAAGATAAATTTGTACATTTTTCGATAGAAAAAGGGCCCGGCCGAAGGCCGGTTTCTCTTACGCATTACAGGCTTGCTATCGCTCGCCACAAAAAATCGACACCTAAATGGTACAAAAGGTCTTGATATTGATGTAAAAATGGGACGAAAGGTTTTAAAATCGCCAAACTAATGGGCCGAAGGTCTTAAAATCTGAAAACTAGTGGGGCTAAACATGAGGAAGAAGGGGGACCAGAAAAAAACTCCTCTCCCTTTAACAGCACACGAACAAGCACTACATCTTTGCTTCACAAGGTATGTAATTATATCGACCCCCGTTATGCTATGATGATTATAGAACATTTGATACCAGAGCATAGTTTGGCTCATTGTCTTTTTTTTCTTTTTTTTTTTTTCCCAACTTACTTCTTCGGGCATAGGCTGTGAGCCTTAACATTCACCGCTTTACAATGAACAGTGAAGCCCGTGAGGTCTTGTTCCAGTCTAGGGAGTGAGACATGTGAAGCACGTAGAGTACAACGAGCATCTGCCATCTTGCCTTCACATGAGGCACGGTGCTCACTCATGGCCCGAAACGACCCCATCTCTGAAGCCACCTCGTTCCCGTGCTTCACTGTCTCACCCCCTACACTCGGACTCTCACACTTACACACACACGACGCCACCTGTTGAGCAGATAACTCACCAAACACTGTCTGGTTTAGTTGTCTGATTTGTGTAGATTTATGTTTGTAATTATATTTTCTGGTACCATAATAATGTCATGGCCAAACTATTATTTAGTTGTATAAGTTTACGTGTGTGTGTGTGTATTTTTTTTATTTTTATTTTTATTTTTTTTATTTACCATCATATTTTCGTGGCCAAATGCTGTTACCAGGACTCACTTTATATAACTGGAGGTCAGCTGGTCACATACTAGTCATTTATCTTGTAGCCATGTAATTATATCGATCCTCTTGTGTTAGCATCATTATGTAGCGTACCTTCTGGAAATAGAGATAATTTGTATGCTGTTGAGTGGTGGGAAGAACGTGTTGGTGTTTGGGATAGTATTTTTTAGTTTTAGGCTATTATTATTATTATTATTATTATTATTATTGTATCTGTGGGTTAATTTATATATTTATTTATTTATTATATTGTTTGTTATGATCCGTGTTACCTTTTCGTTAGGTGTTTATTGTATTATGGATTTAGTATTTTTGTTTTCTATTCTCTTGTATTAGGATCATTATGTAGTGTACCTTCTGGGAATAGAGAGCAAGGCCATTTTTATCATGTTAAGAGTTAAGGGGAGATAGTTGGTTTTTGTAGCCCCCTCCTCATGTTTAGCCCTATTAGTTTTTGAGATTGTAAGACGTCCCTTAAATTGGTTTGGCAATTTTAAGACCTTTCGCCCCATTTCTTTGTCAATATTAAGACCTTTCGTGCCCTTTAGGTGTCGATTTCTTTCCTGACGAGCGATAACGAGCCTACCGACAATGTACAAATTAATCTCGAAGTGGGATCTAATCGTTTTTTTAAAAAGTTTGATGGAGGTCTAGGGAGAAAACTAAAAAATCTATGAATATATAAGTAAATACAGTAGACCCAAACTGTATCCACTGTCCCCTTAAGACTTAAGTGGTGGGAAGAACGTGTTGATATTTGAGGTAGTATAATTTATATATTTTTATATTATTATTATTATTATAATTATAACGAGATTGTGCTTAACTTGAATAGAAGTATTAAACTTAGTAAATCGAAATAATATATAAAATCGTATCTTCTTGACAGCTGGTATACTTTATGAAACTTTCATTGTGATTTAGATGTACTTTACATAAACAATTCGCGCATTGGCCTCGATAATAGGAGACTTGTAATCGGTTGAATGTAATAATATTCAATAATTACGTTATTTGTAGAGTTCTATTTAAATAAATTGCACCACAGTGTTTCCCTTATTAAAATCTATCAGATACACAAAATTATTCCAATACATCTCTCAATTATAAAAATTATGTTATACATCTGGTAAAAAAAAGTCTCGGTGACTTCTTATACGCGACGAGGACTACTGGTGCCGCCCAAACAAACGTTCAAAACAAAACTCTTCCTATTGCATTATTTATTGATGAAATAGTTTGAATTTTGGATATGTGACGAGAAACCATACTATACAAAAAATTATGTTTCCATTTCACTCCAAACTGCATGGAAATAGTACAATAATAAGGCTTTTATATAACTGATAGCAATAGAATTCTATTCTCTATTCATATGCATATTATTATCGTAGCATAGGCCTATGTGTTACCAATCGTGATAATATATTTAGAATATGTGTCTTACTTATAATAGGTCATACTATGAGAGATTCGTCAAATAAAAATGTTAAATACCTTGGCAAATAATGATGTATTAAAGACGCTAGAAACACTATAAACACTTACAGTGTTTATAGCGCACACTTATGTGCATAAACTGCTGTCAAAATCCGCTCGAGCGCATTTTTTCTCGACTTACCTTACACGTTTTTACGAAAGTCAGTAAGTCAGCAGCCCACCCATACTCCCAAAGAGGGATAGGGAGGTTCAGCAGAAATCGCAAATACACTATCACACGTAGTGGGTGAGTAGTAGTGGGTGAGTAGTAGTATAGTAGTAGTCGTTCCCTAGTCATTCGACTTGCCAAGCACTCTTTCATCAATAATAAATGCACTGAACTGTTCAACTCTAGCTCTTCCCAAGCTTTCTGGCATCTAGCCAAAAACGTCTCTAACAATTTTTCTTCCTCGTCTTTCCCTCCCCTCTTCCACTCTGATGGCACAACCATCACTTCTTCCTCTGACAAAGCTGAACTCTTCGCTCAAACTTCGCTAGAAACTCCACCTTGGATGATTCCGGTGCTATTCTTCCCTCTCCACCCCCCTCTCTCCTACTTATGCCTAATATCTTAATCTCTTCTAAAGATGTACTTTCTACCCTCTCTGGGCTTAATACTAAGAAGGCGTACGGTCCGGACGGTGTTCCTCCTGTTGTACTAAAAAACTGTGCTTCCGTGCTGACTCCCTGCCTAGGCAAACTCTTTCGTCTCTGTCTCTCCTCTAACGTCTTCCCTTCTCGCTGGAAGTTTGCTCTCATTCAACCTGTCCCAAAGAAGGGTGACCGCTCTCAACCCTCCAACTATCGGTCAATTGCTCTCATCTCTTGTATCTCTAAAGTTTTTAAAACTATTCTTGCTTCTAAATTTCTTAAGCATTTCTCTTCCCATAATCTACTCTCAGATCGCCAGTATGGCTTCCTTAATGGTCGCTCTACTGGTGATTTTTCATATCTTACTAACTCTTGGTCATCCTCCTTTCGGGACTTCGGTGAGACCTTTTCTATTGCGCTAGATATATCGAAGGCCTTTGATAGAGTCTGGCACAAATCTTTAATTTCTAAACTCCCCTCCTTCAGTTTCTCTCCCTCCATCTGTGCCTTTGTCTCTAATTTCCTTTCCGGCCGTTCCATAGCTGCGTTTGTGGACGGCCATCGCTCACTTCCTCATGCTATCAACTCCGGTGTTCCTCAGGGCTTTGTCCTATCTCTCATTCTCCTTCTAATTTTCATAAATGATCTTCTCAACTGTACCTCCAGTCCCATCCATTCATACGCAGACGACTCTACCATACACTACTCCATTAGTTTTTCAGAACGCCATAGCAAGCAATCCCTCTAAGACGAACGCAATGAAGCCATACAACACTTATCCTCTGATCCAACTACTATTTCCAATTGGGGCAGAGAAAACCTAGTTACGTTTAATCTTCCAAAACCCCATTTCTCCATTTTACTATGGAAACTCCCAGAGGACTATCCCTTATTCTTCAACAATACAAAAATCAATCCATCTTCTCTCAACATTTTTGGTGTCTCTTTTTCTTCTGCTCTCACTTGGAAGGACCATTTTACCAATCTTGCTAAGGCAGCCTCCCAGAAGCTGGGTCTGCTCAATTGTCTCAAAGGGTTTTTTACCCGTGCGCAGCTTCGTGCTCTATAGGGGCACAGTGCGTCCTTGTATTGAGTATTGTTCACATGTGTGGGGTGGATCCTCTCACACTGCACTAATAGACAAAGTGGAAAGGACGGCCTTTCGTATCATTAACTCCCGCCCACTCACCAACTCTCTGCAATCTCTCTCTCTTTGCCGCAATGTTGCATCTCTCTCGCTATTCTATAGGCCTAGCTACTACAATAATCAATGCTCCTCAGAGCTATCCCAGTGTATACCACCTCCTCTACGTAGGGTACGTGGTACCCGTCTTGCAACACAATCCCACCCCTACTCTGTGCAACTCTCCAACCCAAGAGTGAAACGTTACTCTGTCTTTCTTCTTTCAACAGCTGAGCTCTGGAACTCTCTCCCAGAATCAATCTTTCCCTCTTAATTCCTATGACTTAAATTGCTTCAAACTCCGTGTGTCCAGGCATTTTGGCTCGAACGTCTTTTGATTTTGACTGTGTCACTCTTTCAACTCTGGGGGAGGCACTCGCTACAGGCAGTTCTGCCTTTTGTCTCCCTCACTCACATACCAAAAAAAAAAAAAAAAAAAAAAAGGGGCTGCCTGGCCGAACAGTCCCGAGCTCCTAAGGAAGGATATGGCTGACACCGAGTTTTCCTACAAAGCTCTCAAGGAGTGTGTGATGTGTTGTTGCCGTTAGTTGTTGTGTGTTATGCAGTCTTCCATAACGTGTTTGCTAGTGTGCAGTGATGTGTTATAACCCGGACAGGTGTCCTGGATAACTCAGAAGGGCTGGATGGTGCCCATATCGCAGTCTAGCCAGGTGGATTATGTACTCACAGGAAAGGGATTCTGAGGGATGGATTTCAAGGGGCCGTGCATGTAGCTGAGTGTTGTCATTGAGTGATTGGATAGATCGGTGGGTGATTTTAGTATGGATATGCCTCTAAAGGCTGGGTTGGGGTTGGCAAGGGGGGAGAGAAGACAGTATTTGTGTATGATAGCGAGTTTTAGGTGTTGCTTTGATATTTCTGGGTGTGTGTGGATGTTCTGCTATGTAGTGTAATCGATGGTGTTGGTTTGTGGAGGCTGCGGCAAGGAATTGCGTGCCTCTCATATCAAGGTGATCCTTGATTTTGAGGATTTTAGTTTCCTGGTGTAGGTGGTCTGTAGGTGTGGTAGCTGTGCAGCCAGTGATTATTTTGAGGGCTTTGTTCTGTATGGTCTGTAGGGTGTTGTGATGTATTTCAGAGAGGTTAGAGGCCCAGGCCTGGGTGGTAGTGGTGGGTGGGTGGTAGTGGGTGGGTGTTAGTAGCAGGTACGTGGGGATGGGTGGGTGGTAGTGATGGATGGCGGGTGGGTGTTAGTAGCAGGTGGGTGGTGGTGGGTGGGTGGTACTGAGTGGTAGTAGTGGGTGGGTAGTGGTGGGTGGTAGAAGTGGGTGGGTGGGTGATAGTGAATGATAGTGGGTGGGTGCTTAGATTTATTATTAGGCTTCCCGCAAGCGGTGCTCGGCATCTCAGCTAGTAGATGGCATATTAGTGTAATATATATATATATATATTGTGTGTGTGTGTGTGTTTGTGTATATATACCCGGCACTGCCTGGGGAAAATAAAAATAATCTAACCACCCACCCACTATTACACACCCACCCATTACTACCACAAACCCACTCCTACCCACCCACCCACTCACCTACCTACTAATACAGTTCAATCACTACTAACCAACCACCACCATCCACTTAATACTACCAACCACTATCATCCACCCACTACTGCCGCCCACGCACAGTATGGGCTATCTCATAATAATATATCTACATTTTCTACGTGTAAAATATGGGCTGCCGATCTCCGAGGGGGGGCTTCATCCCCGTTCCCCTAGCGGGTGAGGGGCAATTTTGTTTTCACTTAAAGAACATTTTTGGCTCCGTCTCAGTATGCATGCCAAGTATGGGCTCTCCATCTTGAAAACTGAGGGAGTAGATCGTGAAGAAACAAACAAACTGAAAGTGCTCTTTATTGTGTGTGTGTGTATATATATATATATATATATATATATATATATATATATATATATATATATATATATATATATATATATATATATATATATATATATAGAGAGAGAGAGAGAGAGAGAGAGAGAGAGAGAATTCTTCAACAACCTACAAATCAACCCTTCACCTTCTCTCAATATTTTAGGTATCTTATTTGATGCTGGTCTGCTCCCTTATATTGTGATGAAGGCAATATTTGCACATCACTAGCAAGTTAAACACCTTAAAGACACTTGTTACACGACAGTATTAATACACCAAGGACATGTAAACACAAGTTACGATCTTGGAACACTTTCTGCACCCTAGAAGAACACTTTATGCACAAGTTCGATATATCTGGTTACAGTGTGAACACGTATTATAATTATTATTATTATTATTTTTAATATTATTATTATTATTATTATTATTATTATATTATTATTATTATGTATATTGTTTGTTCTTTCATATATATTCTGTATATATACCTGTATATAGTATGTTATTAGTATTGTTATTATTTTATGTTTCTTTTTTATTTGGGTTTTTATTTTATTATGGTTGATCTATAATTATATCGATATATTTTAATGCTTATGTATTGTACCGTCTGGGAATAGAGACCAAGGCCATTTGTATGATGTTGAGTTGTGGAAAGAACGTGTTGATGTTTGAGATAGTTTAGTATTTTTGTTTTTGTTTATTAATTTACCGTTTCTCGGCTCACTCTCTTTCTCTCTGTATTGTGTGTTGTAGGCCTACTGTTCGTTAGTTTTTTATATTTAGGTGTTTACTGTATTGTTGTAAATCTGACGCTTTAACGAACTCTTTGTATTGTGATGGTTATGTAGCGTACGTTCTGGGACTATAGTCCGTTCATTCTAGGTTGGGTAGAAATCATAACTTCTAACCTCTGTAACTCAAAAACGGCTTTACCAAATGGGCTGTAGCTCCCCACACCTATTCCCTGACTGACTCGTCCCAACTCCACACCTATTCCCTGACTGACTCTTCCCAAATGGTAGAAATATTAGCTGGATTATTCTGGTCGTTTTTAAGTTATAGAGGTTAGTGGTCAAGATTGTGTACCTAATTATAATGGATAGACTATAGCAAGGTCATTTTACACCTGTTGAATGCTGCAATACAAAACATCATAGTATGGCCCTTATGGAGTGTGGCCATTTTGGAGTGTGGCACTTTTGGAATGTGGCCCTTTCGTAATATGGCACTTTTGGAGTATGGCTCTTTTGGAGTGTGGCCCTCTAGTAGTGTGGCCATTTTCCACTTGACACCTGATGGAATGGACCGAGCCAAATAATTTCCTGTGCGTATGGCGACCGGCCCGTATCAGTTGGGTTTTGTTCGCCGATCTTGACCACGGTCAGTTCTATGTTCTGCGGTTGAAACTGAATGTATGCTCTTAACATTTATTATAACATTTACAACAACATTTCCCAGTTACTGGTAAGGAATCATATTTTCCCTTTCAGATTTTGTCATAGGATTTTGTGTACCTACTCCCATCATTTGAATTCTTATATATATATATATATATATATATACAGTTTATATATATATATATATATATATATATATATATATATATATATATATACAGTTTATATATATATACCGGTATATATATATATATATATATATATATATATATATAAATATATAAAAATATATATAAAAAACTCGTCGGAGAATACACCCCTGGTTATGCGTACGGAACCATCAAAAAACACAAACCTGGGAACCCCCTCTGCCCCATCATCTCCCAGATCCCCACTGCCACCTACCAGATCGCCAAGGCCCTGTACAACCTCCTCACCCCCTACGTGCCCAGCCAATACAACCTTAACTCTGCCCACGATTTCTTGGAAATTTTACGAGACGCCCCCCGGAACAACAACCACACAATCGCCTCCCTCGACGTAGAAAGCCTGTTCACCAACGTGCCAGTGGATAGGACCATTGACATGATTCTACGTCGAATTTACCATTGCCCTGATACACCAACTGGACATCCCGGAGAAGGCCCTGAAAACACTACTGGAGCTGTGTACCAAGGAGGCCCCCTTCCTTTGCCCCCGGGACAACATGTACAAGCAGATAGACGGTGTGGCGATGGGCAGCCCCCTAGGAGTTCTTTTTGCGAACTTTTTTATGGGTACCATCGAGGAAGAGCTCCTAGCTGCCCAACGACCCACCGTCTACTGTAGATATGTGGATGACATCTTCGTGCAAATCAAGGACCTCCACGAACTACAGGAACTCCAGCGTCGCTTCATGACCTCCTCCGGACTTAACTTCACCTTTGAAAAATCTAACAATGGACAACTCCCCTTCCTCGACATCCTCGTAGCTCTGAACGACCATGGGTTCAAAACCACCGTCTACACTAAACCAACTAACACAGGACAATGCCTCAACGGCGATAGTGAATGCCCCTGCCGTTATCTTCTATCCTCCATCTCCGCCTATGTAAGGAGAGCCCTCACGCACGGCTCTACCTGGGCCGACACCCACCAGGAACTAGAAAGACTATCCCAAGTTTTAGTGAATAATGGATACTCCAACTTCGACATCTCCAGCACCATCAACCACCATCTTGAAAAATGGTACACCCAAAGCCCTCCCAACATTGACCCCACAATGAAATTAAGATCTTCTACAGCAATTACATGTCCTCTGAACACAAAAATGACGAGGCCGTCTTAAAAGAAATAATCTCCAAGCATGTCCACCCAACCAACCCGGAAAACAAAATCAAATTAATAATTTATTACAAATCCCCCAAGACCTCCAACCTCGTTCTCCGCAACAAACCAGCTTCCACCAAGATAAAGAGCCCGATGACCGACGATCACGTCTTTACCAACATACCTGTAATTATGAGGACTGTGGACCTCATTCCTATATTGGCATGACGCAGACTCGTCTTTCACGTCGGTTAACTCTTCACCTTCAGGCTGGAGCCATCAAAGACCACTATCTCACCCCCAACCACCCCCACCTCACACGCAACGAGTTAGAGAAACACACCACCATACTCGATAAAGAAAGTGACCCAAGGAGATTACCTATACTCGAAGCGTTATATATCCAAGCCTTACATCCTAACATCAACAACCAAACTCTGGACCTTCAGATCCTTCCTTCTGCCAAAAGGCACTACCCTACAGGACCTAACGCCCCTCCTCGCCCCCCGGTGCCCTTGACGCAGCCCCCCGCGCTACCTCCTTCAGCTTCGTCTTCTGCCGGCGCCACACGGACCACACAACTTAGGCCACGCCCCTCGACACGCAGCCAATCAGCTTTGACCCCGCCACCCGACCAACACCATCCCGCATCCAGTGCGCCTGCGTGAAGCGGTTTCCCCTTTTGCACTCCTAGAATACCCCTCCACCAATAGGAGACTTTTGCCCCCTGTTTTCCGCCTCCTCTGATCCTCCACCCTCTATATATACCCTTCCTGTTTACCTTTTATATCATTCTACCCTTTCTTGATAATGCTGGTTGTCCAGTGAAATGCGTCGTATATCCTGTATCTTCATGTATATTTATGTAACCCTGTACCACCATGAATTTTGCTCATCTCATTCATCTACTTCCTGCCACCCAGCGAAAACTCATCAGAGACCTGGAAACTTTGAATAATAAAATTTCCAACGCAGAAATTGCCATTTCTTTCAACCTCGTATGTATTAAAGAAAGAGAAAACAAAAAAAAAATATATATATATATATATATGTATATATATATATTAGAGAGAGAGAGGAGAAAGAGATGGAGGGAGGGTGAAATAGATAGATAAATCGACACCTAAATGGTACAAAAGTCTTGATATTGATGTAAAAATGGGACGAAAGGTTTTAAAATCGCCAAACTAATGGGCCGAACGTCTTAAAATCTGAAAACTAATGGGGCTAAACATGAGGAAGAAGGGGGACCAGAAAAAAATCCTCTCCCTTTAACAGCACACGAACAAGCACTACATCTTTGCTTCACAAGGTATGTAATTATATCGATCCCCGTTATGCTATGATGATTATAGAACATTTGATACCAGAGCATAGTTTGGCCCTCACCCATTGATTTGGCTCATTGTCTGGTTTAGTTGTCTGATTTGTGTAGATTTATGTTTGTAATTATAGTTTCTGGTACCATAATAATGTCATGGCCAAACTATTATTTAGTTGTATAAGTTTAAGTGCGTGTGTGTATTTTTTATTTTTATTTTTTATTTTTTTTATTTACCATCATATTTTCGTGGCCAAATGCTGTTACCACGACCCACTTTATATAACTGGAGGTCAGCTGGTCACATACTAGTCATTTATCTTGTAGCTATGTCATTATATCGATCCTCTTGTATCAGGATCATTATGTAGCGTACCTTCTGGGAATAGAGATAATTTGTATGCTGTTGAGTGGTGGGAAGAACGTGTTGGTGTTTGGGATAGTATTTTTTAGTTTTAGGCTATTATTATTATTATTAGTATTAGTATTATTATCTGTGGGTTAATTTATATATTTATTTATTTATTATATTGTTTGTTTTGATCCGTGTTACCTTTTCGTTAGGTGTTTATTGTATTATGGATTTAGTATTTTTTTTTCTTTTTTTCTATTCTCTTATATTAGAATCATTATGTAGTGTACCTTCTGGGAATAGAGAGCAAGGCCATTTTTATCATGTTAAGAGTTAAGGGGAGATAGTTGGTTTTTGTAGCCCCCTCTTCCTCATGTTTAGCCCTATTAGTTTTTCAGATTGTAAGACTTCATCGACTTCCCTGTGCGGGAGGCACAGGGAAGTCGAGGCCGGTGATTATGGTAGTAGTAGTATTGTGATGATTGTGGTAGTAGTGATTGATGATGGTGATTATGGTAGTAGAATTTAAACCCTGACAACGTCGGGTACCCCTCCTAGTACAGTATATACAGTAAAATATACCGGTATATATATATATATATATATGGGAGCGTCCGCCATGGGGTATTAGAGGTGCAAGTTGAAAAATCCGAAATTGAGATTTTCACTGCTCCCGTGAGGGCAACACTCTAGGCATCTCCTGGCAAAATTTTAGACTCGTAAAATAAAAATTACTGTAAATACAGCCCCCCACCACCAGGTGCGCAGTTTATGACGCGATTTACGCCAAATGAATACAATTTTTGGGGGTCCAGGTGGCATATTATTTACTTAGACTTGGTAAATTGCACTGGATCTTAGTACCAGAACATGTATCAAATCAATCAAGAGCAAACAGATGCAATAAATCGTCATTTGAGAGAGGAATCGTTGGGTAATGGATAAATTTAGTTTTTCGCCTTTTTCTCAAAACTATAATTATTCGAACAAAAAACCTAAAAACTTTAGTAATTTTGGTCCGATTTTAATAAATAAAAAAACATTGGAAAGAGGAGAGTAAATGCAGTAGAATGTACTGAGGAATTTTTGATAAACCCATAACTTTTTTAACAGGAGGCTTGAAACCGTTTACATATATTAAAAAACAAAACAAATATTAATACAAAACTATAAGGTGTATCAAAAATCCCTCTGAACATTCTATTGCATTTTATCTCCGTGGTCGTACAAGGATGATTCAGGTGTCATTAGAAAGCTCTATTATCGCCCTTTCACGGATACATAATTGTATTACGCTCTGACTCTTGTTTATGCATGAAAAAGAGCATGGAGTGAACCTCGTTCAGGGTAAATATGCCCGCCTGGCAGGTAGTAGAAGTTAAAAATATCCCCGTCCGTAAGGGGTTAATGAACGCAAGTATGTATACGTTCTAGGAGAGTTATATACAAAATATGAACACTTAGATCTTACACACAGATCTATATAACAATTACTACAAATTCTGAGAGATTAGCACATACACAATGAATAAGGATCTTAGGCACAGATCTATAGATAATTTAGCACTGTAATATTCACATATTTAAACCTTACCTTCACAGCAATAATCACAACGTAAGATACTCAGAGACACTTAGGGAAATATAGGAGGGTAGAGAGTTGAGAGTATGTCTGGCCGACGTTGAACGTAGATCCACAGGGCAGCACTTCAGGAGGTAATGCTTCTCACAATCAGGACTTCAGGATCCGGACTTCAGAAGGCACACAGCAGGTTATGCATACTCTCAGGCTGGGGGTAGGGCAAGACAAGGCTCCACTGTTGTTAGATGTCCCGGACTTCTCAGACTTAAGGACATTACCCCAGTGGTTGTTTGCTTACTTTTCCTATAGTTTCGTTGAGGCTATGTTTGACTTAATTCTTGCCTCTCACTTATTGGAATTCAAATGTAAAAAGGATATTGTAAAACGTTGTGATAAAGTTGTGATGGTTAATACTTAACTAAGACATACATGGTAATTATTGTTAGGTACATATGGATAATAGTTATTTTATTTAATACTTAGGTGATCGTTACTTAGCTTAGAATGCATGTAATATTGATTATAATGATTACTTCATAATTGAAGCTCTTTGGCAAACTTTGTAATAGTTCGCCTATCGTATTTTCTTCTTCTGCTATGTTGCATAGCTCTCCAGGCCCATCATAATTTGTAGACCTAATTAGTTCCACTTGTTCCGGTAGCACACTGGCCTTTGGTGTTTTACTTGCATAAACATTTCTTCGTTATACTACAAATCCGGGGTCTGGGCAAATGGTGGCTGGTGATTGACGAGCGTAGTTTGAAAACGCTGTTGTGATAGGGTATCAGGATTTCCCTTTACCTGGGGTGACTGTCCTAGATGACCTGGTCCCGTGTCCCATAGAGTCTGGGAATTTCCTGAGGTCATGGGGTGCTCGGGTAGACGTTGTTCCCTGCTTTTCTTCTGTTCCCGCTTCTTCTCTCTGCTAACTTGTTGGCTTGCAATCTTGCAGGTGTCCCTGGAGCCCGTTCTCATTAACCCCATCACTTCAGTGACATCTGAGAGTATTCCGTCTTGAGCCTGGATCGAGATGAGTGTATATAACGGGTGTACAAATTGATAAGGAATAATAAGACTTCAGAAAAGATACTGCAAGGGGTATGAGTAGCAATATTAAGTGCGATGAAATCACTTACACAGATCAAGATTTATGGGAGGACAAATGACTATGTAACGTGTACACAGATCGATAATTGAACAATTATTAGACACAGATTATTGGCACAGATCAAGAATAATGGAAAGACAAATGACTATGTAACGTGTACACAGATCGATAATTGAACAATAAATAGGCACAGATCCTTGGCACAGATCAACTTAATAACACTTCACGGAATACTCGCATATATTACCTTACCTTCAACAATAGCCACAAATTGAGATACGCAGAAACACTTAGGGTTAGCGTGGAGGAGGAAAAGGGCCAAGTACGAGGGACGAGGCGTCACATAGGTCCGGACACGGCAGCTGGACGTAAGGGGGCCACTCGTCAGGGGTCCAGGGGGCAGGGCCAGACGTCAGGGTACTGCTTCGGCAGGGGTCCAAGGGCAGGGGGGCAGCGGACAGCAGGCTCCTTCTCTCTCTCAGGCAAAGGACTCCCAGACAGAATTATCCGGACGGAGTGTTTAGGTAGTTATACTCCCGGACATATATCCGGATGGAGCAAGCTACTGAGTGTGAACTGACTTCCTGTAGTTTCAGTCGGTACATATTTGGGTTATTTCTCTTTGTCAGGTTGCGTGATCTCGTATGAATAGGGGCATAGTAAATACATAAAAGTGGGCTATGTTGAGGTTAATTATTACCTGAAAAATACATTATGGTGCTTAATGGCATCGCACTGAAGTTCTCGTCTGTTTGACCTTTTGTTCTTTCTTATATCATCAAGCCTGATGATGTAATTCGTGATTTCCTGTTCACTCATTATTATGGCTATTTGGACTGTTTGTGTAATGATTTTCTTCCGTGGCACTTTATATCACCATTTCACTTTTCTTCTCGTCTGGTAGCTTCTTGAGGATGGAGGGCTCCAACGATTTTAATATTCCCAGGGCTCTTTATGCTTAGATTGCATAAACACTTTTTCATCATAGCACTCGGAGGGGTATTCGGGGGAAAGTTCTGTCTAGGCTATTTGAGTCCTGCCCTGTGATTGGTGGGACCGCGTGAGGTGCTGATTGGAGGGGCTTGACCTGCCCTTCGGAGGTAACCCACCTGTACGGGGAATTAGAGCATGGGTATAGGGGTCAGATTTCCCGTTCTCTGGAGAATGGGAAATTAATCTATTTCTAAAACCTTTTCTTCTTGTCTCCCTGGATTCCCTTACGGTGGCTATCTTGTGTGGTTGTCCTTTTGGCTCCGTCATTTCAAAGAGTAACATGTAAGAGGGAGAGGAGGAAGACCCACAGGAACACTCTTGATTAGAGGGGGAATACATTAATATCTGACACCAATAAAAATGTAGGAAAGGTAGACGAGAAAGAGTGTGTGATAGAATATATAGGATGAGGGGATGAGGTTAAGTGTATGGAGTTTGGATAGGGACTTGATCATTTATTATCTTTCGTTACGCGCACACACACACTCACACACATTCTCTCTCTCTCTCTCTCTCTCTCTCTCTCTCTCTCTCTCGAACACCGACCCGTGGTAATAACGTTCTTGACATTGTACTTGCAACAAAAGAAGAATTAATAGAGAATTTGAATGTTGGTGATGAATTCAGTAACAGCGACCATCGTACAATAACTTTCACTTTAAACTTTACTAGTAACGAACCAAATAGTAGCATCGAAAAAGTCCCTAATTTCAAGAAAGCAAACTTTCATAAACTTAGAGCTATGTTAAAAGAAACTGACTGGAGCTTTTTAATTAACAATAACGACATAAATACATCTTGGAAGTTATTCGAAACCACTTACCTAAAAGCAGTGCAAGACTGAATACCATCGAAAATACGGCGTCCAGGCCATAATAATAAGCCCAAATGGTGGAATAAAGATATTTCAAACTGCCTGCTTGCTAAAAAATTTGCTAATGATAGATTAAAATCCTCACAAAATGACGAAGAACGGGTGAAATTTGTAGAGCTATGACGCAAAGCCAAAAAGTTAATTAAGCAAAGTAAAAAGACCCTAGAGTTACATATTGCGAATCAAAGTAAAACAAACCCGAAAGAATTCTATAGTTATATCAGAAAGAAAAAAGTAGTTACTTCAACAGTTACTGTTGGACCGTTAGTCGATGAAAATGGAGAATACACCAAAGACGAAGTACAAATGAGTAATGCCCTCAATACCTTCTTTGCATCAGTTTTTACAACAGAAGACCTCAGTGATATCCCTACACCATCGCCGATTCAGATTGATAATTCAGATGTTCTAAGCAATATCACCGTTACAGAGAGAGAAGTATTGAATTGTTTAGATAAACTCAAGGTAAATAAAACGCCTGGACCTGATACAATCTCGCCTAGAGTGTTCTAAAGGAAGCTAAGGATGAGCTCTCCAAACCACTGACATTACTATTCAATAAATCCTTGCAGTCTGGCACTATGCCTGATCAGTGGAAGATAGCCAACGTAACACTAACTAAAAGCGCATGGAATACAAGACGGTGTGTTGAAATTGATAGAAAATTGGCTCAGCGACAGAAAGCAAAGAGTAGTCATAAACGGTAAGGCATCTAAATGGACCAATGTAAGTAGCGGGGTACCCCAGGGATCGGTACTAGGACCAATTCTCTTTCTAATTTACATCAACGACATAGATGAGGGTCTCACCTGTACAATCTCAAAATTTGCTGACGATACAAAAATTGCAAATAGCGTACTCTCAAAAGATCAAGTTGACGATATGCAACACAATCTAGATAAATTGTCACATTGGGCTCAAATTTGGCAAATGAGTTTCAATGCGGATAAATGTAAAGTACTACATATCGGATACCTAAATGAGAAAGCAAACTATTCGATGAATGGCACTCAGCTTAAGAATGTAAACAGAGAAACTGATCTTGGAGTAACAATATCGAGTAACCTAAAACCGAGTCAACAATGTTCAGAAGTTGTTAAGAAGGCAAACAAAATAATTGGCTTTATAGGCAGGTAATTTGAGCATAAATCCAAAAACGTTATCCTAACCCTTTACAATTCCTTAGTCCGCCCTCTTCTGGAATACTGCGTTCAATGCTGGTGCCCTTATTACCAAAAAGACATAAACAAGCTAGAACGAGTTCAACGTAGAGTTACCAAAATGATACCTAGCCTAAAGAACAAACCATACGAAGAGCGTCTTAGAGAATTAAATCTATTTCCTTTAACCCAGCGCAGATTAAGAGGTGATTTAATTCAAGTGTTCAAAATCATCAAAGGCATCGACAATATGAACTGTAGTAAGTACTTCACTATCGACCAATCTAATTACACGCGGGGAAACGGTTGCAAAATTATTGGTAAATCTTTTAACTCACACGAATCTAAGAATTTCTTCTTCAATCGAGTTGTCAACTTGTGGAATGGGCTTCCCCGAGACGTTATAGACTGCAGCACTGTTGATTCATTTAAACTCCGCCTAGACAAATATCTCGCATCAAACCGGCGACTGACTGCGTTTGTAAATGAATAACTTTATTTTATCCTCCCCTCAGTTACTAACCCATATGTCCCCTACTAACTTCCTAGTACTGCCACGGACATTAGTTCCAGGGCAGTAGTTCCCTTTCCAATGTTCCCTTACCCACTGTAAACCACTGTTTGGACACTTGATCCTCAGTGTTTTGGAGGACAAGCAGCCTAGAAGGGTCACTAGACCTGTTGTTGCTTGATTTCCTTTGTACTCCTTTGTACTCCTTTGTACTCTCTCTCTCTCTCTCTCTCTCTCTCTCTCTCTCTCTCTCTCTCTCTATCTATCTATCTATCTATTTATCTATCTATTTATATCTATAATGAGCTGTTTCTCAATATCTGTCTCTACATGTTAATTAGTGCTGTACATCTTTGTATATGCTAACCGAATTACATATTATGGTTGATTGAAGTTGACTGGACTATGGATTTTAATAGATAATAGTTAATAATTATTTATTTTTTTCCTTGACGCTACCTTACGAAAGCAAAGGTAGCCTATATATTATTAAGTAAGAAAAACAAATTGTCCTGAAGGGGAGAAGAGCAGAGCCGGGTACGAGTAACTAAATTATGATAAGAGGAAGCATAAGGTGAGAGAGAGAGAGAGGTGAGAGTTAGTGTTACAAGAAGTAGTTAGTATTTCAAAGATCCTGCGGCTCATTGTGGTTAGATACTCAAATTGGGAAGATATATTATGAGTAGCGCGCTACGCTCATTGTGCAGCTGCGCAAAATACTCTCTACTCTCTTCTTGAACTGTTCTATTGAAGTACCATTTACAGCTTCAGAGAGAAAAAGATAGATAGATAGATACATAGATAGATGGATAGAGAGAGAGGGGGGGGGGGGGACGCACACCAGGCACTGAATATTCCACTCGATCAAGTATGGAGGAGGGAAAACACTAGCAAATATAATTGAGTTGGTGCAGGACAGAAAGAAAACGGGACGAAGAATTATGGGATGATAGATATATTTTGATAGATAAACAGACAGATGATATAGATAGATATAATATATAGTCGGATAGCTAGATAGATTTGTGTATTTATTTAAGGACGGAAAATACTGGGTAATATTATTTAGTTGGTGAAGACGAGTAAGAGAGAACGCCGAGGAAATAAAACGGGATGAAGAATTAAGAGAAGTAATATACATGCATTTTACAGATAAGGTTAAGAATATGGATACATAAGTAGTTCTATAGATACATGCATGCTGTATATAGATATATAGATGTAGATGTAGATAGGTAGATAGAAGCTGTAGATATATAGATACATTTAGTTTATATACGTAAATAGGTAGATAGCTAGATAATTAGATAGCTAGATAGAAGAATATGTAGATAGATAGATTAATAGATACATATATTAATAGGTGAAGGGGTGTTTTTCTGGACCACCTTCTCTCTTAATGTTTTGCCCCATTAGTTTTGACATTTTAAGTCGCTAACCTATTGATTTGGCTATATTAAGACGTTTTTACGCCTTTTATTTGTCAATTTTAAGACCTTTCGTGCCATTTAGGTGTCGTTTTTCCTTGCGAACGATAGTAATTTAGGAAGAACTGGCCTCTAGCAGGGGCACTTTTCTATCGAAAAATGCACACATTTCTTTACTGCGACGTCTTTTTCACCTTATTCTGGCTACTATTAGACGATTCTATTCAGTTTACAAAGGGCCTCCAGCAATCAACAGGCTTCGAACTATCTCACTTAACCCATTCTACCACCACAGATCCTTCTTAAACTGCATAAAATCGTCAAAATGTAGCTAGAATAAGAAAATTACAAAGACATCGCCGGTACAAAAGGGGTTAAGGGTACTTCATACATACTCAAAAACCATCGTGAGGGACCACGATGGTGAAATTCGTTGTGGACCGCGGGTTGAGTAGGCTTAATAATGTGACAAACAACCACGCAACGACAACGATATGGAGACAGCAACGAGATGGTATAGGACGGCGCCACGACAGCATAACGACAATGACGAGAGAAGGTCATGACTGAGTACGAACCCCCAACAGATGGTGCCACCAGGACAGAAGATTGCGGTATGAACGCATCAAGAGTGTGTCACGTGTGTGTTAAGACAGTGACAACGGTATCACGACATGTGGCTACTATTGAACAATTTTATTCAGATTAAAAAGGGCCTCCAGCAATCAACAGGCTTCGAACAATCTCACTTAACCAGTTGTACCACCACAGAACCTTCTTAAAACTTAAATAATTTAGGTGTCGATCTAATCCTGGCGAGAAATAGCGAGCCTGTAATTTTAGAGGGAATCGGCCTCCGACCAGGAAATTTTTCTACCGAAAATTGTAGACATTTATCTCGAAGGGAGATCTTGGGGATATATTTTTAAGTTTGATGGAGGTCAAAGGAGGAAAATAAAAAAATAATTAATATATATATATATATAGACCAAAAAACAAGCACTAGCCCCTTAAAGTGTAATATTCCCATGCTCAGAGAGAAAAAAAAAAAAAATCCCCGTTTGTGATGGTGGATCGTGAAGTCTCCCCAACATACCAACCATTAATTTCACCGAGGGTGAAGGGCCCAGTTGCTTTGAGGCATTACCGGGCGGGGAGAGGAAGCCCGAGTGTGAGTGTGGGGAGAGTTGTAGCCATTTTTTCTTTAACCCCTTCACCACCATAACGTAATTCTCATCATATTCTGGTTACCATTAGACGATTTTCTTTAGTAGATTATAATCTGCCTCTAGGACTCAAACGGGTAAATACGATCTCAATAAACCCTCTTAATGTCATAGGTCCTTGTTAACCCAATCAGTGCAGGCATATTTCTGCTATAATAGGGCTCATTCAGGCAATCCTCATTGCTTAAGCAAGTCCCTGAATGAAATTAAATGTTTACAGCAAATAACTAGAAGAAAACAGCTTAAAAAAGACACCAGAACGAGCTTCGTAGCGCGCGGGGTTCTCCCGCAGCGTTACTACAGACATCGGCAATATTCACTTACTGTATAATTAGCAATGTCATGCTACTATTGCCTTTGGCAACGCTGCATATATCTCGTGAGACATGGGGTGAGACTCTCGGTGTCCTGGCAGACGTGCCGGAGAGCGGACCGGGGCCTGCCGCGCTCCCGCTCACTCGCATACGTCTCCACAGGCTTTAATGGGCTAATTATTCCAGGATTTTTCCAGGCATTCCAAAACGGTTCCTGTAGTGAAAGGGTTAAGCTGCATAAAATTGTCTAATTATAGCCAGTATCAAAGGGTAAATGGCGTCACCATGCTGGAGGGGTTAATAAACGCCATATCGCTTACTTCTCGTTGTCATTTGAGTGGCATCCAGTGGAGAAGGATAATTGGAGGTTGGTTTATGATACTTTGTAGATAATTGCGTTCAACACCGCTCCCAAGGATTGCACGCATGACAGTGATCCTTTTCAAGCGATAGATATTATTATCATCAGTATTAACGTCAGTACAGTGACTAATTTTTCTCTGTATGTAAGAATGGGGCAAAAGGCAAAGTTGCCTGTAACGCCGCCGCCGCCGTCGCCCCCCTTCCCCCCTAGTTGAAAGAGTGCAGAGCCAAATTTAAGACACATAAAGACAAAATGTCGGAACACATGGAGCTTCAAGCATTTTAAGTTGTTGGCTGAGGGAAAGATAGATCGAAGGACACCGTTCCATTGTTAACTTGTCGAGTGGAAGGACTGTGAAATATGGAAATATTAGATCATGTTTGTCAGATTGGGAAATATCTCTATGGTTTCGAGAGATAAGTACTTTCTCCGTATCCTTTGATTGCTACAGGTCCTTCCTAAGCTGAAATACAATCGTCTAAATATACCATGAATAAAGTGAAAAGGCTTCATCATACTGTTTTCTGGCTATTATTAGACGATTTTAATCAGATTAGGATGGGTAGGCCTAGATGGAAGTCAGATGAGTAATTAAGATAGGCTTTGCCCTTTTTATTGCCACATATCCTCCCTATGCTGTATAAAATCGTCTAATGATAGCTAGAATGGGATATTACTGTTACGATACTAAGGTTACAAATATGGCAGCGACTGTAAACAAGTAAGCGTAATTATCCCTATAAATGAATGACCTGTGCCTGTCTCATTTTTCCCTCACCATGTGGATTGGGGGGATTACGAGGATTGTTGCTGTGTGTGTGTGTGTGTGTGTCGGATGTGTGTGTGTGTGTATGTGTGTTTCTTCGTTGTGTGTGTGTTGGTGGGTGATTAGTCTGTGTGTGTGTGTGTGTTTAATTATTGTTGATGTGTGTGTAGGTGATTAGTCTTTGTGTATGTGTTTGTGTTGGCACTGACGGTGATTAGTGTGTGTGTGTGTTTGGAGATTAGTCTTTATGTACGTTTGTGTGAAAGTAGTATGTGAAAGATTCTTACTGTGTATATGTTAGTAAGAGTGATCAGTTTGTGTGTACTCACCTAACTGTACTCGCCTAATGTAGTGTACAGGATTTGAGTTTTTAGGCTCGTATTGTCCCGCTTCCCACTTCATCATCCAACTGATTCCACATATTAACACTTCTATATGGAAAGCTGAATTTCCTCACATTTCCTTTACATCTGCCTTTCTTTAACTTGCAACTATGTCCTCTAGTCTTCCCTTTATCTCCCTCGATAAAGTCCTCCTTGTCTATCCTTTCCAATCCCCTAACACATTTATACATCATAATCATATCCCCTCTTTCTCTTCTTTCACTTAGCGTTGGCAAGTTCAATCTCTCTAATCTCTCTTCATATGTCAGTTCTCTTAGTTCTGGAATCATCTTAGTTGCAGCTCTCTGTACTTTCTCCAACTTAATTATATGTTTTTTTAAGATGGGGTGACCATACCACTGCCGCATATTCCAATTTAGGTCTCACCATTGATTTTATTATATTTACTAGCATCTCTTCATTCAAATAGTTGAATGCTATTTTCACTTTATTCAACAGGCCATAAGGTTCTCCCACTATTTTGTTAATATGGCTCTCGGGTGAAAGATCTCCCTGTATTATAATGCCCAAGTCCTTTTCTTTCTCTGAGGGGTTACTCATGCATTCTCCTAGTTTATATTCCCAATGGGGTCTTCTTTTACTCACACCCCCTTCCATCACATGACATTTATCTTTGTTAAAATCCGATTTCCACATCTTGCTCCATTGGTCAATCTTATCCAGACCACTCTGTAGCTCTCCACAACTGTTTTCGTCCACTATATGTTTCATAATCTTTGCATCGTCAGCAAACATATTCATGTATGCATTTATTTCCTTCGGCATGTCATTTATATAGACCAGAAACATAATTGGAGCCAACACTGATCCCTGTGGAACTTCGCTTGTAACATCCCTCCATGTTGATAAGCTGCCTCTTATCATGGTTCTCATCTATCTGCCCGAGAGATAGTCCTCCATCCATTTCAACAAATTACCCTGCACCCCTCCAAACTTCTTCAACTTCCATCTAAGTCTACTATGAGGAACTCTGTCAAAGGCCTTCTTTATATCAAGATACACACAGTCCACCCATCCTTCTCTCTCTTGTAGTATATCTATCATCCTATCATAAAAGCTCAGCAGATTAGTAACACATGATTTTCCCTCTTTGAATCCAAATTGTCTTACAGAAAGTAAATTATTTTCTTCCAAGTACTTTATCCATCTTTTATTAATAATCTTCTCACACATTTTACAAACAACACTTGTCAGTGACACTGGTCTATAGTTTAGCGGCTGCTCCCTACTCCCACCTTTGTAGATTGGTACTACATTAGCCCTTTTCCAGTCTAGTGGTAATTTTCCAACTTCAATAGAGTACTTAATTATTTCATATAAAGGTTTTACCAATTCCTCAGCACATTCGTTTAGAATCCATCCTGCTATATTGTCTGGGCCCATAGATTTTCTCACATCTAGTCCCTTCATAAGTTCTAGTAGTTCCTCTGGTTGGAAGATAATATCCCCCAATTTTTCATCATTTAGGTATATAATCTCTGGTTCTAAAAATTGTTCATCCATAGCATAAACTGAATGTAATGTATTATTCATGACTTCACATATATTCTCATCATCCTCATAAATATTGCCTCCTTCCCTCAGCTTCATTATTTTGTCCTTAACCTTCATTTTGCTATTTACATACCTGTAGAACAATTTAGGATCACTTCCACATTTGTCCACAATGTTT
>CM064518.1:1819322-1844312 GCA_032716605.1 Paralithodes platypus
TTTTTTTCATAATTTCTTGCTTCCTGTTTCCTACTTCTGACATACTCGTTCCTTCGCTTCCTATATGTATTCCAGGTCTGTTCATTTCTCCTTCTTCTGGCTATGTTCCATGTCTTATTTCTCTTATCCCTAGCTATTCTACATTTATCATTAACCCGGCAAGCGCGATAGGCCTCACGGAAGGCTTCCTATAGGGAACGCGATAGGCCTCACGGAAGCAAGACCATAAAAAAAGCCTTCCCAAAAAAAAAGGGCCTATCAAAACAAAGGATTTTGTCTCTAGGTGAGATAATTCCCCTCTAGTACTCATCCATGTGTTTCTCACCCCTCCCCCTCCCCTCCTTCCCCACCTTATTCCCCCCTCCCCCCCCTCCTCAATTATCACCTATTTTTCCTCTTATTATCATCATTTATCGGTTATTTTTCTCTCCCGCGATAATGTAGGACAAGTGGGTTGCATAAAAGATCGTTATGCAACACCCAGACACCGGCACACACCGCCCCGCTCGTCTCAGTTGACTCCCAGACAGCGAGAGGGGAGGGCTGCCTGTGGCTCTCTCTCGCCTGAGATTATGACCGGGTGGCCAATATCTTCGTTTTTCACCACCCAAATGCTTTTCCCACTTATTTTAGCACTCTTGAAGGTTCATATATACATCATATATGTAAAATAAAAGCATACCGAAAACAAATAATGCTTTATATTGTAAATATAACGAATTCTGTCAGAATCCAGGGCTAGAAATGCACAAATAACTACCCTAGCACCTAGGTCTATATCGCGCTTGTCAGGTTAAACCAGTCTTTTATCTTTTCAGTCTTATTTCCTTGTCTTGGCACATACCTGTTTACAATATCATCATAAATGTTTTTAAACACAGTATTTGTCAGCCAGAGTGGACAGAAGGGTGCTGAGCTGGTATGGTCATGTTGAACGAATGGGAGATGAAAGGCTTACAAAGAGAATATGTGAGTCAGGTACAAGGGGAGATAGAAGGGCAGGAAGACCCCCATTGAGATGGAGAGACTGTGTAAGAAAGGCTTTGGATGATAGAGGAATGACTATAGATCAGGCAGGGGAAGTGGTGGTGGACAGGAGTGAATGGAGAATGCTTGTGAATAGTTGAGTGAACACGTGGTAATTTGGAGTAAGGGGTCGGGCGCAAGTTCGACTAGATAATAGTCCATCAGGCGCCTGGCCCGGGGGGACGATTAATATGAAGGGTGTGCCTGGAAGTGTGGTGGGAGGGCTTGTGGCTTTGGCTCCGCTGCATGTCTGCCTGCCGAGATCGGAACCTCTCCGGGTGGTCAGGGGCCGGGGGAGTGCTGGAGCGACCTTGGTAACCCGGGTCTCTGGGTCTTCTCCTGGGTGACCTGGATGTGTGTGAGTTTGTGTTTTTTATCTGTGTTTATTTTTTGTTTTATGTTGTTTTTGTGTTTTCCCTGTTCTTGCTCTGTCTTGAGTCGGCTACCCCCAAAATGGGGATTGGGCCTGAGCATATAGATAGATAGATAGATAGATTTATCATTAACATTGTTTTTCTGTTCAATTTCACTCCAGTCTGCATCCCTGAAGCAACTTTTTAATAGCTTAATATCTGCTTTCCCATAGTTCAATCTCCTTTCTTTATGTTCTTCTCTCTCTAGCATTGTTGGATAACCCATCAGGGTTTCCATTTCAATTACCACATGATCACTATTTCCTAGCGGAGGTAGGTATTTAGTATTTATAATCATATCTGGATCTCTTGTAAACACCAAGTCTAATCTAGACGATTCATCTTTACCCCTTCTTCTTGTGTTTTCATTAATATTCTGAATTAGCAGGTTTTCTGTAACCAAGTCTAGTAGTACATTCCCCCATGAATTCATATTACTACCTGCGTTTCCCTCCTCCCAATTAACCTCTCTACAATTGAAATCCCCTATCAATATTAACTCGTTGTTTCTGTGAAATAAGTGTTCCATAGTTTTGATCATCTCCTTATTTAATCCTTGGTATTCTTCCTCTTTCCAGGCCCTCGTATATAGTGGCATATATGCTACCGCAATATCAGTGTTTTCATTATTTTCATTAATTACCTCCACTGCTATAATTTCTGCTTTATTGTTTTGTAAATCTATCATTTTAACTTTTAATTTATTGTGTGTAATGATTAATACTCCTCCACCCATCTTGCCCTTCCTATCCCTTCTCCACAAATTATAGTTATCCCATCCCATCACTTCCAGACTCATATCTTTATTTAATTTTGTTTCACATAAACACATTATCATGGGCTTTTCTTGTTTTATGAGGTCACCAATCTCCAATGTTTTGGATATTAAACCATCCACATTGCTATACACCAGTTTACAGTTGCTACTTTTATATGTTGTACTATGTTTTGTTTTCCTCGTTTTTAATCCCTCTTCTTCGCCAACTCCCCTTCCTAATTCTCTCGTCGCACCCCCCCCCCCTCCCTCTCTCTCCCCTCCCTCTCGTCCCCCCCCCCCCCCCTCCTCCTTCTCGTCCTCCCCCTCCGCCTCCGTTCCCCCCCTCTTCATTTACCATTTCTTCACTTTCCCGTCGATATTTCGATAGATTTGTTTTTGTTTTATCTACCTCTGACCTATTTTCGTTATTTTCTCTCACTTCCTTTGTTATTTCTCTCATATTATCGCGCTCTTCTGCATTCAAGTCTTTCCTTAATATAACGTTGGTGTATTTCCCTTCCTGACTCAGTTTCCAGCTGTTCCTCAATACCTCTTCTGCTGCTTTCGTAGACTTAAATCTAATTTTAATAGGCCTCCTCTCCCCCTTCTTATACTTTCCCAACCTCCAACTATCTTCCACCTCCTTCTTCCAACCTTCCTTTCCTACTCTGTCCAACACCTCTAACATGTCATCAACCTTCTTCATTTCTGCAACTTTCCTGTCATTTCTGTCCATTATTTCCTCCTCCACTTCTCCAATCATTATCACACATCTATTCTTTTCCATTAGACCAGTTACCTGTCTCTCATTTTGCCTTATGTCCTACACTACTTTCTTTCTTAGATTATTACCCTGCCACTCCTTTTGTTCATCCACAATAGTTTTAACCCACTGAGCCCCAGCTAAATATCAATAAATGTACACCCAGGGACCGGCAGGTTTTGAATTTTTTTTTCTCCAGAAACAATAGCGAATGGGTTAGGAATGAAGGAAAAACCACAAAAAACTATCAAAAAGGTCAAAAATTGGTCCTACGGAGCCCCCGAAAACGGATTTTACAAGAGTAAAAAATTGAAGGCAAAAACACAAAAATTGCGCGCTCACGCGCACGCGGTTGGACTTTGAGAGTTTTCAACCATCGTCAAGGTTGCGTGGGATACTTCCACAGTTCCCATACAAATCTAAGCCCTCTAGGTGCCATAGGACCGGAGTAATTAACACTGACGCAGACGTATGCGTCGCTGGGGTTTAGCGTTACATACATTGCTGACGCAAACAGTGCGTCGCTGGGGCTCAGTGGGTTTAGACTAGCCTCTGTGTGTGTGTGTGTGTGTGTGTGTGTGGAAGGTTGCATTCTGAGGTATTTGTATGTCCATATTTAGAATTGCTTTTCTCTTTTGATACACCAGGATTTTTTATACATTTTCTTAATCTGGGCTTTGCTTATTAACTCTGCTTCCTCACTTTTTTCTTCCTATCTCGATTTGTTGAGAGCGAGAGAGATGGAGAGAAGTATGTTTGACTGTGATATCGCGTTTTCTATGTGTTTCATTCAGTCTAGCCTATGCGTTCGAGATCTCGTTTTCTTATTTTGAGTGTTTCACCTTCCTCCAGCCTCATTCCCCCCTCCCCCACCCCCTTCTCTCTCTCTCTCTCTCTCTGGACTAAGTGGCCCGCTTCTGTGTATCCAAGAGATTATGTTCTGTTGGTTTGTGGCAAGTGGTGTGTCTGGTTTCGAGATTTTTAAGTCTGGTTCTGAAATTGCTATACCTCTGTTGCAATTAGATTTTTGTTTTTGTTTTGTTTTTTTGTTTTTTGTTTTTTTAGTTCTCGACATCGTCTCATTATTTTGCTTCTATTTTATCGTAATGATTTTATCTCGTACTGTTTTTATCTCGTTCTTTATTATTATGTCTTACCTCGCTCTTTTTTTATCATGTACTTTTTTGTATCTTACTTTTTTTTATCGTTCTTTTTTATTGTTCTTTTTATTTTGTTCTTTGTATATTTCGTTCTTTTTTATCTTGTCTTTTTTAATCTCCATATTTGTTGTTATCTCGTTCTTTATTATCTCGTTCTTTTATTATCATTCTTTGTTTATATCGTTCTTTTTATCTCGATATGTTTTGTTATTTCGTTCTTTATTATCGTGTTCTTTTATTATATTTTTTTTATATCGTCATTTTTATCTCGTACTTTTTGTTATCTAGTATTATTTTATCTCGTTCTTTTTATATCTCGTTCTTAGTTTTATCTCGTTTTCTTTATCTCGTCTATTCACTCCCGACTCGTTATCTGTTTTGACTCTTTTTTTTTTTTTAATCTTCCTCTTCTCTCTTCTTTGTTACTATTTTGTTCATCTCGTATTCTCGTTTCGATTTGTTCAACTTCGTTCTCATTATAGGTAGGCCCATAGGTGCCTGTGTGTGTGTGTGTGTTCGTGATTAGTATGTGTTTGTTTATTTAGTGTATGTGTGTGTTGTTGTTTGTTGGTGATTAGTATGTGTGTGTGTTAGTGTCTGTTGGTGATTAGCATGTGTTTGTGTATTTAGTGTGTGTGTGTGTGTGTTTGAAGATTGTTGCTGTCGAGGGGATAATTTCGTTTTAAAATTGGAATGAATATGATGAAAGAATATAGAAAAATGTACATGAAGTTACATTCTATCTATCTATCTATATGCTCAGGCCCAATCCCCATTTTGGGGGTAGCCGACTCAAGACAGAGCAAGAACAGGGAAAACACAAAAACAACATAAAACAAAAAATAAACACAGATAATAAAAAACCCAACAAACTCTCACACATCCCGCGTCACCCAGGAGAAGACCCACAGAGAACAGGGTTACCAAGGTCGCTCCAGCCACTGCCCCCGGCCCCTGACAACCAGGAGAGGTTCCGATCTCGGCAGGCAGGCACATGCAGCGGAGCCCAAAGCGGACAAGCCCTCCCACCACACTTCCAGGCACACCCTTCATATTAATCGTCTCCCCGGGCCAGGCGCCTGATGGACTATTATCTAGTCCAAACTTGCGCCCGACCCCTTACTCCAAATGACCACGTGTTCCCTCATATATTCACAAGCATTCTCCATGCACTCTTGTACACAACCACTTCCCCTGCTTGATCTATAGTCATTCCTCTATCATACAAAGCCTTTCTTACACAGTCTCTCCATCTCAATGGGGGTCTTCATGCCCTTCTATCTCACCTTGTACCTGACTCACATATTCTCTTTGTAAGCCTTTCATCTCCCATTCGTTCAACATGACCATACCAGCTCAGCACCCTTCTGTCCACTCTGGCTGACAAATGTTCCTGCTGCCCCACTCTCCTACGTATCTCTTCATTTCCTCAATCTATCTCTACGAGTAACTCCACACATACTCCTCAAGCAGCTAATCTCCATCACATCCAGCCCTCTTTTCTCCTTTTTCTTCAGAGCCCATGTATCAGCCCCATACATCACTGTTGGCACAACAATTCCTTGATACAGTGCACTTTTTACTTGCACTCCGAGATTTCTAGTCTTCCACATACTTCCCATTGCTCCGAAAACCTTCCTTCCTTCACACACTCTCTGTTTTACCTCCACTTCCATACCTCCACTCCTGCTTATTGTTCCTCCTAGATATTTAAAACACTCTACTTGTTCCAATTTTTCCCCATCCAGCCTCACTTCTAGATTCACCCTATGAGCACCCCTATTACATACCATTACTTTACTCTTATTGATGTTCACCTTCAGTTTCCTCCTTCCACAAACCACACCAAACTCTTTGACTACCCGCTGCAGTTTCTCCTCAGAATCCGCCACCAATGCTGTGTCATCAGCGAACAGCAACTGATTCAAATCCCAATCTCTACCATTCTTTCCTACTAAACCTAATCCTCTTCCCATAGTTCTCATTTTCACCTCCCTCACCACACCATCCATAAACATATTAAACAGCCATGGTGACATTACACAAACCCTGTCGCAAACCTACCATTACCGAAAACCATTCACTCAACTCACCATTTCCTACTCTCACACATGCTCTGCTCCCTTCATAAAAACTCTTAACTGCTTCTAACAAATTTCCTCCAATTTCATAAATCCTTAACACCTTCCACATTGCTTCACGGTCCACACGATCATACGCTTTTTCCAAGTCCATAAAAGCCCAAAATATCTCCTTATGCTTCTCTAAATACTTCTCGCATAACTGTCTTACTGCAAACATCTGATCCACGCACCCTCTTCCCCTCCTAAAACCGCACTGTTCTTCTCCTATTGCAACTTCCGTACACTTTATTATCCTCTCTATCAACACCCTGCCATACAGCTTTCCAACCAATGACAATAAACTAATACCTCTATAACTTGAACACTCCTGCCGATCTCCCTTCCCCTTGTACAACGGCACAATACAGGCACTCTTCCAGTCTATTGGTACCATTGACACAGCAAAGCACACATTGAAAAGTCTCACCAACCAATCTATTATCACATCTCCACCCTTCTTTATACACTCCACAGCAATACCATCCAAACCTTCTGCTTTTCCAGCTCTCATTTTTGCACTGCTTCTTTCACCGCATTTTCCTCAATCCTTTCATTAATTCCCTGCCACCTGGGGCTGCCTGGGGAACCGATCTCCATCCACCTCGGCTTTCAATCACTGCTTCTCTTCCATCTCTTGTATTTAACAAAGATTCAAAATACTCGCAATATATTTTACTCACTTCATCTGGTTCCACTAGTAATTCTCCATTTTCATCTTTCACTCACTCTTACCTCTTTTGTCCTCCTTTCCTTACTTAGATTTAACCTCCTTCCACAACATCTTCTTTCGTTTCTTCAAAAATTCTCACTCAGCCTTTGGCCCCACCTTTCGTTTGCATCTTTATTAGCTTCTCTAATTTTACGTTGTGCCTCTCTCCTTTTCTCCTTGTACCTCTACCCATACATCAACACTACCATCCTGTAAAAACACTCTCAAAACACTGTCTCTTCTCCTCAACTGCCTTTCTCACCATATCATTCCACCACCTCGCTTCCCTTCCTGATACCTCTGCCTCCTACTTTCCTTTTTCCGAATAATACCTCTGCACTTGCTTTCACTCCTTCCTTAAACTGTTGCCATTCAACCTCTACTTCTCTCTCTTACATCTCTGTTCTCACTGCCATCCACTTTTCATTTAGTCTTTCCTTGCACTCCCCCTCTTTTCACTCTTCTCTTAACTCACTAACTTTTATTACCTTCTCTTACTTCACGCTTGTCTCTTATTCTACTGTAAACTCTTAAACTCTTAGCTTTCCCTCCACCAGGTTAATGACAGCTGACATACCCTAGCCTCACCTCTCATCACATTCACATCCAGCAGTCTACACAATCTTTCCCTTGGTCACCAGCAAATAATTCAATCAATGCACTCTCTACCATCTCTCACCTCACAAGTCTATGCCAGTGTGTACTTGTGTATACGCCTTTTTTGAAGAAAGTATTACCTACACTCAATCTACACTCTTCACATTAAATTTTTCAGTCTTTCTCCACTCTCGCTTTTACACAGTCCCACACCAAAACTACCGATGACTCCCTAAACGGGCTCATTTCCTACCCTAGCATTTCGGTCCCCTAAAACTATAACATTTTCAGTTTCATCAAACCCTTGTAGACAATTCTCTCAAATCCTCCCAGAAAACCCTCTACCTCGTATAACTCTCTTTCACTTCCTGGTCAATAAGAACTTACAAAAACCACACCTTTCACCCTTAAACCGCATTCTCACCCACATTAGGCCTTGATGATACCTCTTTCCACTCTTTTTCTATAAACTCTCTCAACTCATTCAACGCATAAGCCACTCCTCTTTCCCCATGGCTCACCCGTCTACTCCAGACTTTCTACCTATCACATTTCAAAAATCCACTTCTCCCTCTTCCTGTCATCTTTGTGTCATTCAGTGCAAGGACACTATAATAATAATAATAAAATAAAAAATAATAATATAAAATAAAAATAATAATAATAATAAGAAAAAAATAAACACACAACCAAAGACCGACATTAGTCAGGCCATTACCAAAATAAAGGTAATTTTGGTTTTTTCTAGTGTGATTGTGATGAGGGAGACAAACGGCATAACTGCCCATGCAGCGGAGTGCCTCCCCCAGATTTCATAGAGTGACAGGGCCAAAATTCAAGGGACGGTTCGAGGCTAAAATGCCTGGACACACGGAGTTTGAAGAAATTTAAGTCATAGGAACGAGGGAAAGGACTGATCTGGGAGGAGAATTCCAGAGCTCAGCAGGTTGAACAGAAGAAAGTATGATAATAGCATTTCACTCTTGGGTGGGCGAGTTGCACAGAGTTAGGGGTGGGATTGTGTTGCAAGGCGGGTACTACGTACCCTACGTAGAGGAGGCTGGTATACACTAGGAAAAGTTCCGAGGAACACTGATTATTGTAGTAGCGATAGAATAGCGAGAGAGATGCAACATTGTGGCGAAGAGAGAGATTGCAGAGAGTTGGTGAGTGGACGGGAGTTAATGATACGAAAGGCTTTCCTTTCTACTTTATCTAGGAATGCTGTGTGAGAGGATCCTCCCCACACATGTGAACAATACTCAATACAAGGACGCACTGGGCCCCTGTACAGAACAAGAAAGCTGAGCAGGAGTAAGGAAACCCCTTGAGGCGATTGAGCACACCCAGCTTCTGGGAGGCTGCCTTAGCAAGACTGGTAATATGGTCCTTCCAAGTGAGAGCAGAAGAAAAAGAGACACCGAGAACATTGAGAGAAGATGAAGGGTTGATTTTTGTATTCTTGAACATAATGCCCTTTGTATCTGTTTAAGGGGGTGTGAGGGGTTTTATTGGCTTATTTATATATATCTTTTTGTTATGTTTTAAGCTTCCTCCCTAGACCTCCATCAAGCTTTAAAGAAACACCCCATGACCCTCCTTCAAGATAAATTTGTAAAAAAAAATATAGAAAAATGGCCGGTTATCACTATACTGTATTATATTTTTTCACCAACCAACTTCACTTCTAAGCTCAATTAATGAAATCAACAAATACATGTGGCACTCCAAGGACTCGAACCTAGGAATCACACAGAAATTCTGCGCACTTATGCATTACGCTATCAAGACAGTTAAAGAAATATGCACAAAGAAATATGCACAAAGAAATATGTACAAATGGAACCAATCTATGAAATCATCAAATCTTCACTGAATGAGGGAGACCTGCCAGTGGAATGGAAGAGAGCTAACATAGTACCAATTTACAAAGGAGGAGACAGAGAAAATCTGCTTAACTACAGACCGGTGTCCCTCACCAGCATTGTTTGTAAAATTTGTGAGAAAATTATAAGGAAAAAGTGGACACACTTCATTGAGGGACAGGGGGTGCTTAGCGAGAAACAGTTTGGATTTAGGGAAGGGAGATCTTGTGTATCTAATTTATTAAGCTTTTATAGCAGAGTTGTAGATGTTACACAGGAGAGAGAGGGATGGGTTGACTGTGTTTACCTGGACCTGAAAAAGGCCTTTGACAGGGTGCCTCACAAAAGGTTATTGTGGAAATTGCAGGTTGTTGGAGGTGTACATGGTAGGATGTTAAAATGGATGGAAAACATTTTAATAGGAAGAGAAATGAGGACCACGATACGAGATGAATATATCACAGTGGAGGAGTGTGACGAGCGGAGTACCACAGGGATCAGTGTTGGGTCCGATAATGTTCCTACTTTATGTAAATGACATGCCAGAAAACTTGAATAGTCATATGAATATGTTTGCGGATGACGCTAAGATCATGAAGAATGTCACCTGTATAGAAAGTTGTCAGGATCTTCAAAAGGACCTAGATGAGTTGCACAGATGGAGCCAAACCTGGAAAATGAGTTTCAATGCAGAAAAGTGTCATGTTTTGGAAGTGGGAAGAAGTGAGATAAGGCCAAGCTGGGAGTACAAATTAGGAATTGAAATAATCGGCAAAACACGGCATGAGAAGGACCTTGGAGTGATAATACAAGATGATCTATCCCCGGAGAAGCATATTAACATGTATCATTGGAGGAGCATATGGAATAATAACCAATATGAGAGTGGCATTTAACTATTTGGATGAAGAAATGTTAAGAAAACTGATAATGACTATGATAAGACCAAGATTAGAATATGCAGCAGTGATATGGTCACCACATTTGAAAAAAACATATAAACAAATTAGAGAAAGTCCAAAGGATAGCAACGAAGATGATCCCAATATTGAAGGAGTTGACATATGAGGAAAGACTTAAGACACTACAACTGCCTACCTTGAAAGAGAGAAGGGATCGAGGCGACTTAATAACGATGTTCAAGGGAGTAAAAAGTTTGGAACGAGTAGATAGGGAAGATCTATTCGTGAGGGATAATGGAAGGACAAGAGGGCACGAGTTAAGCTGAGGAAGGGCAGATGTCGTAAGGACACAAAGAATTTCAGCTTCCCATATAGGAGTATAGAGACTTGGAACAACTTGGAGGAGGAGGTGGTGAGAGCGAGGAACATTAACATGTTCAAATCTAGGTTGGATAAAAGTAAATATGGAAATAGGGCAACATAAGTTATGATATGTTAGTCCAAAAATACTGGGAACTGGGAATATCCATTACGATACTTGTCTAAGTAAAATGGATTGATTATAAAGTAACTAAGACAGGACAACACGAGCGCTGCTCAATTCCTGTAAACTACAAATAGGTAAATACAAATAGGTAAATACAAAGAAATATGCACAAAGAAATATGCACAAAGAAATATGCACAAAAAAATATGCACAAAGAAATATGTACAAAGTACAGTAATATGCACAAAGAAATATGTACAAAGAAATATGCACAAAGAAATATGCACAAAAAAATATGCACAGAGAAATATGCACAAAGAAATATGCTCGCTATCGCTCGCCAGGAAAAAAATCGACACCTAAATTGTACGAAAGGTCTTAATATTGACAGAAATAAGGTGAAAGGTCTTAAAATCGCCAAACTAATGGACCGAACATCTTACAATCTAAAAACTAATGGGGTTAACATGAGGGAGAAGGGGGGCCAGAAAAATCAACCATCTCCCTTAACAATTACAAATCTACTGATCACTACTTTAATGTTGTCATAACTTTCTTTATTTGGCAGAACTTCCAATTATCAAAATTAATTTATCCCCAGAATACGCAGCTGCAGGCAAGACCTCCCAAAAATCCATCCTTCTGAATCCTCCCTTTCTCGCGAGGACAGAGTCCACCTGGCCAGGCTGAGATGTGGGCACCATACAGCCCTTCTGAGTTATCAGAAGAGACTGGATGACTCCGTCGTCGACAACTGCCCAGGATGTAACACAGCACCCCATATTGTATTATAGGTAGTGCCAACGAACTTGACAATTATCTCGACCCCTTACCTCTTCATAACTCAAAAAGGAACTTGAGCAAACTGGCTGTAAATTTCCACAACTATTTCCTGGTGGACTCTTCCCAAATGATAGAAATGCCAGCCTGATTGCTTTCATTCATTTCGAGTTATAAGAAGTTAACCCCTTCAGACTCATTGACGCAGAGGTTGCCAGATTAGCAATAAGAAATAGAGTTATCTCACTCTTATAATTACCTCTCCAAAATTAGTTTTCTGCCCACAGCTAACTCAAAGACAACTGCAGAGGTTGAAGTAACTAAACTAAAGGTTTCTAAATACCCCTGATGGTAACAAAGGCTTTAAAGTATCCCTAATAGGCTCAACACAGCTAACTCAAAGACAACTGCAGAGGTTGAAGTAACTAAACTAAAGGTTTCTAAATACCCCTGATGGTAACAAAGGCTTTAAAGTATCCCTAATAGGCCCGAAATCGTGTCATATGTCGGAGAGGGTTAAGGGGTCCAGATTATTGTCAAGTTCGTTGGCGCTACCTATAGTAAACACATCATAGAAGACTGCATTCTACACAATCACTTACGCCAACAACATAATCTACACTCGTTGAGAGCTCTGTGGGAAAGCCCGATCGTGGCCATGGCCTTCCTTAGGGACTTGGGGCTGTTCGGCCAGTCAGCCTAAGGAACGACAACAACAACAACAAAAATGATGCCTTTCTTCATTTCAATCTGGCTATCATTAACCCATTCAGTACCGGGGACGTCCTTTTCATCATATTCTGGCAACTATTAGACAATTTTATTCAGCTTAGGAAGGACCGCTAGGAATAATAAGGCTTCACACTATCTTAACCAACCCTTCTAACTATCACAGATCCATCCTAAGCTGCTCAAAATCGTCTAAATCTAGCTAGAATAAAAGATAACACACGTCGCTGGTACTCAAAGGTTAAACTATTATTATAGGTTTGACTCCTGCAAGGAGATAAAGAAAACCTAATATTTAGTAGTGGCCCCGTAATCATTGACGATTATGCCTATTACATAAGGCTACCTCTTCAAACGCCCATACGCGCAGTTTGAAACTACCGCCGCAGAGCTCAGAGGAACCTTCATCATAAGCACACGCTAAATCACTCATGGTTCGTCTTTATGATTGGGTTCTCACTACGAAAAAACTTCGCAACAAATAAAAAATAAAAATAAAATAAGAATAACTATTCATAAGCTTTCCATATTCCGTGGATGTACTTCTGTGGATTCTTGGACCAGACGCTGACTAGCGCATTATTCCACCTTCACTGACATATCAAGTATACCAAAATCCTTAATACATCAACGAATGGGAAGGGGATGGTCGGGAGGGCTCCAGTCGTCAATGATTACGGGGCCACTACTAAATATTAGGTGTTCTTTATCTCCTTGCAGGAGTCAAACCTATAATTTATTAGTGGCCCCTCCATCATTGATGATTATGCCTGATATCTAAGACTGGAGGGGGACATTCGTAATCATATCATAACCATTGCATATAGAATAGGCAGATAATCAAACAACCACATAGTATTCTTACTTTGTAAAAAATTATATATTTATGTATAAACTTTATACAACATATAAAAAGGGGTACAAGCAGGGGCGTGCTTAAAGAAGCCTGCTTGAGGAAAAATGGTAACAATGAGAATCTGTTCACAGATCTAAAAGTTAAAGGCACCCCACTTAAATTAAGTGGTGAAAAATAAAACTTTATGTTTACATGTGCACATATAAACCCCATTATTCTAATGTGTATATTCCTTAAAATTAGACACAAAAAATAGAATAAATTCTTGTACTTATTGCAGAAGTACTTACTAAAATGATACTCGTAGTTGAAACTACCGAGAACTCTAAAAATGAAATTGCTTCCACAGTGTATCCCACTTAAAGAAACAATTTTTGTACTTTATGTATTGTACCTCAACAACATTTCCCGTAGGCCTTACTACCGAGAAATTTTAATCACAACCTTTATACATTGTATCACAGCTCGTATACTCTGTACATATCCTCCGGCGGGGTCTAGGGTGTCTTATGTTTCACTGACTGCCCCCCCCCCCCCCCCCTCTTTCTTAACCTAAACAATTAGTGACTAAGAGACCCATCTAGACCCTTTGCCGTAAAGCTACACTTGGCATTGATGGTTTGTCTAGTGCTACCGACAGGTATCGAGTCAAAAACGTATGATTTGAAGCCCATAGTTGAGTAGTAGCTATCTTCACAACAGATTTTTTTTTTAGAAAACGTAAAGATACTGCCCATTTGCGTAAATCGTGGGCCCGACCCACTACGCCGGGATTACTCTCTTTAACCCTCCAGCCCCGGGGGCTATAGCTTGCGACTGTGCTCCGGTACCGGGTGTTTTGACGATCTTTGGCCTATGTTAACTACTCTGTAAGTCAATGAATATGTCATGTAATGTTGTGAATAAAAAAGAATAATGTTCCACAAACCTTCCTCTGTCGAATGGCGTTAGGTAGAGGTCTCTAGCCCCTCTGGTTGCATAATGGTGAGCGCGGGAAGACGAGTGCTTTTCGGCGGCAAATTCTTCCCGCGTTCGGACGCGTCGCCTCGGCCATGGCTACGACGCACCTAGCCGCTCGCCGCGCCAAAGTATTTATCTCCCTTAGACGATTTTAGTGTTTGATATTGAGAATGTGATGTTTATTTGATATTTTCTAGTTATTTTGAGGCCAATTATATAAAATATGTTTATTAGGGTATCACTGTCACTGATATTGCTAATTTTCACTCGATACCGTACATTTTATTAGTAATTGAGGTAGCTTATTGTTGTATTAGGCACTGATTATTCGTTATCACAGGTGTTTATTATACTTTGGCCATCAAATATTAGGTCTTGTGTCACTTTCACTTTGACAAATATGCTTTAGAGTGTCACTGTCACTGATAATGCTCATTTTCACTCGATACCGTACATTTTATTAGTAATTGAGGTAGGTTATTGTTGTATTAGGCACTGATTATTCGTTATCACAGGTGTTTATTATACTTTGGCCATCAAATATTAGGTCTTGTGTCACTTTCACTTTGACAAATATGCTTTAGAGAGTGTCACTGTCACTGATAATGCTCATTTTCACTCGATACCGTACATTTTATTAGTAATTGAGGTAGGTTATTGTTGTATTAGGCACTGATTATTCGTTATCACAGGTGTTTATTATACTTTGGCCATCAAATATTAGGTCTTGTGTCACTTTCACTTTGACAAATATGCTTTTAGAGTGTCACTGTCACTGATAATGCTCATTTTCACTCGATACCGTACATTTTATTAGTAATTGAGGTAGGTTATTGTTGTATTAGGCACTGATTATTCGTTATCACAGGTGTTTATTATACTTTGGCCATCAAATATTAGGTCTTGTGTCACTTTCACTTAGTTATATGATTTGTAAACGATTTATATACAATTTATTGTGTCTTTTTTCACTGATTTCTATATTTCTATAGGTTCTAATCATATGAATGTCACTTGGTATATACATATGTGTCACTTTCACATATTATTATGGTGTAATTGTATTTGTATCAATGTTCTCATAATACATGACTTTTGTATTACAATAAATTGGTTTTCTTCCACTTTTTGCCTATATATAATTATAGTGTACATATTGTCATTTTATTTGGCAATTTCAGTATGATTATTAGAACTCCAGCTTGGAGTGGTAATCAAAGAAGCAATCTACAGCACAGAGTGCCACCTTGCACTCCACACACTCCAGGGTTGACTTTTTACCTGACCTCGGCTTCACCCTGCTGTTGTAGCAGACATGGCACCGCTTCTGCTGTGTTCTTCCGGATTCATTCTGAGGCAGGGAACCAAGCCTGTGCCTAGTCAAGTATTGAGCAGACTGCAAGCGGTCAATAACGGCGGGCCCAGGATGTGCCACTGCCCTCTGAGGCATAGCATACTTCTCCAGGAGCTCCGTCAACACCTGCTTTTGGAACCTCCGCAGGCTATTGAACTTCATGGGTGTGTTCACATTCCGAAGCTTGTATATGTTGTAGGCATTCAGAACTGACATGTCCACCATATGCAGAAAGAACTTTTTGTACCATCTGCACGAGGTACGCAGGCAGTCAATGAAGCCTATCTGCATGTCGGACTTGTCCACCAGCCTCATGTTGATGTTGTAGTCCAGGACAGCATCGGGCTTGGTCACCCTGGCCTGGGTGCGGCGATCCACCTTGCCAGTCTCCACCATTTCACCCTTGTGGATGGTGGTCAGGAGGTTGACCTTCCGCTGGTCGTGCCAGTGGATAGCCAGAATGGGCCCCGACTTCTTCTTGAACACATCACCTTTTTTGGTCTTTGGAGGGAAAGGTGGCATGCCCTTCCTTTTCCCTCGTACTGTGCCTACAGTCCCCGTCTTGCGCTCATGCAGGTACTGTGAGAGAGTGGGGGACGTGTAATAATTGTCCGTGTAGAGGACGTGATTCTTATGAAAGTAGCGGTCCATCATGGCTTGCACCACTGCTCCGCCAAAGCCAATGAGGGGGTCCACAAGCAAGTCCCCTTCCTTCCCGCTGTAGACCAGGAAGTCCAGGACATAGCCAGTTTGGCAGTCGCACAGCACAAAGAATTTTATGCCAAAGCGATGTCTTTTTGAGGGGATGTACTGCCGGAAGCTGAGTTTTCCCTGGAACAGCACAAGAGACTCGTCAATGACGACCTTGCGGAAGGGCTTGAAGTAGGAGGTGAAGCGTTCTCGCATCATCTCATACAACGTCCTAATCTTCCACAGCTTGTCTGGGAGGTGGACGTCAAGGTTGGTGACAAGATGGAGCGCTGCGAGGATATCAAGGTACCGGTCGCGAGACATATATTTCCCGAAGGCAGGGGTGGATATCAGATCATTGGTGATCCAATAGTCAGGCAACCTATGCTTCTTGACATGAGGCATTAGCATGGTGAGTGCCAGGAACACCATGAACTCTTTATGAGTCACTGGGGTCCACTGCCTCATGTGGCCCTTGGTCACCTTTCCCAAAAAGTGGACCTGGAATTGGTGCTGCTTATTTGTCTCTTTGACAACATAGCCTACCACCTCCTCATCAAAGAAGGCCTCAAACAGTTCGTGTGGTGGAGCATTGGGGCCTGCAGGAAAATTGGGGGTAACGCCTGAACCCTCCAGTACCTCATCAAAAGCTGGCACATCAGGGTTGTATGCATCCTCATCAACTACGTCTTGCCACTGAAAAACGTAGAATGGGTCTTGTCTACGCTGACGAGGAGCTCCAGCTGGTGGCCCAGCACGCCCACGGCCAACTCGGGAGGCGCGCGCCCTAGGGCGGCGAGGGCGGCGGCCAGGGCGGTGGGCAGCACGACGGGCAGCACGACGCCGGGCCAAGCGGATGGGTCGAGGGTCGTCGATGTCCATATAGTCATCGTCAGAGTGGTCATCTTGCCCTGACGGTGGACCTATGTAATCATGGCCAGAGTCTTGAGAGAGGTGCCCTTCATCATCAGTGGCCCCCACATAATCTGGCGGGGAACCAGTGATGCGTGGGCGGCGTGCGGGTGGGCGAGGTGGGGAAGGAGTGGCAGGTGAGGCTGTGTCCCCCCGAGGTCCCGGGCTCCTTGGCCTGCGACGAGTGACAGAAAGCAATGTTTCACTGTCACTAGGGCCAGGTATTGGTGATGCGAGCTCAAAGACTTCTTCAGGAAGACATGTTGAAGGCGGGAGAGGTGGGGAGGACCGTGGGGAAAGTTGCGGGGACGTATGGCCGGGGTGGACGCCGCGGGAGCCTCGAACAAAACTCTCTTACTTTTCTTAATTTTCTTGGTATATTTCCTACCTTTCCCCTTTTCGGCAGCAGTATGTCTCCTGTCGGGGGACCTAGGAGGCAAATAGGCCGAAAGTGTGGGGTCCTCAACCCTTGGCAATGGTGGGGGTGGTGGGGAAGAATGCGGGGCATCCGGGTCATCTTGGGTGGCGTGGGTAGATAAGGGAGACAATGGCGGACGAGAAGGGTCACCACGCTGACCCTCACTCACAGCCTCATCAAGTAGTTTTGCTTGTTCCCTAGCTGCCGCGGCCGCCTTCTCAAGTATTTTCTGCTTATACAAATGTAGCTTGAAAGGCGATTTACCAGGGGAAGGGCTTGGCGTCGTGTCACTTAAGCGAAATTTGGTGAGTGACCTTGAACTCTCCCACTCGCTCACTCTCTCAAGTTCACTGTCTTTAGGTAAACCAGCTTCCTCAACAACTGGTACATCACCTTCATCACTCTCATCACTGTCATGTTCTCTCGCAAATCCCAGGAATTGCTCTTCTTTATCACTCTCATGGCCATAATCACTCGACTTATAATTACTGGAGTCGTCACTGACTTCATCATCAACATTATGCTTGGCATCAGCTCGCTCATAAAGTCTCAATGTCGTCTCAATACCTCCGGGAGATAACACATTTAGGCGATGGCGTCGGGGTAAGGCGCGACGAACAAGCAAGGGCGTCGTAGGAAGCACGGTATCGGACACAGCGGAATCACTATTTGGCGTACTGTCCATGATGGCGTCGGGGTAGATACTGTTGCTGTGGCGGAGTTTACGCCTGGTGGCGCCACCTACCGTCCCACGATACCGAAAATGTACGCGCGGCATTCGAAAGCACGCATGCAAGCAATGGGCGTTCAAGAGCCCTTCCGGGTTGCGCGGGCCGAGGTTGTTATGGGCGTTCAAGAGCCCATCCGGGTTGGAGGGGTTAATGACTTCTACTAGCAGAGAAGCCATTTTACGTTTCATTAATCTTTTACCTGTACTCGATACCCATAACGCACCTTGTTGGTTAAGAGGTGCCACTCTCATATATTTGGTTAAAGCTTGTAGAGGACACAAATTATGGTGCACTTTACCCCGTTTCAACGCCGGCACCGTGAACTCTAAGAAAACATGTTCACTGTGTTCATTCTTGGCAATGAACCCTGGGGAAGGAGCAATATGAATGCAATCATTTAGTCTACCAATCCTTATGCAATTAGGGGTGTTGCTCATCGCCGCCAGCTCAGACACCCTGTTACCAGTTGCCAAAGCCATAAGGAACGACCTACCCCAGTCAGTCCGTGAAAAGAGAACACTGTATTCCTTCAGACGTAGCCTGAACCGGACAGCTGCGAGAAGGGAGCACCAAGCTTATGTCTACTACTAAATACGACATAAGAGATAGACAAACCAAACTGAAATTATTACTGATTACGGATTACTGATATTTACTATAGGATGTAAGGTATCTTAAAATAACCCCCTAGAAATACTTTTTCTAAAGTATCTATTTCTTTATCCTCCCCTTTTCCCCAGCTAACCTAATCCCACAAGGACCCCAATGGAAATACGCCTAACAGCCTTATTGGGCTATCCTTAGTTGGAATTATGCAAGGCTGGTACATGTCATATTTGTAACAAACTATGTGGTACCAACTCTGTAAATTGCTGACTGAATAAATATTATTATTATTATTATTATTATTAAGGAACACAGCCTTTTTTAATAGCAATTCAAAATCTGCCGTATTCTGATACAGACGGGAATGAAGCAAAGATAACGCTTTGTCAAGAGACCAGGTAGGCATGAGCTGACGGGGAGGTGGGCGGAGTTTGAAGCATGCTCTCATGAAACCTGTTTCTTCCGCTTGTGGTATGGTTAGACCTGTAAGGTCAAAGAATGGCACCCTGATAGCTGTTAAGTGATTTTTTAGAGTCACTACAGATAGACGTTTCTGTTCAAACAAATAGTTTAAGTAATTAAAAACTAATGCCACCGAAGGTACTGTCTGTTCTGTTCTGTTCTGTTCTAACTATCCAAGAAGTAAAGGACTGCCAATGAGATTGATATTGCCTCTTGGTAGATTGTGTGTACTGATTCATAAATTTATCTGTCACGTTTCTACCATACGGAGTTAGCCACTTGGCCTCCTGAATGTCCACAATGCAAAAGTCAGCGAGGTCTTTAGGTTGCCAATCATGTCTAAGTGGAAATACCTGACCGGGAGCGACACCGGGTTCGGGCACCACATTCTCAATTGCTGGTACCACAACTGCGCCGGCCATAGGGGCGCGATTAATGAGACTACGCCTCGATAATCCTGTAGTTTGTTGACTACGTGGCACATTAGAGAAGCGTCTGGTGGCGGAAACAGATAAATGGAACTCCACTTGTTCCAATCCGTCACCAATGCGTCGGGCCCCCCCGCCGGCGTTAATGTCCGGTGTGTGAGGTACCGAGGGAGTTTGTGATTCTCCTCTGACGCAAACAGATCCACTTGTGGACGGTAAGGCTCTGCAATCATTTGATCAAAATTTTTTTGCTTGAGTGCCCACTCTACTGTTGTGCTCTGTCTCCGAGACAGCGCGTCTGCCCAGACGTTTGCTACGCCTGGGAGATATGATGCATGAAGATGAATGTGCAGCTTGTTGGCTAGCACAAAAATCTTTTCTGACACGTCTAGCAACTTCCGAGATCTCGTTGACCCTTGTTTCTGAATGCAGTGAACTGCATTGAGATTGTCCATCCTGAAGGCCACCGACTTGCCCCGTAAAGTAGAGCCGTTAACCTGAAGGAAATACAAGGGGACTAGTAACTCTTTTACATTTATGTGAGAGGTTTCTTAAGGGGACCAAAGCCCTTGACCCTGATGCCCGAGGTTTGACTGAAAGCCCCAACCTATCGTCCCTGACGCATCCGTGTCCACCCATACCGTCGGCGGAGGAGAGGTCCATGACATGACTGAGTGCAACATTTCCCTCTTCGCCCAGACCACTAGTAAGCCGTGTTTAATGTTGGGATAGGCCATAATTTTCCCGCCAGTAATAGTGGGAAATATTTGTTGCCCTCCAAGATTAAACGTTTGACTTTCAACCGGCCCAACTTCACAGTTAGTTGAACCCAGTTGAGAGAACCGACTAGAGATTCCCAGAGTCTCCGTGTCGTAGTCAGACTGTGGAGAAACATAAACAGTTTCTTCCGAAATCTGTTTCGATTGTCCACACTCTGACTCAGAGTGAGAGATGCTGTGTCCCAGACCAGCCCTATCCACTGAATTACTCATGAGGGAACAAGGTTTGACTTTACCAAGTTGACCTTGAATCCTAGAGATTTGACATGGTTTAACGTAATGTTGACATGAGTGTTGCATAACTTTTCTGTCTCTGCCACCACCAGCCAGTCGTCCAGATACCACAAGATCCTGATCCCTTGTTCTAAAATGGGCATCAGGGCTTGCCGGACTAATTTTGTGAATATGCGTGGCGCTAGGTTCAACCCAAACGGCATCCTTTGAAAGACATGTCTGATGCATTATTCGTAAAGCCAGAACATTTTTAAATCTCTTGTTTACCGGGACATGCCAATACGCGTCTGTCAGGTCTAATGAACACATCCACCCTCCCGGCGGAAGTGTTAGCCTGATTTGATTCACTGTCAGCATCCTGAAGGACACGTTGTGAATGTGGAGATTCAAATAAGACAGGTCTACGACCGGTCTCATCTGAATACTGTCCCTTTTTGGTACTAGAAATAGTTTGGATGTAAACACCAGGTAAGTCGGGGGGACGGGGATAATGACACTCTTGGTAATCATCTCCTGAACTAGTGACTCCACCTCTAAAGAAACATGATTGGCCTTTGTTGGCTGACGTAAGCGAGGTCGCCGGAGCCACTGCCAAGTTATGCCTTTGCGTACCACAGTCCTCGCCCATGTTCTTAATGGCCATGCCTGATGACACGCCCGGAAGGACCCAGTTAGCAGACTGGGGTTCGCCGGCTGGACTACCCTCTTTTCCAACACGCCTTTGACTGGCCCCGGGAGTGAGAGAGACCTTAGTTTTTTGCTGGTGGAGGTGTACCCTTGGACAACTGGCCGGGTTTGGCTGGAGGCGGGCCCTGACCTGGTCGTTGGTGAAACTTGTGGCCTTTACCTGAGAAATTACCCTGTTTATACCTGAACTGAGCCTGACCCTGGGTGGAAGGGGACTTTGGCTGATGAAAAGGCTTAGACCCACTAGTTTGAGCTTTTGAAACTGGTTTGGGTTTAGGGAAAGTGAAGGTAGGTTTCTTAGGTTGAGAGGGACTTTGTTTGAATGCTTGTGCCATATTGAAAACAGTCTTTCCAAACTGCTGGTGAAATCAAAGAAGGAGTTAGAACTGGAGACAGAACTACTGTACTTGGCTTGCAATACGGTCAGGAAGTTTCTTCACTAAGAACATCCTCAGATTCTGCCTTGCTCGAGCTGCCTCTAATAAGGCCGTCCGAATATCTCCTAAAGACTGAATGGAAGTCTGGAGAAGCAAGCGCCGGGAAAGTTCAATGGCTTTCTTGACTTCTGCGGCTTCTATTGCCTGAGAAGAGCATAACAGTGACTTTGTTACTTGCTGGGTAACAATATATTGCGAAAACAGTCTAAACGCTTTTCCTCTTAACCTAAACTCGCGGTCTAAGTGAGCTGGGGAAGGCGTGCTAAAAGGATCTTTTAATTCGCACAAATTAATTTTAGGGGCAGCCAAGAAATCAAACAAAGCAGAGGAGACTCCGCCGGCACTAAAAACCGGAAGAGAGAACCAAGAATGGTGTACTTGAGGGATTTGGTGGGAAGATTTTGACGTGAAAGTAGTGGCAAAATTTTGAGCCTCTGTTTCCCATTCCACCCAAGGTCCCGTACCCAACTGCCCCACCTGCAAGACTGGATTAGAGGCCGAGTCTGTGATCGGAAACATATCCAACTCCGGCGTCAAAGCAGAAAGTGCCTTGACGTCGTTAAAGCCGTCATTCTTAGTCCAGTCAGAAAATAGCTTTAAAGCTGAGGCAGGGGGTAGGGCTGGTGTTGATGCATACACAAAAAAGTCATGGTTATAATAACTTGGAATGGCCTTAATATGAACATCCAAAAACATTTCCTTGACTATCCAAAGCTCTGAGTTTTCTAGACTTATTGCCTTGAATTACCCACTCATGTGGTACAGGGAGCTCCCCCGAAATAGTAGCTTGTGCTGCCTCTGGCTTAGTTGGTAACATTGCTACCCATGACTCATCAGGCCCGTATAAAAGAGGCATAGCTCCTTTTTTTGACTGGCGCCTTGTCTAAAGGAGGGAGAGTTATGTCTGATATGACTCGCACATTGGAAGTAGTGAGAGCTGCTGTGCCTGGCACATTGGAAATTGGATCTGACACAAGAGGGGGGTTAGGTATTTTAGCTAAAGCAATGGATGTAGCCAGAGGTCGCACATTCGTCGACGTCGCGGGAGCTCCCGTACCAACTGTAGGAGTTTCCGGCGTAGGGCCAAAGAACCTATTAAGTGCATTCAATAGTAATCCATCAATCTCTTCTGCCGTTACATACCTAGCTGATGACGAACTCCGTGGAGATTCGACAGTACCCTGAGAGTCGTCTAGAAGGTGACTGGACTCTTCAACCTCCATCTCTGAGACCAGAGATCGTTGTTCTTCATCCGTTAAGTCTGGCCTATCATGGGAAGATCCCGCCGAAGCCGGGACCTCCACATGCTGCCATGTTAAATCTGATATAGAAGATGGTACATCGGCATCCCGGTGGACGTCAGCCACTACTAGAGTCACAAAGGGATGTGTTCTGTCCTGCCAGGACTGTGAGTATCGCCATACACCTTGGCTGTGGCTGTCACTCGCTTGCGAGCTTGGTATACTCTCCGATTGAGAGCCCTCACCCGAGCCCCCTAGAGGTTTATAGTTTCTGTAAGACACTTCTAAATCTGAGGCTGACACACGTGACCTGGTAGAAAAAGCATGAATATCAGGTACTGAAATGTCCGCCGGGGCATCCTCCACCACATTCTCTGACTCCACCCCGACCTGTCAGATTGGACGTTAGACTTGGTGGGGGTAGAGGCAGAAAGCGGGGGTACCAGGCTCCGCAACAGCCGTGAGTCCTTTCGCGCGGAGGATCCCTTTTGGATGATTTATGACTCTTACTTGACTGCTTAGTACTAGTAATGTCTTTAGATCCCCACTCGCTTCCTTTTCTTCTTCTTTGAAGGTGAAGCAGAGTGGCCCGAATCTGTCACCTGCTTCCTCAGTGGTGACCTTGATGTGGACCTCGTCTCCGTTGCCAAAGGTGACGGTATGATAGAGCAGATTATGAGCTGCTGAGACGGTGTTTGGACATTGACTGGGGGGAATATTTGAACGGTGAAGACGCTGAAGGAATGTGGAGGAAAATTAGAGTCAAACTGGAGAATGCTGTATCCAAAAGTGTACCAGTAAGGGAATATAAGGATAAAACAAAATTGAGGAAAAGAACTAACCCAGAATTGCCAATGAAAAGAAAGCTTTGGATATTGATTAGAAGAAAGAAACGATTGTGGGAAAGATTAAATTGTTAAAAAAGAACAGGGGGTCTAGTATAGAGGCTAAGGAAGTGGATCTGGAACGCAGACAAATAAACAATAAAATAAGGTGGGAAACAAGGAGGGGGGTGAAGGAGAGGGAGAGAGAGATAGCTAGAAATGTGAAGGATAATCCAAAAATTTTCTGGTTGTACATTCAGGAAAAATTAACAAGAAGTAGGGATCCCAGAGCTGGTAGGGGGGGTGAATGATGGGAGTAGAGCGGAGACTGATAAGGAGAAAGCAGAGGTGCTGGGGAAATACTTTGGGGGGGTACTAACAGTGGAGTCGGAGGATGCAGTGCCTACTATTCCCATCAAACAGGCACCGGCACTAGAACTAGTAGAGTTTTCCCATGCTAGAATAAGAAGGGCTATAGAAAAAATGAATAGAAGTAAGTCACCGGGACCGGATGGGATACACCCAAGAATCATAAAGGAAGGAGGGGAGATGTTAGTAGAGCCATTGAAAATGTTATTTGAGGTATCGTTTAATACAGGACAAATCCCGATGGACTGGAGAGAGGCGAACATAACAAGCTATATTTAAGAAGGGAAAGAGAAATGACCCAGGGAATTATAGACCAGTCAGTTTGACAAGTGTTGTGTGTAAACTAATGGAAACGGTAATTAGAGAAGGAATAATGGATCATATGAAGTCAAACCAACTTTCAGTGGGAGACAGTTCGGATTCTTGCCGGGGAGGTCGACGGTACTACAGCTAATTAAGGTGGTAGATGATTGGATGCAAATTCTAGATGATGGTGATGTAATAGACGTGGTATATGCGATTTTATGAAGGCCTTCGATAAGGTCCCACATAAAAGGTTAATAGATAAAGTTAAAGCTATAATATAGGGGAGAAATGTGTGAAATGGATAGAAGCCTTCCTGAAAGATCGGAGACAGAGGGTATTGGTGAATGGAATAAGCTCGGGGTGGAGGGAAATTACAAGTGGGGTA
>CM064518.1:1844412-1924412 GCA_032716605.1 Paralithodes platypus
TGGCAGGTATGGAGGTCACAATATTGACATAGGGGTACACTGTACCGGCTATGGTACACCAGGTATTCATTATATTAATAGTGGATTGTGTTGACGGTTGTAGATAGTGTCTGGAGCCACAATATCATTACCTTGCTATATGAGGTCTGACTGTATGGAGGTCACAATATTGACATAGGGGTACACTGTACCGGCTATGGTACACCAGATACTCGTTATATTAATAGTGGTTGTAGATAGTGTCTGGAGCCACAATATCATTCGCTTTCTCCCTCTGTCTTTTTACTCTCTCTTGCTTCTCGGCTAGCATTTTCCCATTCTTATCTTGCACACCCTTACTGTTTCCCTTGCTACCTTCCCTAACTTTCTTGACTTCTTTCCAGAACAGTTTCATACACTCCCTCCATTTTACACTCAGATTCCTTCCATTCCTCATCTACTCTTCTCTTACTTTCCTTCACTACTCTCTTCACCACCCTCTTTCTCTCCACGTACCTCGCTCGTTTCTGACTCTCAAATCTTCATTCCCACTATTACCCAACCACTCTATATATGCTTTCTTCTTGTCTTGTTCTCTATATTCAGCATATATATATTATATTATTTTTGTTTTGTTTTACTGGATTAGGTGCTCTTGTATTATAAGAACTTCTCGGAAAAAATAAGAATGCAGATAATGTGGCTTAGCATCATTCTAGATTTGAATATAACTATTTTCTTTAGGCAAAGCTTGCATGCTATTGGATTTCAATGACTGTAAAGTATACAGACTATCTCGCTATAGTATCTTAAGATAATTATGAATATGGCTAAAGACATCCCTAAGTCTGTCTTGTTTGCGTATTTTGTGTAAGGTAAGGCTTAGATGCTCTTAAACTACAAAAACTACTCACGAAAGTGATCAACTCATTACCAATGGTAGCGAAGTTGGACGGAGGTTTCGTTTGCTTTACGTTTTTGCTTCCTATTTGCTTGTCTGTAAACAATATAGCTCAAAAGTTATGAACTGATATTCACGAAATTTGTTGGGATATGCCCCAAGGAAGAAGTGATTAAATTTGTCTCTTTCTCTCCCCCTCTCTTTGGCTGGTATCCATTCGGCCACATTCAGCCTACTGTTTTAATACGTTAACCCCTATCCAGGTGTCAATATTTTCCTGGCGAACGGTCGCGAGCCAGCATATATATATTTTTGTTTTGACAGCAAGCTAAATTTGTACATTTTTCGATGGAAATATTTCTCCGGCGAAGCCGGATCTCTCCATACAATGTGGCTCGCTATCGCTCACCAGAAAGAAATCGACCTGGATGGGGATAAACGTCTTAAAACAGTTGGCTGAATGGGGCCGAATGGATACAAGGCAGGGAAAGAGAGAAAAGGAGAAAAAAAAAAAAAAAAACGGTGACCACCCTTAAGAGGTGATAGGTAGAGTACATACCTACGTCAACGTAGGCTGAAGTATGCACTCTCCCCAGTGTCTAATATATAATAATAAAATATTACTCAGCACACGCGTATAGTCATCCTGTATTTATTTTGTCAGTGATGCAGATGTGATTTCGCGGTAGGGATTGCAAGTGCTACAAAGGGAAGAGCTCAGCTATGGTGGTTGAAATTGGTCTAGATTTGAGTGGGAATGCATTTTTATTTCAGCTTCAGCTTTCAGGATCAAAGGCAGGAGTATAATTCAATATTGGTGGTTTCTGATTGTTGGGAATTTTATCAAGGCTCACATTTTTTGGTGTGGATTTGGCTATACACAAATTTTATTTTTGTCTTAAGGGAAGATGGGTCGATTTTCTGGGCCCCCTTCCCCCTCATGTTTAGCCTCATTAGTTTTCGCATTTTATATCGTTCGGCTCATTATTATGGCGATTTTAAGCCCTTTCGCCCTATTTCTTTGTCAATACTAAGACTTTTCGTGCCATTTAGGTGTCGATTTTTTCCTGGCGAGCGATAGCGATCCTGTAATTTCTGGAAGATTCGGCCGGGACATTTTCTACCGAAAAATTTATTTATCGTGAAAGGGGGTCAAGGGGGTGTAATTTCAGCTTGATGGATTCTAGGAAACACACTAAAAACATCCCCTTACAGCCCTTATCTGGATGAGTGTTCCTGTTGTAAACCAGAACAAGATAGAGAGAGAGAGAGAGAGAGAAGAGAGAGAGGAGAGAGAGAGAAGCAAAGGAGAGAGAGAAGAGAGAGAGAGAGAGAGAGAGAGAGAGAGAGAGAGAGAGAGAGAGAGAGAGAGAGAGAGAGAGAGAGAGAGAGAGAGAGAGAGAACAAATATTTAGTTATAGTGGCTTAAGGGGAGATGGACCATTTTTCTGGTCCCCCTTCTTCCTCATGCTTAGACCCATCAGTTTTCGGATTTTAAGACGTTCGGCCCATTAGTTTGTCTATTTTTAAACATTTCGTCCCATTTCTATACCAGTATGAAGAACTTTCGTGCCATTTAGGTGTCGAAATCCTCCTTCTTGATAGTCACCTAAAGTAGCGAAATCAAATCGGAGGAGGCGAGGGAGGAAAGAGAGAGAGGGAGGGAGAGTACAAAGGGTACAAAGGAAATCAAGCAACAACAGGTCATGCGACCCCTCGAGGTTACTTGCCCTCCAAAACACTGCTGTTCCAAGTGTTGCAACAGTATTTCGGAGAGAATGTGGGAAAGATGTGAGAAGGAAGTGATGCCCTGGGGCTTAGTTCATGGCAGGGGAAATTATATTAAGATCTCTTAGGTTATTGAACGAACACAGCTAAAGAAAATATTTATTCAATTACAAATGGAATCAACGATGTTGCAGTCTATGACATCTCGGGGGAAGCCCATTCCACAAGTTGACGACTGACTCGATTGAAGAAGACATTTTTGGATTCGTTAGAGTTGAATGATTTACCAATGATTTTGTAGCCATTTCCCCGCGTGTAGTTTGATCGGTCAATCGTAAAATATTTATTACAGTTCATGTTGTCGATGCCTTTAATGATCTTGAAAGCTTGAATGAGGTCGCCTCTCAATCTGCGCTTGGTGAATGGATATAAATTTAGTTCTTTAAGACGTTCCTCGTATGGTTTGTTCCAAAGACTGGGTATCATCTTGGTAACTCTACGTTGAACTCATTCCAATGTGTCTATATCTTTTTGATAGTAAGGGCACCAGAACTGAACGCAGTATTTCAAAAGTGGGCGAAATAATGAATTGTAAAGGGTGAGGATAATGTCTTTTGATTTACATTCAAATGATCTACCTATGAAACCTATAATTTTGTTTGCCTTCTTAACAACTTTAGCACAATGTTGACTTAGTTTTAAGTTACTGGATATTGTTACTCCTAAATCAGTTTCTCTGTCTACACTGTTTAGCTGGGTGCTATTCATCGAGTAGTCTGCTTTTTCATTGCGTTATCCGTTATCCGATATGAAGTACTTTACACTTGTCTTCATTGAAGCACATTTGCAGATGTTATCCCATTGTGAAAGCTTGTTTAGATTGTTTTGCATATCTTCAACATGTTCATTTGTCAGTACGGTATTTTCGATTGTTGTGTCATCTGCAAACTTTGAGATTGTACAGGTGAGACCCTCATCTATGTCGTTAATGTAAATTAGGAAAAGGACTGGCCCCAGCACTGATCCTTCAGGTAAACCACTAGTTACATTGGTCCATGTTGATGCTTCCCCATTAACCCACTGAGCACTCCAATACCAGCAGGTTGTCAAAAAAAAAAAAAAAATCCAGAAAACACCTGGAATGGGTTAGAAATGAAGGAAATACCACAACACAAACGGTCCCCTAGCTCATTAAGGGGTCCTACAGGGCTCCCGAAAATCGGAATTAACATAATGAAATTGGTAGGCAAAAACATGCAAAAACACGTTTTTGCGCACTCACGCGGCTGGACTTTGAGGGTTTTCAACCATCGGCATTGTTGTGTAGGATACTTACGCAGTTCCCATACAAATCTGAGCCCTCTAGGTGCCATAGGACCGGAGTAATTAACCGTGACGCACCCTATGCGGCTCTGGGGTTTAGCGTTACGTATATTGCCGACGCATAAGGTGCATCTCTGGTACTCAAGGGGTTAATAACTACTCTTTGTTTCTTTTCACTAAGCCAATTTTCTATTCACTGTAGAACGCCGCCTTGTATTCCATGTGCTTTTAATTTCATCACTAACCGTCTGTGTGGAACTTTATCAAAGGCCTTCTGGAAATCTAAATATATAATATCTACAGCTTTACTTGCGTGATATAGATTTAGGATGTCATGGAAGAAGTCTGAAAGGTTTGCTAAGCAGAAACGTTTTTTGCGGAAACCATGTTGTGTGTCTTTTAGTATATTATTTTCCTCCAAGTGATTAACGAGTCTGTATCTTATTATTGTTTCTAGTATGTTGCATCCTAGCTTGTAGCATCATCCTAGCTTGTAGCAGACGACGCACGCGCACCTCTAATCGACCTAGCTTTGTATTTTCTTATTAACTCTAGTAGGTATCGTATTCAGTATCCTACTGTAGCTATATATATCTGTAATTTTAGTTGTTGCTTGCATGATCTTGTAGTAACCTTTGACTGATAACTTTGTTTATCTAAATATAATCCTGTTTGACTAGCCTACAGTGACACCAGCGCCATCTGTTGATACAGTATATTAACCCCTTGTGTGCAGTTACACTTTATTTTTATATAATCTCTATTTGGTGAATCGTATATTTAGTCACATATTCTATTATATATATATATATTTGTTTTGCTTTTTTAGGTAGGTTATCACCCCTGGTAGCCTACTTCTGCATATTTCATACTTTTTTGTTTTTGAGTGCTCTTGTTTTCGGTTAGTCTAGGCTATCATCCCTGGTGGCCTATTTCTGCGTACGGTACTTCAATTTTTAATTTTCAGTTAGGCTATCACCGCTGGTGGCCTATTTCTGCGTACCGGTATTTCATAATTTTTGTTTTCGGTTAATTTTGTTTTCGGTTAGTCTAGGCTATCATCCCTGGTGGCCTATTTCTGCGTACTTCAATTTTTAAATTTTCAGTTAGGCTATCACCGCTGGTGGCCTATTTCTGCGTACCAGTATTTCATAATTTTGTTTTCGGTTAGTCTAGGCTATCACCGCTGGTGGCCTATTTCTGCGTACCGTATTTCATAATTTTTGTTTTCGGTTATTTTGTTTTCGGTTAGTCTAGGCTATCATCCCTGGTGGCCTATTTCTGCATACTTCAATTTTTAAATTTTCAGTTAGGCTATCACCGCTGGTGACCTATTCTGCGTACCGGTATTTCATAATTTTTGTTTTCGGTTAGGATAGGCTATAACCCCTGGTGGCCTATTTCTGTTTAAATAAACATAAAATTGTTTTCGGTTCGGCTATCACTGCGTATTCAAATTTAATTTTGTTTTGTTTTTAATTTTTGGTTAGGCTATCACCGCTGATAACCTATTTGTGTGTATTTCAACATTTTTGTTTTCGGTTAGGCCTATTTAAGTAAGTGAAGCGACCTGAAGGGAGTGAAGTGTTTTTAAAGTGAGTTTAGTGTTTTTAAAGTGAGTTAAGTGTTTTTAAGTGAGTGAAGTGAACTGAAGAAAGTGATCGTCACCATGCCTCGTGCCTGTACGAACTGCGCCGGTAGGTTTGGTGCTTCCATGTTTGCTCCTGCCGATCCACAAGTCTGCCGACTCTGCCAGCAACGAGGGGATTTGACAGCAAAATTGGATGAAGCCCTCAACAAGATCAACGCCCTCACCAGGAAGCTGGAATCACTCCAAGAGTTTGTAACACTCAACGTTGGAGTATCACTAACTCAAATTGTTTCAACTCCAGCATCCACCACCGCCCCAACGTCATCTGCCAACAATCCAACACCTGCAGTAGACACTGCAGCAGATGCTTCTGATGAACCTGAGCCGACATCAAACCAGGACAGCCGCCCTGTTCACCTTAGTCTCTCCCCCACTCCTCGTGCAAGAAGCCTGCTAGCACGAACAGTACCAACCCCTCGCCCCCGTTCTAACCACTCCTCTCCCCGACCTGTACGTAGAGTCCCGCCACCACAGGTTTCCGGATTTACACCAGTGAGGAACGGTGCACGGCCAACGCAGAAAAGGTCTCATCTACCAGTCACAATGTCCAACAGATTTGAGATATTGGTAGAGATGGAAGACGAACCAGAAGAGACCAGGCTCGTTGGGGATTCCATCCTACGAGGACAGGTCGAAGAGTTCTGCGACCGAGTCCCAAATCAACGAAAAAGATTTTGCATCCCAGGAGCTGGACTGGACGACATTGTGGAAGCCTTCGAAGATACCACAAAGGATGCAAATGAAAATACCCTTTTTGTCATCCATGCTGGTTCAAATGACGTCATGCGCACCAGATCCGAAGAGTTGATGGAGAAATATCGCAAGATGATCCAGCACTACAAAAACAAGTCAAGGAATATCATCATCTCAGGCATTCTCCCCAAGATCGACGCACCTGACAAATTCTACGACAAGGCTTTCAGCACAAATAGCCGACTAAAACATTTGTGTCTGAGGGAAGAAGTTGAATTCATCAACCTCTGGGACAACTTCTACAACCAGCCTACTCTGTTCCGCAAGGATGGCACTCATCTAAACCCTGTGGGTTCAGCACGCATGGGTCGTCTCCTACACGAAGCAGTCCGCAGCCATGGATCAAAAAACGCCATCCGAGAAGAAGCAGCAGTGACATAAATCATCCAACGCCAAGAAAAAAAACAGAGGCAACCGAGGACCACCAGCGATAAGGACCGAAGACAGCGAGGACCGAGGACAGCCATGAACATAAATGTAGATCCGACAAGAACCAAAAATATTATTAAAGAGCGTTCCGTGAGTTCTAAAATAACAAATTTAAAGGTTTTCTATGCAAACGCTCGTAGCATACGCAATAAATTTTCAGATTTAGAGGAGCTAGTGTTTACAGAAAATTATGATGTGATTGGCATAACAGAATCTTGGCTCAATACAGAAGATAGAGACTTTTTAGCAGAGTATTCACTTCCCGGTTATGTAATGTTTGAGAAAAGCCGAATAAATCGAAATGGAGGTGGCGTTTTACTTTATATCAAAGAAAGTCTTAACCCTACCCTCTTGTCAAAACCTCAAATTGTGAACGTCGACGCATCTTTTGTGCTAATAAAGAATAATAAAGGTACCAAAATAATACTTGCATTAATATACAGACCTCCAGCTCAATCAGTGCAAACTGACCGAGAAATTTACGAACAAATTGCAGATGTAAGTAACTCACAAGATACCGTAATTTTGGTGACTTTAATTTACCTGTGACCAAGTGGGGCGATACTCTTACTTCACACTCCGGACATGACTTGTATACGAACTTGCAAGAGAGTTCGCTTTATCAATTTGTTGGAACGCCGACCCGTGGTAATAACGTTCTTGACATTGTACTTGCAACAAAAGAAGAATTAATAGAGAATTTGAATGTTGGTGATGAATTCAGTAACAGCGACCATCGTACGATAACTTTCACTTTAAAGTTTACTAGTAACGAACCAAATAGTAGCATCGAAAAAGTCCCTAATTTCAAGTAAGCAAACTTCCATAAACTTAGAGCTATGTTTAAAGAAACTGACTGGAGCTTTTTAATTCACAATAACGACATAAATACATCTTGGAAGTTATTCGAAGCCACTTACCTAAAAGCAGTGCAAGACTGCATACCATCAAAAACTCGGCGTCCAGGCCATAATAATAAGCCCAAATGGTGGAATAAAGATATTTCAAACTGCCTGCTTGCTAAAAAATTTGCTAATGATAGATTAAAATCCTCACAAAATGACGAAGAACGGCTGAAATTTGTAGAGCTACGACGCAAAGCCAAAAAGTTAATTAAGCAAAGTAAAAAGACCTTAGAGTTACATATTGCGAATCAAAGTAAAACAAACCCGAAAGAATTCTATAGTTATATCAGAAAGAAAAAAGTCGTTACTTCAACTGTTGGACCGTTAGTCGATGAAAATGGAGAATACACCAAAGACGAAGAACAAATGAGTAATGCCCTCAATACCTTCTTTGCATCAGTTTTACAACAGAAGACCTCAGTGATATCCCTACACCATCGCCGATTCAGATTGATAATTCAGATGTTCTAAGCAATATCACCGTTACAGAGAGAGAAGTATTGAATTGTTTAGATAAACTCAAGGTAAATAAAACGCCTGGACCTGATACAATCTCGCCTAGAGTTCTAAAGGAAGCTAAGGATGAGCTCTCTAAACCACTGACATTACTATTCAATAAATCCTTGCAGTCTGGAACTATGCCCGATCAGTGGAAGCTAGCCAACGTAACACCGATATTCAAAAAAGGCAGCAAATCCCTACCCAGTAACTATCGTCCAATTAGCTTAACCTCAGTTGTATGTAAAATGCTAGAAACGGTCATACGAGACAGACTCGTAAATCACTTAGAGGAAAATAACATACTTAAAGATACTCAACACGGCTTTCGTAAAAAACGTTCCTGTTTAACAAACCTCTTAGACTTCTTCCACGATATCCTCAACCTCTACGATGAGAGTAAAGCTGTAGATATTATATACCTTGATTTTCAAAAGGCCTTTGACAAAGTTCCCCACAAACGTTTACTGCTAAAACTAAAAGCGCATGGAATACAAGACGGTGTGTTGAAATGGATAGAAAATTGGCTCAGCGACAGAAAGCAAAGAGTAGTCATAAACGGTAAGGCATCAAAATGGACCAATGTAAGTAGCGGGGTACCCCAGGGATCGGTACTAGGACCAATTCTCTTTCTAATTTACATCAACGACATAGATGAGGGTCTCACCTGTACAATCTCAAAATTTGCTGACGATACAAAAATTGCAAATAGCGTACTCTCAAAAGAACAAGTTGACGATATGCAACACAATCTAGATAAATTGTCATGTTGGGCCCAAATTTGGCAAATGAGTTTCAATGCGGATAAATGTAAAGTACTACATATCGGATACCTAAATGAGAAAGCAAACTATTCGATGAATGGCACTCAGCTTAAGAATGTAAACAGAGAAACCGATCTGGGAGTAACAATATCGAGTAACCTAAAACCGAGTCAACAATGTTCAGAAGTTGTTAAGAAGGCAAACAAAATAATTGGCTTTATAGGCAGGTCATTTGAGCATAAATCCAAAGAAGTTATCCTAACCCTTTACAATTCATTAGTCCGCCCTCTTCTGGAATACTGCGTTCAATCCTGGTGCCCTTATTACCAAAAAGATATAAACAAGCTAGAACGAGTTCAACGTAGAGTTACCAAAATGATACCTAGCCTAAAGAACAAACCATACGAAGAGCGTCTTAGAGAATTAAATCTATTTCCTTTAACCCAGCGCAGATTAAGAGGTGACTTAATTCAAGTGTTCAAAATCATCAAAGGCATCGACAATATGAACTGTAGTAAGTACTTCACTATCGACCAATCTAATTACACGCGGGGAAACGGTTGCAAAATTATTGGTAAATCTTTTAACTCACACGAATCTAAGAATTTCTTCTTCAATCGAGTTGTCAACTTGTGGAATGGGCTTCCCCGAAACATTATAGACTGCATCACCGTTGATTCATTTAAACTCCGCCTAGACAAATATCTCGCATCAAACCCGCGACTGACTGCGTTTGTAAATGAATAACTTTATTTTATCCCCCCCTCAGTTACTAACCCATCTGTCCCCTACTAACTTCCTAATCCTGCCACGGACATTAGTTCCAGGGCAGTATTTCCCTTTCCAATGTTCCCTTACCCACTCTAAACCACTGTTTGGACACTTGATCCTCAGTGTTTTGGAGGACAAGCAACCTAGAAGGGTTACTAGATCTGTTGTTGCTTGATTTCCTTTGTACTCCTTTGTACTTTGTACTCCTTTGTACTGAGGTCAAGCTGATTGGACGATAATTGCTAGGCAAAGATTTGCTACCTTTTTAAAAAATTGGTGTTACATTCGCAAGCTTCCACTCATTAGGTATTTCGCCGGTTTTTAAGGATTTGTTGAAGATCAGCGTCAGGTGTTTGGAAAGCTCGCATTTAGCTCCTTTAAGAACTATTTGAGAAATCGTATCGGGTCCAGGTGATTTGCTTTCATTGAGGTTCCATTGAAGTTTCATTGAGGTTAAGAGGGAGGGAGGGTGTGTATGTGAGAGAGAGAGAGAGAGAGAAGTGGTTCAAACTTTATACCCCGACCATTTCCTATAAAGTAAGATTATATTTAAGTCTTGGGGTTCCAGTGCTGTGTGAGAGAGAGAGAGAGAAAGAGTGTGTGTGTGTGTGTGTGTGTGTGCTAGAAAATAATTGAAAAAACGTCGCCGGTACAGAAGGGGTTAAAAAGAGATGATCAGGAAACAAATAGTTGTACAAGAAAATAATTGCACTAGCGGGGATTTAGCGAGGCGCGTATTTATTTGTCTTCAATAGAATAGAGCATGAGAGAGAGAGAGAGAGAGAGAGAGAGAGAGAGAGAGAGAGAGAGAGAGCTATCGAATTCCATTAAAGCATTTTATGACCTCCTTCATGTATACTGGATTAGTTCATCTCCAGCCACTATCATTTTATAGATGCTAACACACACCCACACACCCACACACACACAGTTATTACTGGTAGACACAGAAATATTGATAGAGAAGACAGGGTATGTACTAAATGTAATGAGAATGTGGTGGGGGACGAATATAATTTGTTGTTATTTGTCAAAATGAGGATATTGTACAGTTAAGGAATAGATATATTTCTCATTACTACAAGCATAACCCAACACAGTATAAATAGGCTATATACTGTTGATGAATAATACTAACTTAAAAAGTATAAAGAATCTGTCACTTTTTCTCAAAAGAAAGTTTAATATGTATAGATAGATCAAGTCTTAGGACATTTAATATGTCTTTTGTTTTTAAGATGAACCAGTGTATTTACGTGTTCGCTAATTTAGTTAGCAAAGGCATATTGTACATGCGTAATATGTAAGGGGCTGTGCTCCATACTTTTTGTAAAAGTCTGAGTAAAATTAACTTAATTCAATTCAATTCACACATTAACACACACACACACACACACACACACACACACACACACACACACAGAGCCAAGTATGCGCATGCCGTAATATTTAATGAAATGCAAGACCTTTATCATTCTCTCTCTCTCTCTCTCTCTCTCTCTCTCTCTCTCTCTCTCTCTCTCACGAATTGTCCTAGATACCGTACGAAAACAATGGTAACTTTTGTCTTTCGTTCTATTATCTCTCTCTTACGCATTCCCAATCTCTCTCTCTCTCTCTCTCTGTTTATATACCTATAGGATTTTGGGGGATTATTTTTTACTACCCTTAGCTATGTCGATTTCGTAATTTGACAAAGAGAAATTACGAAATCGACATATGTATATCTGTGTAAATCTCTCTCTCCTTTAACCCTCGACATCTCTTCTCGTTACGGCCGCACCAGCACCAGCATTTATCTAATGGTGCGGCCGTAGTGGAGGTGATGGTGCATTATGGTGCCCTGTGTGTTGTGGTGCTGAAAGAGAGAGTGAGAGAGTGAGAGTGAGTAAAAGTAAGAGAGAAAGTAGTATTGTTTTATTGTGTGTGTGTGTATATGTGTGCATGTGGAATTATCTAAGCTGCATTTATACTTTACTTAATCCTATAGTTTTCCAATGATCTTGCCTATAAGGAGTTAAACCCTTTTCTTGTCATTGAATTGTTTGTATAAATGAAAGAAGGGTATGTTTCTTAACCCCCTCTGTACCGCCGACATCCTATTTGTTTTACTCTGGCTACTACCAATCGATTTTATTCAGTTCCAGAGTGATCTTTCGCAACTATAAGGCTTCGAACTATCTTAATCAAGCCTTTTAAGTACCACAGATCCTTCGTAGACTGCACAAAATCCTCTAAATTTGGCTGGAATATAATACTGTATAAGTAACAGACGTCGCTGGCACAAAAAGGGTTAACCCCTTGAGGATTATGACGCGTTTGGAGAGTTTATGTTGGCTATTAGTTGACGAATTTATTCAGATTAGTAAGGGTATGCGGAAATTGGGGGTATAATCGATATAGTCTTTACCCGTTTAATGTCCACAGATCCTTCCTAAGCTGCATCAAATTGTCTAATAGTAGCCAGAATAACTTGTTAATAATGGTTCGTTATCCTCAAAGAGTACGGTACATTGCTATTCCAAAATCAGTGTAGGGAGGGGTACTCAAATTAAACATGTATGCGAATTAGGTAAATAGATAAAAACAAAACAAAACATACGACCTATTCCATTTATACGGGGGGAACAACCATTAAAGGGACATTAGGAAATTAGAATCTGAAGGAAAAGAAAATGTCATTAACTGCCGGAATAAGGTTCGAAAATAATAATGTTCTCTGCACCCCAGATAAATATTTAAGGTAACATTATGTGTATGATCTAATTAATTGGTATACATATATATATATATACTGTATATATATTTATACCGGTATATACATATATATATATATATATATATATATATATATATATATATATATATATATATATATAGAATATATATATATATATATATATATATATATATATATATATATATATACTGTATACAGTAATTATATATACAGATATAGATAGATAGATATATAGATAGATAATGAGAGAGAGAGAGATGATCTAATTTTCAAACGTTTCTTTTATCTACCACTCACTTCAATGATGCGATTTACTCTCTCTCTCTCTCTCTCTCTCTTTTAATGGTATTTCTGTATATAATTTTGTTCCAGTTTTTTTCTCTCTCCCCCTTATTGCTTGTTTTCTTTCTCTACTTTTCACTATTTCGGCGGTTTCCCTGGTTGTTGGTTCATTTGGGCATTTCTTAATAGTGTGTGCTCCCATTTTTTTTCATTAATTTTTATATATGTTTTAATTTGTTTGTCTTATCCTCTTTATATTCCTTTTAGAATGTGTTGTGGAAAGAATTACCGTATGTTTTGTGTTTGACTGTTATCGTTATTGTTAAAATTCTTATATTTATATACAGTATATATATATATATATATATATATATATATATATATATATATATATATATATAGGCCTACAGTATATATTTTTTTGGAATTATTTATTGTTGTTATTTCTGGTATATAATAATTATAATGTATATTTTTAAGTATTTGTCATTGTATGTTATTTATTTTGTTTTGTATGGCTTGATTTGCTGTTTTATTCCCATCTATTTAATTAACAGACTGTCTTGTTTGTTTTCTTATGTTGACCCCTGTCTGATCTTTCTTATCCCTCCTTATCCTCTCTCTCTCTCTCTCTCTCTCTCTCTCTCTCTCTCTCTCTCTCTCTCTCTCTCTCTCTCTCTCTCTCTCTGGTATTATCTGACCCGTAAGGTTACACTTCCTCCTATTTTCCGGTACAGCATCCTTAGCCGGAGGGAGCAGAGGGTGGCGAGAGAGCATTCTACTTTGCTGCTCTATTCGTCTACTATAAAATTGTCCCTGTCTAATAGTATTTAGGCCGGACCACCTAGTAAGGACCGCATGGTCTGTGTGGTCTGAGTATCTGTGTAACTCTCTCTATCTCTCTCCCTCCCTCCACTTCTTCCCACTCACTCACTCTCTCTTCCCTTCTATCCAGCCAGCCTCACCTCTCTCTACGTATTGGTCCTAAATAGGCTTATGGTGGGGTCACACATTCACGTATATTGCTCCCGTCAGCTCCCGTCTGTTGTAAACGAAGGTATATTGGTAGTTGGCAACCGATTACGTAAAACGTAATGGCATAATACGCAAAACGTAAATGAAATTACGGCCAGTCGGGGGGGTACTCACGCATGGCGCGAGTAGAAACGAGTAGCCCACGTGGGTCGGGAATGTTGTGGGTGCGGCCAAGGCCGCGCGGTTGTTGATTCGAGTTGAATCAGGAACGTGGCTCGCCCTCACGTATGTCAAAAGACGGGAAAACTTACGACCGACCTGGCCACCACGGCCGTCTGACCAAAGCAGCCTCGTCAGACGAGAGCTGCTCTCGTCAATCGTAGAAAGTTCTCGTCGAACGTGGAAGTATGCGTTCGTTTGGCAACGCCGCCGCACTGCGTGTTGCCGGGAAGACGCGGCAATGTCGTACGGGGGGGTATATAGGGACAGCGGGAGTGACTGCCGTCATACCTCACACCACACCACGACGACCACCACCATCCCTGCTACTCTGCCACCCTGCCTGCCACCCTGCCTGCCACCCTGCCACCCTCTGCACGCTGCCCTGTCACCATGGCTACCAAGGCTACCAAGAGAAGTATGAAGAAGACGTCTTCAATCTCACCACCTGGCCCCACGCCTGCAACCTCGCCTGTCCCCTTGACGCCTGCAACCTCGCCTGTCCCCTCGACCTCTGCAACCTCACCGCCTGTCCCCTCGACCTCTGCAACCTCACCGCCTGTCCCCTCATCATCTGGAACCTCGCCGATTAACCTCTCTGACGGTGAAGTGTTAATGAATATACCCGACGATGATGGAGAGGTGTTGGACGTTGATGAAAGTGAGGAAAACCCCGACGAAGTTGACCAGGAACAGGGACAGGATCAGCCAATACAACCAATAAAACGGCGCCGGAAGAGCACCAACATTATCCTGACGGAGGCGCAGGAGCGTATGTTGGGAGACTGGCTGGAGCAGGATGTGCCTTATCTGTATGATAAGGGTGATAACCGCCACAAAGAGAAGGAGCACATCGACCATGTTTGGGCGGAGAAGGCAGCCAGTCTGGACCCCCCCATCACCGCCTCGGAATTGTTAACCTGGTTCACCTCTCTCCGCTCCAAGTTTGGCAGGCTCACCAAGGACAAGAGTGGTGAGGGGGCCAAGAGGTTGACTGAGAGGGAGAAGTGGATACTGACCATGTTCCAGTTCCTCAAGCCCCACATCGTGCGACAGAAGAAGCCCCGGAATCTGGGTATGCCTCAGATACGTTTATATTTGCTTGTTTCCCAACACTCACTATTAATTCGTCAACAACATCAATACTTTCCTGGCGAGCGATAGCAAGCCAAGAGTTTTTGCGTCCTCAGGACACAATTTTATCTTTTTCTGAAATATTTTGCTTATAATGGTGCCTTTATTTTTGTAAAATTATCTTGTTCACTTAATTTTATAATTACCTTACATTTTTGTTAATGAAACACATAATAACACAAAGCAGTTTATTAATTTTATTTAAAGGTTACAAAGATGAATGGTTATGTTGATTGGTATTTAACAGTTCATAAATAATTTACACGTTACTAATTATACATTCATGTCTCAACAGTCTGCTGCCCAAGCTGCCGAACCTTCTCCTGTGTGTGGTCCTCTGCCTGATGACCCCGCCCCAGCAGACGCCGATGAGGAAGACCAAGCAGCCGGCAGTCAGGAGAACACCACCCCAGCCATCTCCATGCTTCCGCAGAGGGCGAAGCAGGGGAAGCCTCCTGGTGCTGTTCCTGCATCCCACGGATCCGGAACCCTGGAGCAAGTGAGTAGAGGAAATATTAGTTTCATAATAGCAACAATAACTTTCAACATATTGGCTTCCCAGAATACCACATCATTTTATTTGTTAACATTCATAATTGGTTCATTATTGACATATGTTATGTTTTGTGTGTTGTGTAACGTGTAAATCTTCTCTTTTTCCATAATGGAAACAATAACTTTGAAGATTTTAGGCTTCCCAGAATACCACATAATTTTATTTGTTAACATTCATAATTGGTTCATTATTGACATATGTTATGTTTCGTGTGTTGTGTAACGTGTAAATATTCTCTTTTTCCATAATGGAAACAATAACTTTGAAGATTTTAGGCTTCCCAGAATACCACATAATTTTATTTGTTAACATTCATAATTGGTTATTTATTGAAATATGTTATGTTTCGTGTGTTTAATGTTCTCTTGTTCCTTGTTCCCTTACCAGGTCCTTGCCACTGCGGAGCAGGTGCGGCAGAACCTGGCTGGGGTGGCTGATTTGGTGGAGGACCCCGAACTCCAGTATTGGCACGCCTCCATGGATGTCATGGCAAAGGACTGTGTGGGGTTGCCGGCAAAGTTTAGAACTCCATTCAAGAGTGAGCTCATGGCAGCCCTCCACAGGTTCAAGACTGCCTTTGAGGAGGGAGTCACCAGTGTTGGTCCGGACCTCATGCTGCATGCCATAAGAAATTATGGCATTCCGGCGCCACAACCTCAACCTCAACCACCTCAACCTCAACCTCAACCAACCGCTACTGTGATGTACCAGGGCACTCCGACAATCACACTGCCTCAATCAGTGTTGCCAAAGCCTGCTCCTACCTACGTGCTACCTGCACACCAGGTTGCAGCACTGCAATCGTTGATGATGCGGCCGCCCCAGTCGGCAACACCCCCTGCCATATTCCACCCACCTACTGCCTCCACACCAACGCACTTAGACCTCTCGCAGTTGAGCTCCCAGTTTGGGCTTGGGAACACAAGCTTCAACTTAGAAAACTATCTGTCTGCATCCTCACCTGCACCTTCGAACCCAGCTACGCCGGCACCAAATATTGATCCCCAACAGACCCTGGAGACCCCCAAGAAACAACCCAGCCTGGAGACCCCAAAGATGTTATAATTTTATGATATATTTTATAATGAAAGATGTATTAAAAATAAAAAATAAAAATTGTGATGACGTGTGTGTTTATAATTCCAATTTTGTAGCTAAAGTATTTATTAATAAGATGACAAATGAAATATATCCTGAAGGTAATAAAAAAGAAAAGACTAATTGAAAAAAAATACTGATAATATGGTTAATAATAAATATGAAAAATCATGGAAAATAAAATAAAATAAACAGTACAAAACAAATGAAACATTGAAACAATTAACAACGTGATTGAAATATAACACTAAAAGATAAAGATAAAGTAAGCAGGGAACTATTAAAGTACTTAAAGGAAAATTGAAAATATACAATACAAAATATATGGAAAAACCTACAAACTTTACAAAACATCAAAAGTAACTTATAAAACTACAATACTTACCAAACTGGCAAAAACTCTATAACAAAACTTTAAGATGAAACTGAAATATACAGAAAAATAAAAATAAACAGGGGAAAACCTCACTCACCTAAATACGGTCATCCTGCCAACCCACAGATCCTTGAGGGGAAGAGAAGTATGTCTTGAGGTAGTCCCGTTGCTCCTTGGCAAGCCTGGTTGCAGTGTTGCGGGACCCAGGGGGTATGTTTCTTCCTACAGGTGGGTCAGTCCTCCAGAGGCCAGGTATGAGTTCGTGGGTGTCTGGGTCCTCTTGATCTACCTCTGCTCGGGGTGGGTTTCGTCCTCGTAGGATGTTGTGCAGAATGCATGAGGCCAACACAACAACCTCTGCACGCTCAGGTTTCATAGATATTGGAGTGTGCAAAACCCGGAAGCGGTTAGCAAGAATGCCAAAGGCGTTCTCTACCACCCGGCGGCCCCTGCTGAGTCTGTAGTTGTAGATCCGTTCAGGTTTCGAGAGGAATCGTTGGGGGTAGGGCTTCATCATGTAGGGGCGCAGAGGGAATGCATCATCCCCTACTAAGAAGTAGTCCGTGGGTGGTCCATTGTGATCGGTAGAGATGACCTCGGGGGGGGGGGCAGTTTGGCAGTCAGTGTTTCAAGCAACTTACACAGAGGGGTGTGCAAAGCCACCACCATCAGACTCTGATCCTATGGCCCCAACGTCGACGTAGATGAATTTGTAGTTTGAGTCAACAATTGCCAACAGGACAATGGAAAAAAACTTCTTGTAGTTGAAGTAATATGTGCCACCAAAGGAGGGGTTGCGGATCCGTATGTGTTTGCCATCAATGGCTCCCACACAATGCGGCAGGTTCCATCGTTCCTCAAAGCCGCTGGCAACCTCCTTCCATTCATCAGGCGATTGTGGCGTTTTGAGCTCCTGATCTCCGTAGACAGAGATGATGGCCTGGCATGTGTCTGGAACAATTTGGCTGATGGTGTTGTGGGCAACACGAAAGTTGTATTGCAGGCTCTTATACGAATCACCCGTAGCGAGGAAACGTAGGGTGATGGCCACCCGCAGCCCAGGAGGAATGGGTTTTCGCCAGAACGTAGGTTTCCTCTGAATGATGGGTGTGACACGTTCCACAATCTCATCAAATAGTTGTTTGTCTACCCGGGTGAAGTTCTTGTACTGTAGTGGACATTCTCTGGCCAACTCTTGCATGAGGTTCTCATAATGGCCATGTTCAGGCCTCCGTTGTAGATATGGCCACACCCACACTGTCCTCTTGGTCCTTTCCTTCTTCTTCTCTTGTTCCTCTTGATGGATGGAGTTTGCTATTGCAAGTAGTTTTAAGACATCTATGTAGGCAATGATGCATTGTATGAGCCGCGTGTTATGCCTAATCTCCGGTTTGATTAAGGAGTTCACATATTTGAACTCCTCCAGGATGAATTCCGTGATGTTGTTCATGGTGCAGAGGAATGAGTGGGAATGGGAAAGGTGTGGCCATTCATGCCCTTTTGTACTTCCCAGATAGCAACCCCGACAGACGTTGTTGACAAAGACTGTCTTTGTCTGTGTTTGGTCAGACGGGGTGTGCCTACGATTGGCCGGAACCGGTCCAGGTACGACCTAACAAATCCCAAGACGTGCGGCCTCAGCTACGCCGGTCTTGTGGGGGTGTGGCATGGGCGTGGCCTGTGTTCCCACAAATCGGGCAGCCCATGAGGTCGAACGGGGCTATGCCTACGCACGTCGAAAACACGTACGTAGTTCAATACGCCTCCATTACGTCTGACGTAACACTGGCCCCGTTACGCTACGTCTGTCTGGAAGTGCAATAGACGTGGAAGAACGGGCGTTCAACGGCAGAAACTACTCGCGTCTTTGCGATACGCCGGACGGGAGCTGACGGGAGCAATATACGTGAATGTGTGAACCCACCATAATGGGTCAGCGCCACGCACAAGCTTCTTGGGGTCACCACCAGATGGAGAATGGTCGCTTGGTAGCCTAACCAGAATATTTTGTAGGTCAAACAGAAAAATACCAAGATTATACGTTGTATACTATTATTAGTCATGAGCATGATTTTTGAAGCAGTTTTCGTTTGTTTAATTCGTAGAATATTCGCCCTTTGTGAATAATAAAATGTATTTCTCTGAATGTCTCATACCTTTGTATAAAATATTGTATCGTTTCAGTTGCTTCATTCAGAGGTTTATGATGTTAATAATTCATCCAATGGAAGTTTCTTAGAAGTGTTTGACATATTATATAGTGTTTAAACCTCACGCACGTAGAGTAGAATATTATAATAGTCCATAAAATAAGATAGGCTTTTCCAATGAATGATTGAAAGAATAGTCTCGTGGTTATCTATTTTACTGCCACTACGGTACGAAAACCTCTATACGTAAACAGGTCTTCTCGCCGTTCAGGGATTTCGCCATTCGTTTACTCTTTATTACTATATCACGAGAAGCATGATTATATTTTCATATAAGTATGCTCTATTAATTGATGCAATGTATTATCATAATAAGATAAGTTTTTACAAGAAATCAAAAAAAGTTCTGGAAAATTGAGTAAGCTGTCGATATCGTTTTTGGAAACAAAAATGACAGTGGGTTGCTCGCGGGTGTGAGTTTGTTTGTAGGGAGAAGGGTGATGGAGAGGTATATCGTACATCTGGCATTGATGAGTTGTGAGGTCCTGCCATAATTATGTTCATCATTTTGCGTGTCTATACTTTCAGTGAGTTTTTAACAATAGTTAAACTTACTGACAGTAGCTACTTATTCCACTGCAAATAATTCTACTATAACATGTGTTTATTATATATACCATTTCTATAAGGATTTGGTGCTTAACAAGTTAACATTCATGTTTTACAAGCAATTTGTGGATTCTCATAAAAAAAAAAAAATCGCCATGTGTAATGATTATAAGGTTATAGTTGATACATATATTAATTGTGTGTGCACAACTAGCTACTGTATGTTACTACCAAAACAATACCATTTGTGAATGGAGTGTCTTTTAAACGAAGCTGGTTATATTGTTGAGTTGCCAAGTAAATTACCGCTTGTCCTAGGGTCCTGCGACAATGCCACAATTTTCCAACTGGTGGTCACCACAAGAAGCTTGTGCGTAGCGCTTCCAATGAAGGACAATAAAAAATTTGTCTGCTATTTTTCCCGCCTTTGGTTCGCACCAACCTAAATTTGTTGCCATCGAGTGAATTGATTTTTTTAAATCAGTCATCAAAATATCACTGGATTTCTATAGTCATGAATGTTACATACATATTACTCTAACATTCTATTCAGTACATTGTCCAATATACAAAGTATTTATGAATAATAACACATATTTGATTAGGCCCACAAACACACATGGCAGTCATTCGAAAAATAGTCCTGTTAATATTTTAATAGATAGGTATCCATGTCCTAACATTAAAATGATATGTATAAAAACTCGAGATGAACTTATAAAATAATCGTCATTAGCCACTTTACTGGATATTAGATTATACAATTATAAACTAGTTTCAGATCTGGCAAGCGCATAATAAATTGATGCCAGTGTTCGCTACCCATAATAGTCATTATACGAAACTTCTCGGACAGTAAACATCTCTTCCCCACTTAACTTACTTTGTTAAATTTTGACATTAGTTGTGCATCTATGTGCACATTAGCAGTAATGGTGGTAGATATTTGTTTCTCACAGATGGAAATCTTAATATAATGTGGATTATAGTCTTAATAAAGGTAAACTATTCAGTTATAGATTGTGTCGTGCGTGCGTGTGTGTGTGTGTGTATTCCAAGGTTGCCAGCGCACATCACATCTCCAAACTCGCCCAAAAGTAGCCCAATCACTTAATACCGCACAACAGACAATTTCAGCTATTTTAATCCTATCACACACATTTTCTGATATGTTTATCTTTAACAGCCATGCATGCATGATACTATGAGTTCCTCAAATATAACTAGGCCTAGTCCCATATAGCCTACTGTATGAGTAGTGGCCTACGTGTCACATCATTTAAATATTAATGAAATACCACATACATTATTATCACAATCATGCACTCATCAAATCTGCATCAATGTCCCAATCCCCCCTCACAAACAATCACTTAATTAGGCTATGCAGTCACCACCACATAGGCTACCATACATGTATAGTACAACCAACAGAAACCCATGATGAACGTTTGTAGCCTAGCTATAGGCTACTCAACACTCGACACCTCTACAACTTTAATAGTATATAGAACCAGCCCAATTCCGCTTTCCTCAATGTTAGTTAGTTAGGATAATACTTCAGAGGCTATCCACCCCATCACACTGTAAATCAAGAATATAATATCGTTTGAAATGGAAACTCGCAAATCTACGCTTTGAACGAATCCTAACTAGCCCAATGGTGCGAACAAAAGAAGACCTTGGCAACACTGTACGTATATCCCGCCGCGGTCAGCTGACGACCTAAACAGTCGCCCGTGGAAAAGGCAGTGTTGTAAAAAAAATTGTCATCATCTTTTTCGAATTTCCTGCATCTCCACGTATGTAATTTGCTGCCTCTGTGTTCTATGACATTCTGATTCACATTGATTGATTTCCTGTCACTGGTCTAATAAGAAATATAGCCGGTAACATATTTAGCTGCCCGATTTGATAGTGGATTATAAATTGGTAACTTAAAAGCGCACGATAGCTTGTTTTGTAGGAAAGAAACTATAGTGCGCAGGCGCAGACATTCAACCTGCCAAATTCTACAGCTACAGAATATAATACCGTATGTTCAGCCAATTTCTACTGAAACATGTATTTGTTAGTAACTAAAAAGGAAGTAAATACAACACTTCAATGAGTATTAAAATTTCGCCCAGCCTATCACACCACATTAGATGAAACTAAATTTTTTGTTCAATAAGCTGATATTTATGTATCAAATTATGTTAATAATTATATATTCACTGCATTAACGAGTATATAACCTCATATTATGAATCTAGTAAAAATATACTACACAACTATGTGTCATAGATAGTTGCGAACTGTATTAAACCTCTTAAATCACGAAAACCCTCAAACACCTCAATGGTGCATCACACACGATAGTCATTTGAATAAGACCCCCAGCGCCATCTGGATTTTTAGTACAGTTTTCCCTCATTGCCGAGTAGCGGACCTATAGTGTTTGAATGGAGGGAGCCAGCCAAAGGGGTGAAAGGGGTAAGAGAGAGAGAGAGGGCTTGCTTTTATAACCTTTATTTATATATATTTTATTTATTTTATTTATATTTTATATTTTTTTGTTTTTTATTTAGAGAGATAGAGAGAGAGACTTCATAACCTTATTTATTTAGTTATTAGTATTTAAAATATATATATATATATATATATATACCGGTATATATATTTGATTGATATTTAGATAGTGTATAATCAATAGTCACATGTATTTATATATTTGTTTTACATTATCCAAGTTACAAATATTGAATAACTTAGTGTTTGTTTTGTTTCCCCACCAGGTACGTTTGTGGTGGGCTCAGTGATCCGCGCAGATTAAGCCATCTCTACTGTAGTGCTGGCATATAGACAGGTAAACTGGTCCCCCTTCTTCCTCATGTTTAGCCCTATTAGTTAGATGTTTGCCTCATTAGTTTGTCGATTTTAAGACCTTTCGTCCCATTTCTTTGTCAATAGTAAGACCTTTCGTGCTATTTAAGTGTAGATTTGTTTCATGGCCTGTACTTTTGAAAAAACCGGCCTTCGGCCGGGAAATTTTTCTATCGAAAAATGTACAAATTAATGTTCAAAGGGGATCTAATAAATGTGTTTTTAAGTTTGATGGAGGTCTACGGAGGAAACTAGAAAAATAATTAATAAATTAAAAAATCGACCGAAAGGTGAACCATCTCCCCTTAATGCATACGGTCGATTTTTGTTCTCTGGACAAGCGATAGTGAGCCTGTAGCTTAGAAGAAATCGGCCTTCAGCCGGGACATTTTTCTATCGAAAATTGTACATAAATAGCATGTAAGGAGTCTGGATGATTGTTGGATTGAAGGAAATATGGGAAGGCGTTTTTGTTATCCTAGGGGACAAGTTTATTTGTAATTGGTGAAAATTAAATATTTATGTAGACATCAGTAGATAATTATGATTTCGTTCATAGCAAAATCATATCGAATTGAGGTTGTTTGAAGCACTTCGAATATAATTAGAGACATCAGTCGAATATATATCGTTCTTCGGCTATATCATATGACAATTTGGGTCATATCCTATTATTCGGAATATTATTATAGATTTCAACATGCATGTTCTTAACCGAAATCATATCGAATTTGAATGATTACACATTATGCAATATTGTTAGGAATATCATTTCTGAAGACAGTATTTCGCCCTAACACGAAATCATATCGAATTGAGAATATTTGCTGAGCTGGGCATATTTGTACAAGCATAAGATATACCCATCTCTCCGACCGTATATAATAAACAAATATAGAACATGTAGGCTAATAAGAACTTTCCCAATAACTAATGAATCATCTCAATGTTAAGGTAGCGTACCTATATATTTTTAAGTTGAATATAATAATATTTTATATTGAAGCAAACATGATAAATGTTGCTTCTTTTATATATGTACATAGTTTTAAATGTTGACGGATAATTTTTAACGTAGCAATCCATATATGATTACCTTATATTTAATGTGTGAGTGAGAGAGTGTGTGTGTGTCCTCCTTTTCTTGTCTATCACATTAAAAAAATATATATGAACGTAACTTTTGTGTACGCTCCTATTGTATTGTTTTGGGAATTCCTGTGTTTGTCAGTCTCTCGTCTGGACATGCATTGTGTATGTATATAATGTACAAGTTCAAGGCATAATGGTATGTAGAAAGATTTGGGAAGGAGAGAGAGAGAGAGAGAGAGAGAGAGAGAGAGAGAGAGAGAGAGAGAGAGAGAACAAGATCTAGAGAGAGGAAGTCTTAAATGTTGGGTTGGACCATATTTTACAGTCAGCGCGGACCCGGCCAGGGGAGATTTATACCGTATTAATTACCAGGACCTCTTATATTATGCTCTTTTTCGAGTTCTCTCTTATTTATTCCATTCTTCTCTCCTTTTCTCCTTTCTATTTATCTCTCTCTCGTTCTCGCTCCTCTCTCTCTCTCTCTCTCTCTCTCTCTCTCTCTCTCTCTCTCTCTCTCTCTTAGTAATTATTCTTATGACGCTCCTAATATATGCACCCCCCCATTGTCCCTCCCACAATATATTTTAGCAGTATTCCAAAAGCCTGAATGGGAGAGAGAGAGAGAGAGGGGGGTGTGAGAGAGTATATAGAGTATACTGTATATATATATATATATATATATATATATATATATATATATATAGCCTAATCCTGTTCCATTGTGTAATATCGTATCTTGCTTTGACACATTCAATTCTTTCTCTCTCTCTCTCTCCGGCTGACCTCTCCCTCTCCCTCTCCCTCTCCCGGCTGACCTCTCCCTCCTAAACTACATAAAATCGACTATTGGTAGCCAACATATGAGACATCAGTGCGCCCCCAAATACAACCTTAAAATGACCGAGATAGCTCAGAAACAAGTATTTAGTCTGTTTTCGGGTAAAATCCTAAATTTTTGCCCAAAAATAACTAAAATGGACTTTTTGAATCAAAGTTCTTCCAAATTATGGTGTGAAGGGGGCCCACCTCGCTTGTTTTCTCTTTCTCTCTCTCTCTTTGGCTTGTATCCATCCGGCCCCAATTAGCCTACTGTTTTAAAACGTTTACCCCCATCCAGGTGTCAATATTTTCCCGGCGAGCGGTAGCGAGTCAGCATATATATATTTTTGTTTTGACAGTAAGCTAAATTTGTACATTTTTCGATAGAAAAATTTCTCCGGCGAGGCCGGATTTCTCCATACAATGCTGGCTCGCTGTCGTTCGCTAGGAAGAAATTGACACCTGGATAGGAATAAACGTCTTAAAACAGTTGGCTGAATGGGGCCGAATGGATACAAACCAGGGAAATAGAGAAAAGGAGAGAAAGAGAAAACAACAGGTGACCCCCCTTAAAAACTTGCATCCGGGATAGCCAAACTCTCCTAATAAATGGCCAGGCCTCTTAGCTCGTTACCCGAACTGTTGACATTTATTGGGACGATACCGGACTATTGATTATTACGGGCGAACATTGTTTATTGACGGGTGGTGGCACAACCAACACACGGAATGTTCTTTCATTGGAGAGAGAGAGAGAGAGAGAGAGAGATTGATTGATTGATTGATTGATTCTTTATTGAGAAAGCATAAATACATGGGAATACATAATTACACGTCTCAAAAGGGCAAAGGTGATAAAACAGTCTTTTACCCTACTCATATTATACATGTACAATATCAACACAGACATGAATACAACATTTAGTAAGTTTTTATCTCTATACTTGTTAGCAAACCAGTTGTCCCTAACTGTTTAAGAAGGACCCTTAGCTAAGCTGGGCTTAGGCTTAGCGTGGGTTTGCTATAATCCTTCTACTTTCCTTAATGTCATAGAATGACCCTCCCACTCCAGTTTAATACATGCCTACATATACACACATACATACACCCATACACACATAAATACATATACAGTATATACATATATATATACACATATACATACATATACATACATACATACACACACATGCATGTACATATACCTACATACATACCTATACACACAATAATTCATACAATAACACATAAATTTCACAATATACAGTGTATACTACACATTTATTATTATAATAACAATAATGATATAATGAGGCTATCAATTACATACTAATCATAACACTAAATCCTAAACTTTGTTTTATGTATATTTACCTTACGATGTATTGTATTTTTTTGCATTTGGCTATTATTTGAGTAATCATATTATGATTGAACATCCATATAATTTGTTCATCGACCTTATCTATGACATTGTTTCTATATTTCGCTAGGTGTTGGCAGTGCAGTATATAATGATTTAAGGTATGACTTCTTGGTTTTTTACATAGTTGACAACATATTTCGTGTTCTCCTTTAGGAACACCAAGTTCCCACATGTAACAATATCCTAACCTAAGTCGTGTGCACAAGGAGTCCTTCCAAGCACTTCTTAAGTTTCCGTATATGAAGCTAGTTCGCCGTGCAACGTTATTATAGTGATAGAATGTTGCACTATTCGCGTGTTTTTCTTGCATCATAAAAAGTTCCGCATCCTTTTGTTTTTTTCTAATTGTTGATTTAATTTGTCTTAAAGATTGAATGCACTCGTAATCTATTGTGTCTTTCTCCGTTCCTAATTTAGCAAGTTCGTCCGCTCTTTCATTATTTATTATCCCAACATGTGAAGGTATCCACGTAAATTTTACCATTCTCCCATTATTGCGTAGTTCATCTATAATAACCTTACACTGAGATACCAGCTTTTCATACACGGGTTTTTTGCTGTTCATAGATTCCAAAGCACTTCGACTGTCTACGAAAAAGCACACATCACCTTCTCCCCCTCTTATTTTATTTAACCCGTATAACATAGCACATATTTCTGCCTGCGTAGAGGACACGTTGTTACTTATTCTATAATAATATTCACTGTATATGTTATCGTTACCTACATCGTCACTCACCAGTATCCCACATCCTGCTCTCCCATTTTCTGTGACAGAGCCATCGCAGTATACTTGCGCAACATTATCATCTTTTAATTCATTTATCTTTTCTTCAACAATTATTTTAAGTTCCCCAGTCTCGTACATACTTTTCTTTTTCCCCAGCTTGATAATATTTATATCCACGCCTTTATCTTCCCAGGGTGGAGGTTTTTGTGCCCTCTCTTCGACCAGAAAGAAATGTATTAGGTCAAATTTCTCTACTTTATGTATTAGTTCTTTTAGGTATCCCCTCTTGCCTTGCCTCCTGAAGGTTCGAATTTTACGTATGCCATCGTTGACGTCTTGTGCCAATTTTTCACCACTACCTGACCGTATATGTCTCATTGCCGATACTAGGTTTACTTCCTCTATTCTGTGTCGCAAGGTTGTTAAATTTAATTCTAATCTCATAGCAGCTACCATCGCATTTTTGGGGCAGTTTAATATAACCCGCATAGCCTCATTTTGGATAGTTTGTATTTTATCCAACCTTCCTTCACCAAGGCAAGAGAGAACGGGGCTGGCATATTCCACCACTGACCTAATAGTGGTGAGGTACATCATCCGCAGTACCTGTACACCAACACCTGTACCACTCCAAGCTAGGGATTTCAAGGGTGCCATACGTGCCTTACATTGTGTTTGTATATGATGTAACTCGGCATCTTTACTGTCTGATGTATATCCTATATAGATGCCTAGATACTTATAGCTCCTAACCCTATCAATATTTTTTTCATTCACAGCTAATTGTTTATCGCCCATAGCACGACACTGAAATTTAGTTTTTTCTTCATTAATTACTAGCCCTAGCTTCTGGGTTAATTGCCCAAATTTGTTGAGGGCCAATTGCATATTCTCAACGCTACTGCTTTGCAGCATTATATCGTCTGCGTATATTGTTATTTTAACACCTGGACCTAGCATAGAGAGAGAGAGAGAGAGAGAGACGTGGGGGGAGGGGGGGGGGGGAGAGAGAGAGAGATGGGTTGAACGTCTGAAACACTCAAAACTAATGGGGAAGAAGGGGATCCAGAAGAAAAAGAAATATATGAAAATCTCCCCCTGTTTATACTGTGAAAGCCTGGAATATTGATCACCATAAATTATAAGAGGAAGTTTTTCCCCGTGGACGTAAGCAATGTAAATGTTGTTAGTAGCGGTGGGGGGAGGGGGTAAGTGTGTTAGGATTGGGTTCACTTTAGCTGTTGGATATTTTGTTTTAGATTTTAAGGTGTTGAGTGGTACTTGAAAAGTAGACAGAATGGATAAAAAACACCATCTGAGGAAGAGCACTTTATTGACAACGTTTCACAGATAGCTTCATCAGGTCACAGTGACCTGATGAAGCTATCTGCGAAACTTTGTCAATAAAGTGTTCTTCCTCAGATGGTGTTTTTTATCCATTTTAAGGCGAGTTTTAAGCCTAGTTCTCACTTCCTTCTGTTCAGATATAAATTGCGTTTTTCTTGTACTATATGCGTACCATGTTATGTATCCTTTTCAATATTTGTATTATTATTAGTAGTAATAGTAGTATATATGGATGTGATTCGTCAGCCTTGGTCGGCAACCCATCTAGGGGAGTAGCCTAAGCCTTATGCAAATCCTTATTGCTCACCTAAGGGTGAAACAGGTTGGTGGATGGACTATCCACTCACTAAAAAGTGCTAAAATATACACTGGGGGTCTCAGGGTCGCATACAGTATATACATATATTGTGTTAGGGAGATTGTGGGCACCAATCGAGCAAGGACAATATCCAGGGGAGGCCTCATAGGCATGTGATAAGGAGTTACTGGAACCCCAGATTAATTTGTCTAGCCTCACTCACTGTTTCTGTTTGTGTCTCACCTACACAGAGAATAATCCAGCTATCTCTCACAAACACCTTCTTATATTCATTCCACTTCACTAAACAAGCACACCACACTTCTTTCCCATACAAAAAACAAAACAAAAATAAATAAATATATAAATTGAAGATGTACACCAACCGCCCATTATTTGACACTGCCACTCTTTCAATTTGGGGGAGAGACTTGTTACAGGCAGCTTTGCCTTTTCTCTACCTCATAAACATAGGGAAAAAACAAATATATATATATATATTGTTAAGAATCTGGACCTCAGTTGCTTAAGCATGCGTCACACCTAGCCGATTTGAGGCCAAGACTGTCCGCGACCTAAGGGTCGTGGACAGTCTTGGTCTACGTCACCGCGCATCATGGGCCGTCGCCACCATAACAAAGAGGTCAGGATGGGTCTTCACATACCCCCTCAAAAGTTCAACATGCAGAACTTTCAAAATCAAGTCGGCGTGGAGTGAGGTAAAAAAATGGGGACGTGAAGGGGACTGGAGGCTGATGGCGTGTCACGGCGCTTGACGGCGCTTGACGGCGCTTGACGGGAAAAGGTAGGCGTCAGTGCGGCGTCACACGGCGGCACACGGCACCAGAAATGAGGTCTGCGTCAGGCGGCGTCACCATAACAACCTGCGGGGATCAGCGGCGGCTTGCGGCGACCCAACGATACCCTAACGGTCCTGGATTTTGTAATCCGGAGGGGGGTCGCCGTCAAACGGCGACGATGGTTGGCGGCCATCGCCTCCAAGCGGCCTAAAAACATACCGGGGTCCCCGGTAGGCGCAGCCATGCGGGGACCCCCTCCTGTAGCGCGGCAATGTGGCAACGTCGCACGTGGCACCACCGCAGACCGTGTGACGTGGCCGCCAACTCCTATAAAAACAACGCGCCGCCATGCAGCGTCCTATGTTTCCCACTCACCACCAACACGACCGTACGTGCCAACCCAGTCTCCTGATTTACATCGCTCCGACCACCAACTCGTTCCTCGCCACCATGCCACGTCCGAGAACTAAGAAGACGATCAACAAGCCCATGCACCAGTCGAGGTCATCCAGCAGCGAGGATGAGAGCAACCTGGGAAACACGAATGAGGAAGAAACGGCAGTTGAACCTGGTGTACGTGGTGAACACGAGGAGCCATATCCGGCCGCCCCTGCCCTGCCTGCCACCTACTCACCGTTCAATGATGCTGCTGACGATGAGATTGACGTGGAACAGGAATCCTCGAAGCCCGGCCGCCGTCGACACATCATTAAAGTGGTGTATAGTGACGAGCAGGAGCTTGACTTGGCCGACTGGTACGAGCGTCACCCCGTTTTATACGCCAAGGGGCGTAAGGATTTCAAGGACACCACCCTCAAAGCTGCACTCTTCGAGACCAAGGGCAAGTCCATGGAACCCCCTGTTACAGGTGAGTTTACTGCCCATAATGTGTTAATTAATAATGGTTGAGGAGAGCGATGATGATTCGAGTATTACAAGCAAATAAATGAAATGCACGTGAGTGCATGACAGTTGGAGAACATGTGCACATAAATTTAATGCCAATGATGCTGAAAGTGAAAGTGAACGAATCATCATTTATCTCTTACACCATAAACCTATGAATGCCACGTGGATATGTGTGTTAAGTTGAAATATGATAATTTTTATTATGATATTATATTATATCATTATTATAGTATTAGAACAGTAATCATAATAAACATAATATTATAATATTGTTGTTATTTGGTACAAATGTTCGTGGTGCAATGAATAGTGTGTTCACCGAGACATAAAATATCACGACATAATGTCGTTAATATGTGATGTACGGTACCCTATCATGGTATATATATGTGTATATATTATTAATGTATATATCTCTCCACCTCACAAGGATGCAAGTGAAGGGCTTCCTAGAGGGAATGCGGACTCGTTATGGCCGCATTACAGAGACCAAGAGTGGACAGGCCCCACCCCGACACACGAAACGGGATAAGTGGATTATCGCCACGTTTGCCTTTCTCAAGGACCACATCGTGCGCCAGAGTGGTAGTCAGAATACCCAGGTAAATGTTTGTTTAATTACTGTTTTGCATGTCTCGATTATTTAAAAGTGTTTGACACTGACCAGCCACGTTTGGACAAATTATGTTTGTGCAGACTCGTTGTGCATACCACAGGTTTCTGACCTGACCTGGTTGTGGTATCTGCCGTTTGTTATTCCTTTCGTTATATTATTTTGTATTGATTTAGTTTTTAATTAAATATATTTTATATATATATTGTAATTAATTTATTCATGTATTAAGATTAATATTGCTTTATTGAGTTATATAAGCTATTTAGTCATTATTTATACATTATGTATGTATGTATTTTTTGAATGATTCCCTTCTTCATTTCATTATTTTATTCGTTTATTTAGTTATTGAATATGTTATACATATATATATATATATATATATATATATAACGTAAATCATTTATTTATGGATACGTTATTCAGGCAGTGGATGAATGAAACAAGCCATATAATACATATATATATATATATATATATATATATATATATATATATATATATATATATGTTTATAATATTACATATCAATACTAATAATTTACTATTTCAGTGTGGTATCGCCCCTTGTCCTCCCAGCGTGGAGGAAGAACAGGAGGAGGAAGAGGAGGATGAGGTGGTAGTGGTCGACAGAAGTGCCAAAGTTCCCCCGAAGCAAGGAGCAGCCGCCAAACGCAAACGTCGCACGAGCCCTGAAGTCGACGTGGTTGACTCACTACTGCGAAAGGTAACGAATCATTCATATTATTTATTATTAATATTATTATTATACAGGGTGTTCCAGTAATGCTTTTCATAAATTATATGGTGGACTCATCAGACAAAAATAAGAATAAATTACTCTATGAACATGAGGTTGAGTATTTATAATAACGGAGTTATTACACGATTTAAGTTAACGATAGATACAATGCCATTCAGTCCAAGGGGTAATGTTGCCATTTTAGTGGATTATATCCATTTGGCCTTCGCTATCGCTTGCTAGCCTCAAGATAGTGAGCAGTAGCGATCTGACTTTTCGGTAGAAAAATATGTCCGGCTTCGCCGGTAGAAAAATCAAATCCGGCGAAGCCGGACATATTTTTCTACCGAAAAGTCAGATCGCTACTGGTCACTATCTTGAGGCTAGCAAGCGATAGCGAAGGCCAAATGGATATAATCCACTAGAATGGCAACATTACCCCTTGGACTGAATGGCATTGTATCTATCGTTAACTTAAATCGTGTAATAACTCCGTTATTATAAATACTCAACCTCATGTTCATAGAGTAATTTATTCTTATTTTTGTCTGATGAGTCCACCATATAATTTATGAAAAGCATTACTGGAACACCCTGTATAGTCATGCCCAATCCAAATGTTTGTAGTGTGTGGTTTATAATCTTTTTAATGTCATTAGGTTGTCATTATGTGTTGTTAATAACATGTTTATTAGGTAATGTTGTTAGTTATTTTTTACATATTTAAGATTGTAGAAAATCATTCAATATTATTACATAACTGTATTCGTGATGCAGCATCGTGGTATATAAATCATACAATACATTACCGAGTGCCTGTCAAACAACAAATAATATACAACATGTCATGTAACATACTAATTATTCGTAACCACTTTTCAGCTTCAGGACAGGTCCAGAGGCAATGAGGAACTGCAGGCCTTGATCAAGACCCGGCTGCGTACTCAGACAAAGCGTGAGGCCCAGGTCCAATCATTGTTTGATTATCTCACCAGTCTTGGATCTGATGTGCACCCCTCCCTCCATGAAGAGTTGGATAGCGCCCTAATCAAGGTCACACGGCACTTCAAAGCTGAGACCCGCAAGATCCAGCGCCAGGAGGAGCAGGCTTTGTTGTGCCTTCCTCCCCCCCCCCCCCCCAACCACAGAAACTGGTACCCTGCCCAGCCCGGGAGTGCACCCCCCAGAAAGCCCACTCCAGCCAGCATGACCAGGGGTATCAGGTGGGTAGGACTAACTATGGCCACCAGCAAGAGTCCATGTGGACCACACCTGGCCCCAGCTTGGGCTGCAACCAACCCATCCCAGGCACACCCGGGCATGCTCCACCAGGTGGCCACCTCCTCAACCTCCCCAGCCCATCAGCACCTCTACCATTCTCAGGCAGCTCACCTGGCACCAGCCAATTCCTGGAGAGCATCCTCAACCCAACTAACATGTAACTTGTGATTAATAAAATATGTTTTGTATAACTGTGTATAAATCTTACCTTCTATACCATGTCGTTTTGCCATGATAGCATACCAGCTGGTGAAGTATAGTACCCACTGAGGAACTCCCTCTGTTCCTTGGCGAGCCTTGTGGTTTGGTTTCCAGCGAGACACTGGATATCTCCCATCTGCTCACCGTCCCTCCACGAACCACCTGTGACCAGGTGTGTCACTGGGTCCTCAGTATCAATGAGGCTGGAGGAAATTGCAGGTGTATGTTGGCGAAGAAGGTTGTGCAGGCAACAGCAGGCCAACACAACACTCTCCACCCTCTTGGGTTGTATGGCCATGGTGGTCAATAGACACCTGAATCTGTCAAAATATAAATAAACACCATAAATAAAAACTTAAATAATAAATATAGTATCAATAACCATCAAAATATAAGATTAGGTATATTAATTACAGAAAAAACCCAGAGTAATAACTACATTCAATACATAATTAAATTAATAATAATAAAAAAATAACAAAATTAACTGAAATAAAGATATACAAATTATATAATGAATTACAGAAATAAATAATAAATATATTATCAATACATATAAAATATAATATGAGTTATATTAATAAAACAAACAAATACCAAATAAATAAATAAAATACATAAATAAAATGATTAATGAAATAAATGAATAAACAATAACTGAAATAAAGAGATAACAAATCAGTACATAAATAAATAAATAAATTATAAATAATGTGTAAGTAATTGATATACATTGATATAAATCAATACAGCAATAAATATATAAATACATAAAGAAATTAATTACATTATACATACCAAAGATAATCACTAATAACAGAAATTCAATAATAAAATAATTAACTAACGAAATGAATACATACATAAATAACAAATTAATCAAACGATATATTAATACACAATTAATATTTGTTTAACAAATTTATCTTAACTCATTTAAATAAATAAATCAATAAATATATACATTAATATGAACCACTCTTACCTGGTTGCTAGGATCCCAAGGGCGTTCTCTACAATCCGACGAGCCCTTGATAGACGGTAGTTGAAGAGGCGGTTGTCCCGGGAGAGGTTCCTTTGTGGATAGGGCTTCATCATCCAGCTCCGAAGGGGGAATGCATCGTCCCCGACGATGAAGTAGGGCTGTGGCACGCCAGTGCCGGGGATGGATTCAGGGTCTGGTAGGCCAAGAGTTTTCTGTTCAAGGGCAGCACGAAGCGGTGTCCTGCCAAATATCCTTGCATCTGAGCCATCCCCTGATGCCCCAACATCGACGTACAAGAAACGGTAGTCAGCGTCGACGAGTGCCAGCAACACAACGGAGTGGAACCCCATATAGTTGTACCACATGGAACCACCGTTGGCGGGACACCGCATTGCAATGTGCTTGCCATCAAGTGCACCAATGGTGTGGTGGAAGTTCCATCGTTGGGAGAACTTGTTTGCCACTGCCTTCCATTCCTCCGGTGTCTTGGGGCAGGGCATCATCTCGTCCATATACTCAGCTATGAGTGCCTCACATGTCTCATACACAACGTTTGATATGGTGTTGTGTGCTACTCTGAAGCTGTACATGAGGCTCATATAGCTGTCACCGGTTGCCAGGAACCGCAGTGTTATGGCTAGCCGGAGGCCAGGTTCGAGTGCCTTTCGGTAAAAGGTATCGTTCTTTTCAATGCGGTGCGCCACACGTCCTAGTACCTCCCGGAAGACTGCAACATCCATCCGCAGGTAGTGTCTGTAGGCTGGCCCATCCTCCTCGGCGAGTTCCTTCAGTAGCTGCTCATAAATACCAAAGGTTTTCCTACGGAGAAGCCAGTTCCGGACCCACATGCGAGGGGTTCAATTCTGCCTCCTTCTTTTCCTCAACAGCAGCTTGCAGATTGCTATATTTGTCAGTAGGTGGTCATTTTCCAGATTTAACTGAACCTGGAGTAAGCGTAGATGCCGTGTCTGGTTCCTAGGGACTGTGGTGGACATGGTTGCGTGCAATCGTGACAGTGGCTGAAGGTTTACTGATGAGGCACACCCTTTGGTGTAGCTTTTATATACCCCACCTTGAGTTCGCTCGCCGTCGTTCGGGGTCATGCGGGCCGGGGTCGCCGTCATTACTGAAGGGGTCGCCGTCAATCGGCACAGTAATGCATATTGACGCCACCCTACCTCCTATCGACGCCATTCGTCGGGTCGTTGTCACCGCGCTACGCCGCAGATCGGCACTCCAGCGGCGACCTAGGTCTCACCTTCAGTCCTGCATGGGCGCCGCTATACCCCGTCAGGTGGCCATCCATACTGCGTTCCGTCCAAAACTCACCCCCCCAAATCCTTAAGCTCTCCACCGAAGGTCGGCACTCCTGACCACGACTAAAGGTCGTGGTCAGTCATGGCTCAAATCGGCATGGTGTGACGCATGCTTTAGAGACGGTATACGAAAATAATGACTAAAGAAAATGCACCTTGTCTCTCTACCGAACAACACCACAACGCAACAGGTAAGAGCTTTATGAACGCTTCCAGGCTCTTCTCAAGGCTTAAGGTGCACACTGCCCTGCTCCTATTCTGAATAATAAGTAGAACAGAAATACTCATGTAACTTACTAACTACGAGAACTCGAAACCAACACCGGGATTAGCAATGCTGGGCTGGATAATCAAAACAGTTAAATACATATAGGCTACCAGCAGATATAAAAAAAAAAAAAAAGTGCAGGTGTACTTCGAGCATAACAGGCTATGCGCGCCCTCGACAGTACTAAACTGTGCGCAAACCAGCCAACGGTAATCCACTCTCAACCCAAGAGAGTTGCACATAATAATGTTGCATATAATAATGTTCTAACAATACAAGGCAGTGTCCTAATATGACTACTAACCTCGAGGTGATATTAGTGGAAGCAAGTTGCCCTGACCACCTCTAATATCACACAAGTATATCCTGCTTCAACCTGGGCCCCCAGTGAATTACCGCCCAAACAATGAACTCTTAGAGTCCACCTCCCACACTCACTTAACTATGGGGGGGTCCAGACTGAAGCTAGATTCCTTATTAATATTAAACACTCCGTTGCCTCAGTTCGAAACCCGAGATAGGGAACACACAAGTGCTGGGGCAGAACCGTCAAGGTTGTTACCGGGTCCTAAGCACGAACACTGGGAACAATATGTAGGGGTTATGGATGTGTGTGTGTGTGTGTGGACTGTCTATGGGATTAACAGTGCTTATTAGTAAGGACCCCGGCAAACCTCCCAGCTCTTCCCCATCACGAATTCCGAAGTAGCCACCTGAGGTTCAGAATATATGATGAAAATGGAAAGATAGTAAAATGCTGATCAGAGGAAAGGAATAATAAAAAGGAAGAAATGGATGTCTAGGATTCTCTGTTACTTGCGTTACGTTACTATTATGCAAACAAGGACAAATAAACGGGGCGACTGGGGTGCCACAAGAGAGAGCTACCACCACCTATACTGTCTGGCCGCCCACGAGAGAATGATGAGGCCTGGCCCTGGCGAAGGTGGCGGGAGCCAGGCTCAAACTAAGGGGGGGTTGCAAGATATCACCACACGATATGATAACACTAAGACAATTCACAAGAATAACTTATACTAACGTATTCCTGTGTTAACATATTGACTAAAACAGAGTGGCAAATAAAATAAAGTACATCTTTATATTGCAACACAACTGAACTTACAATGGTCACATAATTAAGTAAACTCGTGTTGCTTAGCGACGCTACCTCCCCCCCCCCCCCCCCCTGAGAGAGCAACATTCCGTCCTCCCCTTCCTCCCTTGACCAGCCACGCCTAGCAGCAAAATAAAGCGCTGCCACTAACTAACAACTGGTTAGACGAAACTAGTAACACTCTATTGGCTCATTCTACACAAATGTTTATTGAGACAAAAATGCTTAGAGGCACGGCAAAACTAGTCATGCCCAATTGGAAGGGTATCGGAGTGAAACTCACAATACCAGGTCTCTCAAATAGACTTAGCACAGCTGCTTTCAAGAAGTCTGGCGCCACTAAAGTCTATCTACTCCTAAAAGACCCTGGTCATTGTGACAATATATATATACCGGTATATATAATTATATATATATATGCTGTATATACTGTATGACTTTGCTTTTCCCTGGTGTCCTTTATTTACTTAACTACCGTTTATTATATTTGTTTTTAGAGAACGGGTATATGTGTGAATGTTGTTATATATGTATGACTTGGTTTGTGTTTGTGTGTGTGTGTGTGAGAGAGAGAGAGAGAGAGAGAGCGGAGTTCCTTATAAAATGTTGCATCTGTGTCCTTCTCATTTATTTAATTATATCTAGGTAGCCATATGGTTAGTTCATCCCATCAACCCATCCGTCACTTAGATGGTGGGATACGTCTGTGGGGAAAATTATGACAACTGCCTTCGTCTACAGTTGTTAACCCGTACAGCCCCAGCGACGCGCCTGACGCGTCGGCGATGTATGTAACGCACAGCCCCAGAGACGCGCCTGGCGCGTCACCCTAATTGCGCCGACCGTAACCTCAGGTGTAGCCACTCAAGAGGGCTCAGATTTGTATGGGAACTGTGTACGTATCCCACGCAACCGTGCCGATGGTTGAAAACTCTCAAAGTCCACGTGCGTGCGCGCGAGCGCGCAAAAACCTGTTTTTTTTGGGATAATTGCCTTCAATTTTTTACTCTTATAAAATCCGTTTTCGGGGGCTCTGTAGGACCATTTTTTAAGCTTTTTGAGCGGTTTTTCGTGGTTTTTCCTTCATTCCTAACCCATTCGATATTGTTTCTGGAATAAAACCATTTTTTGAAAACCGGCCGGGTTCTGGTGCGCAAACATTACAAAACTAGCCGGGGCTCCACGGGTTAATATAATAGCTATAAGTCAGTGATATGGGTCATATTATACTATTTAATATCATATGTGCCTATTTATGGATTTACTAACAAATTTGCTTGTTGTTTTTTTAATGTTTGTATACTGTATTAAATTTATCTTCGCATACCCCATGACCCGTCCCAAGTTTCCCGTCTTGCCTGTCTCAATCCTTCCTCCCCGTCTCTCTTTCTCTCCTGTCACTTGCTGTCTTCATTTACTGTATTTATTTGTTTTTTGTTTTATATATATATTTGTTTTTGATATATATTTGTTTAACATTGGTTCACTTCGTTTGTTTTACCTCTTTTTTTTTTTTTTTTTTTTTTTTTTTTTTTTTTTTTTTTTGTATAGACAATGAACGGAGGAAGGAAAAACACAGATAAAACAAAAAGGTCCATGTGCCTAAAGGCATCCTCCATGCATAAAATGTTTGTAACAACCGGATTTAAACTTTTGTAGATTGTAAGTTTGTGGAAAGCAACTCGAGGTAAGTGAATTCCAAAGAGTAGTAGTTCTAGGGATAAATGAATTTTGATAAGCAGAAGTTCTGCATTGTGGAGGAGAAAGTGTAAATTCATGGGCGCTCTCAGCTGCCCTAGTTCTACGGGGAAAGATGTGGAGAGGTGGCACAATTGAAGCAAGTTCCTCGGAACAATTGCTGTGAAAATATCTGTAGAATAATGCAAGGGATGCAACGTTTCTTCATATGGGTAATGTAGGAAGGTCCTGTGTGATTGCAGGGTTATTGATTAATCTAATAGCTTTATTTTGAATTTTGTCCAACTGCCTCAATGCAACCACTCCACTTCCACTCCACAGAGGTGAACAGTAATCCATCTGAGAACGCATATGACTTTTATATATTACGGCCAACTGCTCGTCAGTGAAGAATTCTCGAACTCTGTACAGGAGTCCCAGTTTTTTAGAGGCATTCTTAGCAATGCTTCTAACATAATGTGTCCAGCTCAAGTTATTAGTTAATGTTACACAAAGAATGTCAATACTAGGGGAAGTGGGAATATTTACATCATTAACAAATATATGTAGTCCAGTCAATGTACACCAGGACCCACCACTAATTGCAACAGAAACGAAACCTGTTGGGATTTGTTCAGTAGGGTACCCTTCATGATATACTAAAAGTCCCACAATTTTTTTTGAGTGGATCAATATTTTTATCAGGGTTGAACTTTTGGATTTCTGGATTTTTTTGGATTTTTTGTTTTTTTTTGTTTTGGAAGGTCCATTACACATATTTTTCTATTATGAAGATAAGAAGAAATTAGTGGAACTAATGATGCAAGGCCGTAGTGTGACATCTTCGACAATAAGGATTGATGCCAGACTCTATCAAATGCCTTTGATATATCCAGTGCTATTGTATGTGTTTCACCATGTTGGTCTGTAGCTTGGTTGATTTGATGCGTAAGAAGGCAAAGAATGTCTGCAGTTGATCGACATTGTCTAAAACCATATTGCCTATCACTGATTAATTTATTATTCTCAAGATGCTTAATTATGTGATTATTTAATATAATTTCAAAGACTTTACCAAGAGTGGAAGTTATAGCTATTGGTCTGTAGTTTGATGGATCTGAAGAGGCACCTTTTTTAGGAACTGGATGGATATTTGCTTCTTTCCAAGGTACTGGGAAGCATGAGGTATGAGTACACAGACAGAAAATGTTTGCCAATACAGGAGCGAGCACCAAGGAGCAATTTTTGAGTACTATTGGAGGAATTTCATCTGGACCAGGAGCCTTATCTACTGAGAGATTCTGCAAAATAGTTTTGACATGTCTGGTGTGGATCTTAAGTGAGGGAATTTCAGGCGAATTAAAATTAAGTACAGGGACATCTTGATTTATTTCATCTAAGGTTGAGTTGGTGGAGAAAATATCCGCAAGAAGGTTAGCTTTACCTCGTGGGTCACTTACAAGATTGCCAGTCGGAGATTTTAATGGTGGAATGGATGAAGCAGTAGTGAAGTTGGATTTGAATGAGTTAAGAGTAGACCAAAATATTTTGTTTATCATTTGGATTATTTAGAAGTTCATTTGCCTGCTTGTGGAGAAAGTTTGATTTAGTTAGGTTTAATACAGTTTTGGCATGATTTCTGATGTTTCTAAAGTAATTAAAGGCTTCATGTGTTTTTGATCTTGTGTATGCATTGTAGGCTATTGCTTTTTGTTCAGTTACTCTAGCACAATTATGGTCAAACCATTTAGGTGAATTAGATCTTTTACTGTACTTTTGATGAGGAATAAAAGTTTCCATTCCAATTTTTACAAAATCTTGTATGTGGCTCAAGGTGGAGTGTGCATCATTAGAAAAGAAAGAGGTCCAGGGAATATCAATAAAGAAACCTTGAAGACCCTCCCAGTCTGCCCTATCGTACTGCCATTTAGTCACCAAAACAGGTTCAGAGTGGGAAGGTGTGGTAGGTGATAGACAGGTGGCCTGTATCAGACAGTGATCAGAAGATCCAAGTGGGGACCTCACTGTAACATCATAATTTTCTGAATTGGTTGTTAAAAATAAGTCCAGTAGGTGGGAATTATGATTAGGATTATCTGGTACACGGGTGGGTAGGTTGACTAGTTGAGTGAGATTAAATGAGTCTGCAAATAGCTCACATTCAAGACCAGCATCATCCTGGCTGAATGAGTGAGCCATTCAACATTATGGACATTAAAATCACCCAACACAGTGATTTCAGAAGAAGCATTTAAGTTGAGGACACTGAGTTGTGAGGACAGAGAATCAAAAAGACTTTGCTCTGGAGTAGTATTTGGGGAACGGTAGATGCAACATATGTATTTAAATTTACCAGCAGAAATTAATTTGTATAGAATAATCAAAATAGGGACAATTTAAACTAGTAACCTCCTCCAGGGCAATTTCAGATTTTGCGAAGCAACATACACCACCTTTAGGTCTGACATTTTGGAGCAGTTGATACCCTGGAAAATTAAATCTAGTGTCAGATGTGGATGTTACTTGAGTCTCTGTCAAAAAAAGGAGAGTAGGGGATTCTGCTTGAAGAAATTGGTGTACAGAATTGATGTTAGAGTGAAGTCCCCTTATATTGCTAAAGAAAAAGCTGCACCGACGAGCAGCTTTGGGATGTTGCAATGCTCTTGACACAGTCGCATGATAACGACCGGGAGGGCCCTGTGTCAATGACCCAACCCTGCCGGGGGTGTATATCCGAGGGACCACCAGGTTTGCTCTTAACAATTGTACTGCCATATTTATTAGGTAAAGGTGTATGGTGTTGCATGTATGATATGTAGTGGGAAGAGTAGTGTTTTATGGATAGAGGATAGCGATGTAGGGCAATGTCGTGAAGTTGGATGTGTATGTTATATAAAGAGGGTTTTCCTGATACCCCTGATGTGTGAGGCAGAAAGATATGTATCCAGCTACCAAGGCCTGGGAGAGAAAATGGAATTCAGGCTATTCCCTGAGTCTCCCGAAACCTTGGCGGTAGTATTTCCCTGGGCGGGGCTGCCTACCCCTACTACCTTTCTTTAGTTACCCCCACATTTCACCGTTTTCTTCCTACCTCACCGCTCTGTACCCTACCTCACCCCTCTATACCCTGCCTCACCCCTTTGTACCCTACCTCACCCCTCTGTACCCTACCTCACCCCTCTGTACCCTACCTCACCCCTCTGTACCCTACCTCGCCCCTGCCTAGTACAAGAAGGGTGTGCTGTAACCTGAGTGGCTCATGTCTCCAGTTATTATGGTGATTGTGGTGGTTTCACTCTCTCTCTCTCTCTCTCTCTCTCTCTCTCTCTCTCTCTCTCCTTGTTCTATCAGTTCTTTCATACTTGTTCTTCTTCCACTGTTGTATAATAGCTGTTTTACCTTCACTTTTCTACTGTAAATGTTCTTCCATTGTTTCCTGTTCTTCATCTACTGTTCATTCTGTTATGTTTACCTCTATTGTTTAACCCCTTCACCACCATTACGTCATTTTCAGTCTTCTGGTTACCCTTAGACGATTTTCGTTAGTTTATAATCTACCTCTACGGTTCAAATTGATAACTACGATCTCAATAAACCCTCTAAATAACGTAGGTCCTGCTTTAACTGTATGAAATCATCTACGTTTAGCCAGAACCAAAGGTAAGAAGGCGTCATGGTGCTGAAGGGGTAAATTTCTTTGTTCTACGTGTTTTAATTATATATACCCTGTTCCAAATAAGCAGGCCAAAACTCTATAACTCACAAACGACTAGGGTCATCGATCTAGTTTTTCTACCATTTGGGAAGGGTGAGCCAGGGAGTAAGTGTGAAAATGTACAGCTCATTTGCTGTACCCCTTTTTGAGATAGAGAGGTTAGGGTTTACGATTTCTGGCCTACCTATTAGGAACAGGGTGAGGGTTGGTCCTATCCAGAAATAGGTTTGGCATCCTTTACCCAACCTTAGCCATTGCTGTCTGTCTCTTTTACTGTCCTACTTTTCCTTCTGGTGGCAGGGGGTTAGGAATCCTCCTCCCTTTATAAAATTCACCTACTAGGCGAGATAGAGTAAGGTGCAAGGGAACGCGAAAGTGGACCCAGACCCTAAGAATTGGAGCTTCAATTAAATTATATATCTGTTCGGGCTCTGCCTCGAGTCGGCTACCCCCAGCTATCGGGGTATAAATATATAGTTACTTCAATGCAAATATGTTCGATGGAAAGGATATTGACTCGAATTAAGTGCTATAATTAATTAGTCCATACGGATACTTTAGAACATATATATTATAAAAAATCAAAAAAATCAGCTGATAGTAAATTGCCATGTTTCTATCTTGGTTATTCAGCTATGACGTAGATGTTTTAGCGAAGTATGTTGTTAATTATGAAAACTAGGTATTAATATGACGAAGTGAAATATTAGATTCATATTATTGTATTAAGTATCGATAAATCAGTTGGTAAGGGATACAATTTACCATCAGCTGAAATAAAACCGACTATTGTTGCTCATTAAGTATGACGCTATTGTTACATTGAATATTATTATTTTTTTTTTTTTTTTTTTTTTTAATTATGCTGTGCTTGTATATTTGTGTATGTGAGTTCCCACCATAGTACACTCGGATACCATAGTCTCTAGCCCACTCGTAATATTCCTGGAACCCCCGGGTTTTTCTTTATGCAATTATAACTATCTGGATTTATTTGTGGGTAGACCTTGCTTTTCAACAAATAGTATATGCAGTTTTGTAGTTGATGTATAGAAAATTAGAGTAATTAATTAGTTTCCAGAGATATACTTCCATAATTAGAAATAGGTGAAGTCCACAAATATTTATGAGTGGGCTAGACACTATGGCATCTGAGTGTACATGCACAGATGCACTGGTGAGAGTACATGTAGGGTAACGTAAACGGATAGTTGAGTAGCTAGGCTAGAGAGGGACCACGATACAATCCTCTCCATCAAGATAGCCGACTTAACCTTTAGGATTCTGGGGGACTTCAACCTTCAACCTCGCGCTCAGCGCCTTAGACCACTCATTTAAGCGACTCGTGTTTGTGTGTGTGTGTGCGTGTGTCTGTGTGAGCATAGGGTAGTCGCGCTAATATGTGATGTCTCGGCACCGATTATGTTTTGATCAATAATTGGTATCAGCAATATTTACAATTTTTTTTTTTTTAGGGAGATATGCCAACATGTTCCTACACTTACCCACTCTATTCAACATCTGACAAACATTAATACAGCACAGAGCGTGCCAAACGTAATGAAAGCTGGGACATGACTTATTAGCACGGCCGTACATCAGCAGGAACCCTAGTAGAATAAAGGTAAGGATGGTCCGCTCAGCGCCTTAGACCACTCATTTAACACTTAAAGAGCGGGGCCCGACTTAAGTCCGTATCTAAAGAGCAGCAAGTTAGGAGCATTATTAAGGTTTTTAAAGGATTAAAATCGAGTGCAAATGGCCGGGAGAGCAGCAGGCCACACGGCTGACACCCAGGGCTTGCCGCCACCCACTGACTCACGCTCCCTCTGTTCTCGAGAGGCCGGCAGTGTAGCCAGTAGTGAGTGTAGCTGGAATAAATATGCCGCTATATGCTAAACTCCCATGTTGGTGGCACCACTGCATCAAAACGACGAGTGCTACGTAGCTCGTTCTGGTCTCATTTTGAAGCTTGTAGTGCCTATTTTTTTCCTGAATACATATCTTTTCATGCAGATACTTGATTGATCATTCAGGAGGGCCTGAATATGCCCAAAATAGCCCAAAACCCCCCGCTAGACTCGTGTTTGTGTGTGTGTGCGTGTGCGTGTGTTTGTGTGTGTGTGTGTCTGTGTGAGTATAGGGTAGTCGCACTAATATGCGATGTCTCGGCACCGATTATGTTTTGATCAATAATTGGTATCAGCAATATTTACATTTTTTTTTTTTTTTTTTTTTTAGTGAGATATGCCAACATGTTCCTACACTTACCCACCCTATTCAACATCTGACAAACATTAATACAGCACAGAGCGCGCCAAACGTAATGAAAGCTGGGACATGACTTATTAGCACGACCGACCGTACATCAGCAGGAACCCAAGTAGAATAAAGGTAAGGATGGTCAGACAGTATTGGCTCTATGTCCCCTAGGCAACTTCCATCACCACTAAGGACATGCCCTCACAGGTCCTGGTTCATGTAGGCAAATGGGAACGGACGGAGAGAGAGAGAGAGAGGTTTACATTATATTATCATGGATATATTGACCACACAAATATTACAATCCAAACGGGGTGGCCAGGATTTAATTCTAGTAGAAACAGCAGAACCACAATTAAAGGAAAGTAGAAGACACGGATAGCGCATAAAGGATTTACATACATTTACATAGAGACACTTACCACATAGATCTTACGATCCCTGCGAGGTGGCCATGACTTAATCCTAGTAGAGATTGCAACCCTAAGAGAAAGTGAAAGGAAAGGATAGCAAATATGAAGGCTCTCTCCCCATCTTCCACTCTCTCCGGCAAATTGCGGTACATGAAAATAGTCAGAAGTGAACAACCTCACAGGGCTTGGAAATTGCCTGAAAGAATTGATTGAATAGTTAGAAATGGAAAGGAATTGGCATCCATACTTTGACTTTTTTCTGCTCTCTTGAACTGAAAACAGTGTGTATTTTTGCCAAGTTCTCTTGTCAGTGTGTGTGAGAGAGAAAGAGAGAGTACACACCCCGGCCGCAAGTATAAAGTCAAGGCAGCTAAAGAGGGGGTCAGACTGCATTGTTTATTGACTTAGTGTCTCCCCCGGCAACTACCATCGCCCCACAGGACACACCCCGTCAGATCCTGGGCCAAGTAGGCAAATGGGAACAGATTGGTGGACGGCCCGAGTAATACGATACTCCAACAAGGATTTCGGCTACTGGATGGAGGGAGAAGGCGGGGGTGGGGGGGGGGGAAGAGTGGAGAGAGGAGGATGGGGGTGTAAGGGGAGTGAGGAGGGAGTGAAGTGAGAGTTTTGTGTGGTATATTTAGGCTACTAGGTGGAGGGGAGAGGGGGTAGATTGTGGAAAAGTGGAGAGAGGAGGGTGGGGTGTGTGGGAGGGAGTGGAGTGGGGAGTTTTTGTGGTATATTTCGGCTACTAGGTGGAGGGGAGAGAGGAGGGGGGGATATAGTGGAGAGAGGAGGGTGGGGTGTATGGGAGGGTATGGAGTGGATGATTTTGTGTAGTTTATTTTGGCTACTAGGTGGAGGGAAAGGGGGGACATTTTGGAAGAAGAATGGAGAGTGGTGGAGATACTAGGGCACCGGCAGTGTATTGGGGAGTAGTGGGGTGTGTGGGATGCATGAGGGGTAGGGGATGGGAGGGGGGTAGTGGAGAGGGGGGAAGATACTAGGGTGGGGTGTTGGGGAGTAGTGGGGTGTGTGGGATGAGGGGTAGGAAAGGGGAAGGAGGTAGTGGAGAGGGGGGTAGATACTAGGGTGGGGTGTTGGGGAGTAGTGGGGTATGTGGGATGAGGGGTAGGAGGTAGTGGAGAGGGGGGTAGATACTAGAGTGGAGTAGTGGGGTGTGTGGGATGGGGGGAGATAGTAGAGAGGGGAGGAAATACTTGGTTGGGGAGTAGAGGAATGTGTGGGATGAGGGGTAGGGGGGAACTGGAGAGGGGGGAAAATACTAGGGTGGGGAGTAGTGGGGGGATAGGGGAGGGGGGAGATACTAGGTTGGGGAGTAGTGGGGTGTGTGGGATGAGGGGTAGGGGAGGGGGGGAGATACTAGGTTAGGGTGTTGGTGAGTAGTAGGGTGTGTGGGATTAGGGGTAGGGGGAAGGCGGGGGAGGAGATACTGAAGAGGGTAGGAGCTAGTGGAGGGTGTTGGATTTGGGAGATGGGTGTGGTGTGGAAGTGTTGGGGGATTATGACTAATTTTGACATTTATTTATTTATTTTTTAATTTTTAATTTTTGCTATTATTAGACGATTGTATTCAGCCTGGGAGGGATTTGTGTGAGGCAAAGGGTAATTGAGATAGACTTACCAATTGTATTGCTCGAGGTCCTTCCGAAGCTGTAAAAAAAGATAGACGAGATCGAAATTATCTATTTCATAACAGAATAAGTAAATAAGTTATTCGTAAATAAACAAGTTAACGCACAGGATCATAAAGCGAAAACTGGGTTTCTGAAGAAGTTAGATTCAAATTATTCTAATCAATAATAATTCTTCTAAAGGATGATAGTCTGAGTTTAATTAAATATGAAATTGAGCGTAGGTTCTAGGTAAAAGTTAGATTTGAATAGGGAATAGATACACGTTATACACTTCAACTTCGACTTGTTACATACACAATAGAATGGACATATACAAGGAAAATCTGTGAGTATTCAGCTAGATATTAGTTAACACGAGTATGTAACGTATGCGTATTATGATTTATAGGATGTTAGACACAAATTAAACTTAGATCTTGGGCACAGATCTAACTCAATAATTAATATGGCTTCTGAAGGATTAATACATAACTCAATAAATATCGATCTTGGGCACAGATCTAAGTAATAATTAGCACAGGAATATTCACATATTTTACCTTACCTTCACATCAATAATCACAATGTAAAACACTCAGAGACACTTAGGGTAGGTTAAGAGGATAGTAGTTCGAGTGCAAGTCTGGCCGACGTGGATTGTAGATTCGGCTGGCTGGACGTCAATGGGAACTGCCTCTCAAGAACAGGAATCCAAGGTCCTGGCATCAGAGGGTAACAGCAGGTCCAGCTGTAGTATCGAAGGGGAGGGGGAGGCAGTTTCTACTTCAGTTATATACCCTGTGCTTTTCAGCTTTGAGAGTATTACTTAGATAGAGATGCTTACTTTCTCTAATGTCAGTGAGACTATGTTCAAGTTCTTTTGTAGGTTTAACGTATAGTAACTCAACTCTAGAAGGACATAGTGAATGGTTGTGGTGTATTTTGCGAAGGTAATACTTAGTCTAAAAATACATGGTGGTTATAGGTTTATACATAATCAATTTAAGTATTTTATTTAATACCCTCGTTGTGGTTACGAGGTCTATGTAAGATGTAATTGTAACTTCCGTGATTCCATGATAATCAGAGGTTATTCATGATGAAGTTGATATCTCCGTACTTTGTTAGGTTCTCGGGGTTGTGTTTAGCTCTCCGGAACAGTACTGCAAGAGAGGTCCTAGTATCCCCACTTGTTTCTATAACATTCTGGTCTCTGATGTCTAACTTGCATAAACATCTGCTCGTTGTATTGCAAGTCTGGCTGTTGGTCGAATGACAGCTGGTGATAGGTCGAGGTGGTTTGAAAACTTGCTGGTGATTGGTCCAGTTCTCCACTCTTTTATATGGGAGACTGACCTAACTTCCTGTTCCTTAGAGAACGGGAATAACCTGAGGTCATGGGGCACGCCTCTGCTCTGTTTTCCTTTCGAGCATGGGAAGCTTGTGTATATTCCCATAATTTTCTTCTGTTGGCTTCTTCTCCTGCCTTTTCTATTCTCTTGTAGACTAGCAATCCTACATGTCTTATTCAACCCCGTTACTTCATAGAGTAATCGAGCAAATGTTTCTACCATTTGGGAAAGGTCAGCCTGTCAGCTGTGTAAATTAACAGCCCATTTGCTCCTGCCCTTTTTGAGTTATAGAGTTTAAGGTTCACGATTTCTGGACTACTAATTTGGGGCGGGGTATAGCAATAATGTTTGAAAATTACGAGTTCAGGTCAAACGCATAAAATTGAAGTATAAGTGATATTCGCATTTTATATCATCCGATAATAATATTTTACAACTTTGACCCATTCATAATAAGGTTATTTCGGAAAAGAGTGGTGCTTGCTTTTCTACCAATGAAATTAACATAATTTCGCTTTGTTTAGCGGCTATGGTGTAAAAGTGTATGATTTAAGGGGAGATGGATTGCTTTTCTGGTCCCCCTTCTTCCTCCTGTTTAGCCCCATCAGTTTTCAGATTTTAAGACGTTTGGCCTATTAGTTGATCTTTCGTCCCTTTTCTCTGTCAATATTAAGACTTTTAGTGTCATTTAGGTTTCGATTTGTTTCCTGACGAGCGATAGCGAGCCCGTAATTAAGGAGGAATCGGCCATCGGCCGTGAAATTTTTCTACCGGAAAATGTACAAATATATCTTGAACGGGGATCCTGGGGTTGTTTTTTAAAGTTTCACGAAGGTCTAGGGAGCTAAATAGAACAAATAATACATAAATGAAAACATCGACCAAAAAGTGAACCATCCCCCCTTAAAAAAATATATATATACCTGTGTAATTAGTACCGGTGCCGTCCTATTAACTTCTTTATGGCTACTATTAGACTATTTTTTTTAGTTTGAAAAGGGTCACCAGCAATAAACAGGTTTCGAACTATCTCACTCAACCCCTCTTTACTACCACAGATCCTTCTAAAATTTCACACCATCGTTTAAATATAGCCATCGTAAAATAAACAAGACGTCACTGGGACAGAAGGGGATAATGCACTCAATGTAAGTGTTTTGCCGGGTGGTTGTAATCCAACTCGCTTCAGTATTATCTATTATCAATACGGGTTTCGGATATATAGACTTGGAATATGCTCAACAGGAACACATCGAGCTGAGTGAATATGATAAGTAATTACTCAATCAGGCAACGATAACACAATAAACACACAGGTTAAATTACACTCTTATTTATTCAATGGTATAGCATACAGGTTATGTGGTACTATACTCTACTATTATATTCAATAACAAGTAAGTAAATCAGTGACTGAAAGAGTTAACTAGTTTTACTCTCTAACGAAGGTTAGTTTGTCACTTACATAGTAGTTGAAGAATGAAAATACGCAATGATAGACAGATACATATATACACAAACAAGAATCATTGACAATAATACATATGCGAGTAAAGTGTCTAACGCGAAGTATTCTGACAAAGACAAGGTACAATATGGAACTTATCGCTCAGCTGCGCGTGAGTCTATGTGGTGGGCAAAGGGAATTTGGCCGCGCTCAGGTGACCATCAAAGGTGCCGCCCTGAGGACTCTAGTTCGGATGGACTGGGAACTCAGGAAATAACAATTTCCTTTAGTGCGATATAAAATCAGGGACTAAAGATATGAATTCTATTTGAGTCTAGGGGGAAAGATATTTTAAATCTTAATTCAAATATCTAAGAGTTTATTGCGAATTATCTCTCACACGAGACACGAAAAATAATATTCGATCATAGATGAGGTCAAATCACACGGGTTGAGGAACTCAGATTCACAATAAATATAGTGACTGAATCGGAATAGATAAAATATAATTTAATATAGATCGGGATAAATTAACCAAAAAATTAGGAAATGCAAATGAAAGACCGTGATGATATAGCTTAATAATTAGCTATCTTGAAACGGGCGTACACGACGAAGTTGCACTTATGAAATACCAAATATGGCAGGGAACGAGTTCTGAATAAATTAACAAATTCCAAAACGAACGCAGAACTACTGTAGCTTTGTATAATAACGTAAATACAATTATAATCAATGGATTACTAGATAAAGTAATAAAAAGAATCAATAGCCAAATAGTAGGCGGAATCGATAAGGGAATATACAATCTGAATTCCTAAATGGGTGTGGAAAGAATTACATGAACGTATATCATCAGATTATTCACAAGAACTAATAGAGATCAGATATCTTGATAAAGAATTAATTCTAACTCAACGGAGAGGGTTCTTGACTTTCAAATAAGGGAAATTTTATTATAAGTATTCTCTGGTGATAATTAGACGGATATATGGATCCTGAATTGGGCGTAGGTTCTAGGTATATATTGGATTACAGAAGGGAATCAGTTCACATTATACACTTTCACTTCGACGGATACACAAAGAATAATAAACACATGCGAATAAAATCTGAGAGTACTCTGACTAAGTAACACGTGTAATGACTATGTAATGTAATTACAAATAAGGTTCTGAAGGATTAACTCGGTTTATCTTAGCAATACCTCATACTTAATGAATCACTGTACAGATCAAAGTTAGAAATCTTACACGGGTATCAAAGGTTCAAGATAGATCTTAGGCACAGATCTAGAGCTAACTATAATAGAATACTCGCATATTTTATCTTACCTTCACATCAATAGCCACAACTTATAATACTCAGAGACACTTATGCCCCTTTCCCACTGATGCGATTTCGTACGATTTTCATCGCCTACACCAAGAAATGGGCACATTCGTGACATGTCACAAAAAAATCTTGAACCCTCGCATGAAAATCGTTTGACTCGCAAGGCCTCGCAAGGGCCCTCGCGGGTCATCGCAAATGTTCGGATTGTTCCAAATTTTGTACGAGGACTGACGAGGGGTCGTAGCCCTCGCAAGCATCGTCGAACATCTCAGAGGGATCTGCGAGGCCCTCTGAGATCATCTGCGACATCGGCGAGACATCGCGGAGGGTGTCGCACGAATAAAACCGTTGCAATTTTCCAAAACGTCGCACGATGGCTCGCAGATGCTCTCAGATGTTCTGAGAACATCAACGATGCACAATAATCATCGGAGATTTCCTCGTCGATTAGTCCATCGACGTGCGGACGAATACTCGCCGAGAGTATGCCCGCCACGGGTATACTTCGCAGAGGCGTGCGAAGAGCTGTGCGACGTAGATGAATGCTCGGAAGACACCTCGCCGAGGCCAAAGAGCACCTTCGGTGAGGTGGGTAAAAAAAAATGATTAGGCCTATAGTGAACCTGTCAACCCTTTTTTCTATGCACCTCTCGTAAGGGGGTTCACCTGCTTTTTTTTTTTCTCTTTCTCTCCTTTTCTCTCTTTCTCTGGCTTGTATTCATTCGGCCCCATTCAGCCAACTGTTTTAAGACGTTTATCCGCATCCTAGTATCGATATCTTCCTGGCAAGCAATAGCGAGCCAGCATTGTATGGAGAAATCCGGCTTCGCCGGAGAAATTTTTCTATCGAAAAATTTACAAATTTAGCTTGCTCTCAAAACAAAAATATATATATGTTGGCTCGCTACCGCTCACCAGGAAAATATTGAAACCTGGATGGGGGTAAACGTCTTAAAACAGTAGGCTGAATGGGGCCGAACGGATACAAGGCAAAGAGAGAGGGAGAGAAAGAGAAAACCAAAACAGCGAGGTGGGCTCCCTTAAGCCATAATGTAAATCATACGGCAAGGACATTGCCAATCTCCGAATTAATGGGAGATGGGTCGTTTTTCTTGTCCCCTTTTCTGGTCTCCTTTCTTCCTCATGGTTAACCCCATTAGTTTTCATATTTTATGACGTTCGGCCCATTAGTTTGGCGATTTAAAGACATTTCACCCCATTTCGTTGCCAATATTAAGACTTTTTGTGTCATTTAGGCGTCGAGTTTTTCCTGGCTAGCGATAGCCTTTTGAGGAGCCGGCCTTCGGCCAGGATATTTTTCTATCGAAAAATGTACAAATTGATCTTGAAGGAGGGTGGGTGTTGGGGGGTGCTTTATATGCTTGATGGAGGTCTAGGGATGAAACTAAATAAATCATAAAAAAATATATAAATGAGCAAATATTATGCCCATCCCCCCCCCCCCCCCCTTTAAGGGGAAACGGACCGTTTGTTTGGTCATTCATTCCTTTATTTCTTAGTTTCCTCACTAGACCTCCATCAAACTTAAAACAAAAAACTCTAGACCCCCCTTCAAGATAAATTTGTACATTTTCGACGAGATGGGTTGGGTATTAGGGGGGATCTGCTTGGTGTGGGTCAATCGGCGCTCTGCAGACCCCCATAATCTTGTGTTGATCTCTGACCGTTTTGGTGAGGTCAGTCCTCAAGGCATTAGTGAGTTGGGTCTATAATTAGGCCTTGTAATTGGGGTTGGATGTGACAGGGATCTGCCTTGTGTGGGCCGATCGGCTTTCTGCAGACTCCCGTTTTCTTATGTTCTTATGTTTGTGCCATGAAATATATGCAAAACGTTTTCGGATAATCTCGCCGAGGTATCCGCCGAACCATTGCTTAATTCGGCGAAGACGTCCCAGAACATACGCCGAAGATTCGTTCATCCTTCGCATTATTTCGCAATATTTTATTCAAATGTGACAGTTCTCGCCGAGGTCATCGGCTAACCATCGCTCAATTTGCCGATGACGTCGCATAATGTCGCCGATTCGTCGTATTCATCGGCGACATCGTCGCCGAGTGTAAACTTGTCAACGTTTTTTAACGGTCAAAATCGTTGACGTCGCACAAATTTGTTGCGAATTGACAAGACTACGTCCTCGGCGACGAAAATCGTATGAAATCGCATCAGTGGGAAAGGGGCATTAGGGTACAGGGTATAGGTGGCCATGAACGAAAGTCTGGACGACGTAGGACTCGTGGTTCTGATGGGATGGACGTGGAGGGGAACTGCCTTTCTCTCAGGTACAGGGCAGCACACTCTCTCGTTCAGGGTGAGACTCAATACCAATCATTTCTCACATCCGGCGTAACCAGTGGAAGGAAGCAATAGTATTTGCTAACTTCCTTCAGTTTCAATCAGACTATAGTCGGGTTATTTTTAGGATTCAATTTGGTCTATCTCAATAACATTGGGACATGTGGATATCGATATTTTGGCTATGGTGAAGGCAATTCTTAATCTAAAGATACACTGAAGTTATTTATTTACACACAGAGATTCTTGATCTCTCGATTTTGTCCCCCTATTTTTAGAGGGCAGAATGGTTGCGTAATGAATGATTTTCTGTTCATCGTAATATCTGGCTTTACTTATTCTGCAGGCCACAGGTTTCTCACTATTCACTTTGGTTGCACTACTTCCAGTCTTCCCGGGAGTTACTGTAGAGGGGGTACTGGGATTCCCATTGATGGCGATATTGATATGGTTCTTGGTGTTGAACTTGCATAAAGAGTTCTTCACTATATTGCAAGTCGGGCTTGAACTGGTTATATGCCTTGGGTATTTGTCTCAGTCCCTGCCATTGGAGGAGCCGGGGTCCCTGTGATTGGTCCGGACTCGAATTCCTTTCTCGGGCAGACTGACCTAGATTCCCGGAAATTAGAGCATGGGTAGATCCGGGAAAAGAGGTAGGCTGACCTATTCCGGCAGGTATTAAAGCCTGGGAAACTGGTCGGGTCTTATTGTCTCTCGCTTTCTCCTTGTGTTGTCTTTTCCTGTTCCTCTTTGTGTCTCTAATTACAGCTATTCTGGTGCTGTTAGGTTGCTCCTTTCCGGGCGTGATCAGGGTGTGGCTGCTCAACCCCGTCATCTCACCAAGTATTATATTTATTATTTTAATATTTGTATTATTATAATTATGTTGCAAATTGTTATGAATTAAAAATGTTCACTGTGCAATTAGTAGCGTTAGTAAATGCACTTAGTGAATGTAAGCTGTTCATTATTATTAAATTACTTTATGAATTGTATATTATGGTGTAAAATGTTAGGATTTAAGGGGACAGTCGTAATTTTTTGGGTCTATTTACTCATATATTAATTTATTTTTTAGTTTCCTCCCTAGACCTCCATCAAACTTAAAAAGACACATTCATTAGATCCCCCTTCGACATTAATTTGTACATTTTTCGGTAGAAAAATGTCACGGCCGAAGGCCGGTTCCTCCACAATTACAGGCTCGCTGTTGCTCGCCTTGAAAAAATTGACACTTAAAGGGCACGAAAGGTCTAAATATTCACAAAGAAATGGGGCGTAAGGTCTTAAAATCGACAAACTAATGGGACATACGTCTTAAAATCTCAAAACTAATGGGGCTAAACACGAGGGGAAAAGGGGTCCAGAAAGCGACTTCTCTCCCCTTAAAAAAATATAAAATCTGTGCAATTAGTGGCGGTAGCAAATGCACTCAATCTACGTATTATATTTATTATATTATTATTTGTATTAGTATTTATCATGTTGCAAAGCGCTATGAGTTTCAATATAATAATCTGTGCAATTAGTGTCGTTAGTAAATTCATGTAAAAATGAATATGAGAGTTAATACATTATGTATTATAGTTATGTATTCAGCAAGTTACTGAAAGCAGTGAAGAGTATGTATGAGGGTGAAAGGCGGCAGTACGTGTGGAGAATGAGCATAGCGAGTTCTTTGACCTGAATGTTGGGTTGAAACAGGTGTGTGATGTCCCCGTGGTTGTTTACTGTATATATGGATGGAGCCATGAAAGAAATACAAGGAAGAGCAGTGGATTTTGGTGTGTCGCTGATGAGGGAGGGAAATGAGTGGAAGCTACCTGTACTGCTGTTTGCTGATGATGCAGTTCTGATGAGCGATAATGAATGGGAGTTGCAGGGTCTGGTAAATGTGTTTGGAACAGTGTGCAAAAAACGGAATCTGAAGGTAAATTCGGGGAAGAGTAAGGTTATGGTCTTCGAAAGGGGTGAAGCCACAGAGTGTGAGGTGAAGTTGAACGGTCAGGCTATGTAGATTGTCAGCTCATTTAAGTATCTGGGCAGTGTGTTGAGTAAAGATGTGACTATGGATGAAGAAGTGCGTGAGAGGGTGTAACAGGGGAATAGAGTTGTAGGAACGTTGAAAACAGTAACAAGAAATAGGGTGGTCAGCATGGAAGTGAAGAACTCCTTGCATGACAGTGTGGTAAACCCGACACTTACTTACGGAAGCGAAGCATGGACGTTCGTGAAGAGACTCAGACCAAGAGTGAGAGCTGTGGAAATGAGTTACTTGAGAAGTGCGTGCGGAGGGAAAGACAGACGAATGAAGAAGTAAGAAGGAGGTGTGGTGTGGAGGTAGATGTGCTGGAAAGTGTGAAAAGGAACAACTTGAGATGGTTCGGCAATATGGAATGTATGGAAAGCGAGAGAATGACTAAGAGGGTGTACGAGAGCGAGGTGGAAGGACAGAGATGGAGAGGTGCACCGAAGGAGAGATGGAAGGATGGAATGAGGAAATATATGGATGAAGGCGGTGCTGGTTGGGAGGAGGGGCGTCGACTGACTGGGGACAGTTCGTTCGTGGCCACCCCTTCGGGGATCACGGCGTCAGGCAATAGATAGATAGATAGATTATAGTTATTTTGTTTTGCTAAATTTCTGGTTCTCGAACAACGTAACGAATAAATATAAAATTATATCTATCTATCTATCTATATCTATCTATCTATCTATTATCTATCTATTTATAAATACAGTATATATATATATATAATTATATATAATATATATATATATATATATATATATATATATATATATATATATATATATTCGCTCTTTTTTTAATCGGATTACGTTTATATTTTTATTTATAGTTTATTTCATGTTATGATGATGGTGATGGTGTAAATAGTGATGCTAGAGTAAAGAGATGTTGGTGGAAGGTGAAGGTATATATGATGAGTGATGATAGTGATGGTGTAAATAGTGATGATGGTGATGGAAAGTAAAGGTATATATGGTGATGTGTTTATAGTGATGATAGTGATGATGATGGTGATGATGGTATAGGGGAGGTGTGGCAGATTGGTCTTGCCACTGGACTGGTAATCCAATGGACCCGGGTTCGAATCCCAATGTGTCAATGGGAAGATATTATTGGGATGAAATTTGTGCTGCACCTAGTTTCAGTGCATTACCACAGCACACCGAAATGCCAAAACAAATACCCTCATTGTTCCCTGATTAAATAGCACTGTATGAATATTCCCTTATTCAAAATATGCTACAGGGGGGCAATGCCTAGTGAGTTAATTTCTCAATAGGTGGCGTTCTGAGAGTGAGGGTCCGAGTCTCGGAAATGAGACTGTGAAGCACGGAGGCGGAGCAGCTTCAGAGATGGGATTGCTTCGAGCCGGGGTGCTTCGCATGTCTCACTCCCTAGACTGGAACAAGACCTCACGGGCCTCACCGTGTTCAGGGGATGAGTGTGCAGGCTCTCAGCCTATGCCCGAGAGGGAGTAGTTGGAATATAGAACAAAATAAAAATAATGATGATAGTGGTGATGTTGATGGTGTAAATAGTGATGCTATACCCTGCTACAAAGAGATAGGCCAGATTTCGTGAATCCAAACCTCTATAACTCAAAAGGGGCTATAGCAAATGGGCTGTAAATGTCCACACCCATTCCCTGGCTGATCTTTCACAAATGATCGAAATATTAGCTCGATTACTCTAGTCGTTTGTGATTTATAAAGGTTAAGGGGACAGTGGTTGTTTGTTTGGTCTATTAATTAATTTATTCATATATTGTTTTTAGTTTCCTCCCTAGACCTCCACCAAGCTTAGAAAAACACCCCCTAGACCCCCCTTCAAGATAGATTTGTACATTTTTCGGTAGAAAAATGTCCCGGCCAAAGGTCGATTCCTCCTAAAATTACAGGCTCGGTATCGTTCGCCAGGAAAAAATCGACACCTAAATGGCACGAATGGTCCTAATATTGACAAAGAAATGGGGTGAAAGGTCATAAAATCCCCAAACTAATGGAACCAACGTCTTAAAATCTCAAAACTAGTGGGGCTAAACATTAGGGAGAAGGGGGTCCAGAAAAACGGTCTGTCTCCCCTAAATGTTTTGGCCTACTTATTTGGAACAGGGTATAGTGAAAGAGAGGGATGGTGATGGTGTTGGGAAGTGAAGGGCCATTTTTTGTATAGGGGCCTGAAAACGGGAGGGGGAGGGAGGGAGGTAAAAATGGTGGGATGATGAGAGAGAGAAAGAGAGAGGGTAAAGCTGGGAGATACAGTAGAGGAGAGGGGAAGATAAAGGAATAGAGAGGGTTGATAAAGATGGGAGATAGAGAAGAGGATGATAATGAGGGGTAGTAGAGAGGATGGGAGATAGAAGAGAGATGACAATAATGAGGGATAGAGAGAATTAGTTGATAAATAGGGGAGATATAGGAGAGAGGAAGATGAGGAATAGAGAGAAGGTTGGTGAAGATAGGAGATAGAGAAAAGGATGATAATAAGGGAGTAGAGAGAATGGGATAAAGATGGGAGATAGGAGGAGACGATGATAATGGAATAGAGAGATAGTTGATAAAGATAGGAGATAGAGAAGAGAGGAAGATAATGAGGAAGTAGAGGGAATGGGATAACAATTTGGAGATGGAGGAGAGGGAGATAATGAGGGAGTAGAGAGAATGGGATAAAGATGGGAGATAGGAGAGAGACGAAGATAAAAGAGTAGAGAGAGGGTTGATGAAGATGGGAGATAGAGTAGAGAGGAAGCTAATGAGGGGTAGAGATAATGGGATAACGATGGGAGATAGAGAAGAGAGAACAATAAAGGAGTAGAGAGAATGGGAGAATGATTAGAAGATAGAGGAGAGAGGATATGAGGAGTAGAGAGAGGGTTGGTAAAGACGGGAGATAGAGGAGAGGATGATAAGAGATTAGAGATAATGAGATACAGATTTGGAGATTTGGACGATAAAGGAGTAGAGGGAATGGGATAAAGATGGGAGATAGAGGAGAGGGGAAGATGATGAGGGGTAGAGAGAATGGGATAAAGATAATGAATACAAGTGTAAAGCCGGAGTCACACGAACCCTCTTTCGAGCATTTTTTACGGGCAATTATGGTCTGGAAGCTTAAAAAATTACACATCATTAGAATTTAGCCGACTAACATAATCTACCTTCAGTCTAGTTACCGATACCAGTGCGAAAATGTCCCGAAATAATACGAGAAAAAACTTGCTCATGGAAAATTGACGGAAAAAGTGCTCGTGTGACAGCGGCTTTAGAATCGCTTAACTATTGCCAACATATGGACAAACGCGTCATCGTATGCTGAAAGGATTAACAATTTGTTGACTTCTGTCATTATATAGTTTACAATGAAGTGTCCGACTCAAGACAAAGCTCGGATGAAGACCTTAAACCGTCAGCAAAAACAACAAGAATGCAGAAAAATGAGAAGACTTAATATGTAAACAAATATATAAATAAACAAAGAAACACACAGATTAGGGTGGATGGGACTCGTTAGCCTTGGTCGGCAACTCATCTAGGGGAGACAACCTTATACAAATCCGGGTGGATGGGACTCGTCAGCCTTGGTTGGCAACCTGTCTAGGGGAGTAAACCTGATACAAATCCGTACTGCTTACCTAAGGGTAAGGCAGGTTAGTGTATGGATTAGCCGAACACCACTGTAGAAAAATAGTGCTAACAAGATACACAGAGGGCCTCGGAGTCGGACGGATCCTAAATTGAGTGGTCAATCCTGTAAGTCCTTCACTAAACTGGCTCGGGTTGGCCCTCTCGCAGGGAATAGGTCCGCTTGGGGGCGTTCTGTATATGGCCACCCTCGTAAGGGGAGTAAGACGTCCGGCAATAGATAGATAGATAAGATAGATAGAAACACACAAAGACAGAAGGATGGATGTAGTTAAAAGAATAACAAGAGTAGGGAAAATTAATAATAATAGTTAGGAAAATATCAGAAGACTTAATAATGTATGAACTATATGATAAACAGCGACAAAGGAACAACGAGAGAAAGAAGGATAAAATTAAAACAAAGAAGAAGGGATAGCGAGTATATAGAGGGATAATTTGGTTGAACATACATAGTCAAAAGTGGAAGAAAAGGACATAATCAAGAAAGGTATAAAACTATATATCGATAAATTAGACATATAGTACACACACAAACAGTGAGAGCGAAAGAAAAAATGGAGGAGGGAAGGAAGTATAGGATGAGGGAAGAGAAAAAGGAAAATGCGGAATACAAAGGAGTACAAAGGAAATCAAGCAACAACAGCTCTAGTGACTCTTCTAGGCTGCTTGTCCTCCACAACACTGAGGATCAAGTGTCCAAACAGTGGTTTAGAGTGGGTAAGGGAACATTGGAAAGGGAACTACTGCCCTGGAACTAACATCCGTGGCAGGAATAGGAAGTTAGTAGGGGACAGATGGGTTAGTTACTGAGGGGGGGGGGAGATAAAATAAAGTTATTCATTTGCAAACGCAGTCAGTCGCGGGTTTGATGCGAGATATGTGTCTAGGCGAAGTTTAAATGAATGGTGCTGTAGTCTATAACGTCTCGGGAAACCCATTCCACAAGTTGACAACTCGATTGAAGAAGAATTTTTTAGATTCGTGTGAGTTAAAAGTTTTACCAATAATTTTGCAACCGTATCCCCGTATGTAATTAGATTGGTTGATAGTGAAGTACTTACTACAGTTCATATTGTCGATGCCTTTGATGATTTTGAACACTTGAATTAAGTCACGTCTTAATCTGCGCTGGGTTAAAGGAAATAGATTTAATTCTCTAAGACGATCCTGGTATGGTTTGTTCTTTAGGCTAGGTATCATTTTGGTAACTCTACATTGAACTCGTTCTAGCTTGTCTATATCTTTTTGGTAATCGGGGCACCAGGATTGAACGCAGTATTCCAGAAGAGGGCGGACTAAGGAATTGTAAAGGGTTAGGATAACGTCTTTGGATTTATGCTCAAATGACTTGCTATAAAGCCAATTATTTTGTTTGCCTTCTTTACAGCTTCTGAACATTGTTGACTCGGTTTTAGGTTACTCGATAATGTTACTCCCAGATCGGTTTCTCTGTTTACATTCTTAAGCTGAGTGCCATTCATCGAATAGTTTGCTTTCTCATTTTGGTATCCGATGTGTAGTACTTTACATTTATCCGCATTGAAACTCATTTGCCAAATTTGGGCCCAACATGACAAATGATCTAGATTGTGTTGCATATCGTCAATTTGTTCTTTTGAGAGTACGCTATTTGCAATTTTTGTATCGTCAGCAAATTTTGAGATTGTACAGGTGAGACCCTCATCTATGTCGTTGATGTAAATTAGAAAGATAATTGGTCCTAGAAGGAAGGGACAGTAGGAGGAAGGAAGGAAGGGAGGGAAGAAAGGAAGGAAGTACAGGATGAGGAAAGAGCAGAAAGTAATAAGAATGAAATGAAGGAAGGGCCAGGGAGAGAAAGGGAAGGACGTGAGAAAGAAGAGCGGAGAAGAAGGAATTAAGGGGATATGGCCCATTTTGCTGGCCCCCCTTCTCTCCCATGTTTAGCCCCATTTGTGTTGATATTTTAAGACGTTTACCCCATTAGTTTCTTGATTTTAAGACCTTTCGTCCCATTTATTTGTCAATATTAAGACCTTTCGTACCCTTTAGGTGTCGATTGTTTTCCTGGCGAGCGATAGCAAGTCTGTAATTGTGGAGGAACCGGCCTTCGGCCGTGACATTGTTCTACCGAAAAATATACAAATTAATCTTGAAGGGGGATCTAATGGATGTTTTTTTAAGTTTGATGGATGTCTATGGAGGAAACTAAAAGATAAATTAATATATAAGGAAGAGAAGAGTATGGAGGAAGGAAGGAGGGAGAAACTGTATAATGGAGTTGATTGTAATATATGCTTCGTGTGTAGCCTATGTCCTTAGGCAGTAGGAATAAAGGAAGGAAGGAAGGAAGGAAGGAGAAGAAGGAAGGAGGGAAAGAGAAACTGTATAATGGAGTTGATTGTAATATATGCTTCGTGTGTAGCCTATGTCCTTAGGCAGTAGGAATAAAGGAAGGAAGGAAGGAAGGAAGGAGAAGGTAGGAAGGAAAGAGAAACTGTATAATGGAGTTGATTGTAATATATGCTTCGTGTGTAGCCTATGTCCTTAGGCAGTAGGAATAAAGGAAGGAAGGAAGGAAGGAAGGAGAAGAAGGAAGGAGGGAAAGAAACTGTATAATGGAGTTGATTGTAATATATGCTTCGTGTGTAGCCCATGTCCTTAGGCAGTAGGAATAAAAAGGAGGAAGGAAGGAAGGAGAAGAAGGAAGGAGGGAAAGAGAAACTGTATAATGGAGTTGATTGTAATATATGCTTCGTGTGTAGCCCATGTCCTTAGGCAGTAGGAATAAAGGAAGGAAGGAAGGAAGGAAGAGAAGAAGGAAGGAGGGAAAGAAACTGTATAATGGAGTTGATTGTAATATATGCTTCGTGTAGCCTATGTCTTAGGCAGTAGGAATAAAGGAAGGAAGGAAGGAGGAAGGAGAAGAGGAAGGAGGAAAGAGAAAGTATAATGGAGTTGATTGTAATATATGCTTCGTGTGTAGCCATGTCCTTAGTCAGTAGGAATAAAGGAAGGAAGGAAGGAAGGAAGGAAGAAGAAGGAGGGAAAGAGAAACTGTATAATGAGTTGATTGTAATATATGCTCGTGTGTAGCCATGTCCTTAGGCAGTAGGAATAAAGGAAGGAAGGAAGGAAGGAAGGAAGGAGAGGGAAAGAAACTGTATAATGGAGTTGATTAATATGCTTCGTGTGTAGCCTATGATGTAGGAATAAAGGAAGGAAGGAAAGAGGAAGGAGAGAAGGAAGGAGGGAAAGAGAAACTGTATAATGGAGTTGATTGTAATATATGCTTCGTGTGTAGCCTATGTCCTTAGGCAGTAGGAATAAAGGAAGGAAGGAAGGTAGGAAGGAGAAGAAGGAAGGAGGGAAAGAGAAACTGTATAATGGAGTTGATTGTAATATATGCCTCGTGTATATGTAAGGATAGGCAGTAGGAATAAAGGAGGAAGGAAGGAAGGAACGAAGAAATAAAGGAGTGGGTGGAAGCATGGAGGAGGAAGGAAGACAGATAAAGACAGATTGAATGAATGAAGGGAAGTGATAAAGGACAGAAAGAAACTATGTAGGAAGGAAAGTGGGAAAGAAGGAATGAAGTAGGGAAGGAAGGAAGGAGTTGATTGCTGCTTTGTTTTATGTAAGGATAGGCAGTAGGAATAACACACAAGGAATAAAGGAAGGAAGGGAAGGTAGGAAGGAAGGACGGCGTTATAGAAGGTGGGAATGAGAACATGTGAAAAGGAAAACAAAACTAAGAGAAAAGGTTGGAAGAAAGGAAGGAAAGAATTATGGATGGAAGGAAGGATTAAATGGAGGAGATATGGAAGGAAGGAAGGAAGGAAGGAATTAAAGAAGGAAGGAGGGAGGGAGGAACGAACGAACGAACGAATGAATTAAAGAAGGAGGGAAGGAACGCACGAACGAACGAATGAATTAAAGAAGGAATGAAGGAATTAAGGAAGGAGGGAAGGAAGTAAAGGAAGGTAGGAAGGATGAACAATATAACGGGAGTTCATTGTTATAGGGTGCTGCCTCGTGTTTATGTAAGGATTACTGCTAATGGGCTCACTGTGTAGTGTGTGTGTGTGTGTGTGTATATAAGAGAGGGAGTTTGTATGTACGCTTGTTATGTGTGGGGGTGTGTGTGTGTGTTTGCATGAGTTTTCCTGATCTTGTCTACGTGTTAGTATGTGTTTGTGTGTGTGTGTGTGTGTGTGCGTAACAGAGGGAGTTTGTATGTGCGCTTGTTGTGGTTGGGTGTATGTGTGCTTCTGATAACCTAATCTTGCCTACGTGATAGTATCTGTGTACACTTTTGAAATCATGATCTTGCCTACGTGTTAATATGTGTTTTGTGTGTGTGTGTGTGTGTGTGTGTGTGTGTGTGTGTGTATGTAAGGGTGTGGCTATGAGTGTGTGTGTGTATGTGTAAATCTGTGTATATATGTATACGGTAGCGTGTGTAGTTTGTTTATATAGGCGCGCGTGTAGGTCTATATAAACCATTACCTCTGCTCATTACACTGCACCACCATTCTCCCCCTACAACATTTAATGGCACCATCACACACACCTCCATAGGTTTCCGGTCATAAGCTAGGGTATATTTATTTATATAGTTATTTATATATTATTTCAGTTTTCTCCCTAGACCTCCATCAATCTTAAAAAAAGTTAAAAAAAAAAAAACAATCGAGATTAATATGTGTTGCCCTGTGCCCGAAAATCCAGCAGCCACAGAATTAACCTAATTGACGTCTGGATATTTGTTATCTATGTGTATGAAGGAAACAATAGTCAAAAGTGCGTGTAACAAGTCACCCCCTCCCCCAAGGTTGAAAAAGCGATATACAGTCAAAATCAAGGTACGTTACAGGTAATTTAGATATGTTGGAAAGAAGTGTGGTGTGGTTTTAAAGTGAAGTGAAATTAATAGGACGAGGAGGTGTTTGTGAGAGTTAGCTGGATTAGGCCTACTCTCTGTGTAGGTGAGGTACTAATAGAAACAGTGTGGAAAGCCAGGCAAATGAAACAGGAACTCCAGCAACTCCTTATCACACGCCCATGTGGCCTCCTCTGGATGGGTACTGCCCTGGTCGATTGGTGCCTACAATCTCCCCTCTCTTAAGGGGGCTAGGGTTTATTTCTATAGTATTTCATATATCTATTTTCTTATTATTTTAGTTTCCTCCCCAGACCTTCATCAAGCATAAAAAAAAAAAAAAAAAAAAAAAAAAAATCCCTCTTCCAGATAATTTTTTTTCGATAGAATAATCCCGGTAGAAATGTCCTGGCCGAAGGTAGATTCCTCCAAAAGTGCAGGCTCGCTTTCGATCCCCAGGAAAAAAATCGACATAAAAATGACACGAAAGGTCTTAATATTATTTTTATTAATCTCACCACCACACCCCCAATGAAATTAATTAAAGTATATATGATCCACCGGGATTCGAACCCGGGTTATCACACACATATTTTTGCCACCTTAACCATTACACCACCAGGACGGTTAATGAGAAATGTGGCGAAAGGTCTCAAACACGACACACGAATAGGGCGAATGTCCTAAAATTTCAAAACTAATGGGGGGTAAGCATGAAAGAGAAGGGGGTTTAGCTGGCGATTCTGCTTAAAGGTGGGGGTGCATGGGTTGAGATAAACAAGGAATAATAATCGCCAGCCTACACATAATTATCTTGCAAAATGCAATGGCACCGAAATAATTATTAACAATGGTATAAAGGATTTTGTGGCTCGTCTAAACCGGACTTGTGGCGTCATAGGAGTGTAAGTCCACCATCCAGTCCACGGTGAGGATACTGGTGTGACGTCACTATGACATCACAGGTCTGGTGTAGACGATCCACAAAATCCTTTATATCATTGTAAATTATTTCAGTGCCATTGCATTTTTCAAAATAATTATGTGTAGGTTGCCGATTATTATTCCATGTTTATCTCAACCCATGCACCCCCACCTTTAATAGCGATGTGTACGGCTCCAACCTCCTTATTATAGCCTGAAACTCGCAAGTGGTCAATTATCCTTTCCCCTTTCCATCTATTTTACTCATAACAATGCTTTCTCCCTCCTTTCCATTCCCTTTCCTAGTTCCTAATGATAAACTATTACCCCATTACTGCCACCCCTAGAAACCCTAGTATTCTTATGCTCTCTATAATGATATGCTAAGTGCCTCCTATAGCCAGTTGGAACATCTATATATCTCCCCCCCCCCCTCCCCCATTTGCTTTCTTCCTCTTCTCCAACAACATTATCATCACTCTCATGGCATTATTCTTCCCATCTCTCTCTTTGTAATTCGTCTCTTTCATCTTTTCTAATCGTCATTCTCCTTTATTTGCTCTCTTCCTTCTCTCCAACATCATTATTATCCCTTTCGTCCCATTATTGTTCCATCTCATTCTGTGTAATTCCTCTCTTGCAACCTTTTCTAATCAGTTTTCTTCTCTATCCCACATCTTTTCCATTCCATCGCTTTGTCTGCTTGTCAATTTACATTTAATAATATCTGTCCCTCTTTGTTCTCAGTTATGCTCCAGTTTTTGCTGCTGTTCCTCTTTCTTTGTATATATTATCTTCTAATTTTGTCATCCACTCTTTCCCAATTGGTCTCTTTACCCTTCTTGTAAATTCCTTTTCATAAGCTCTTCTCATCTACTATTAAATGTGTATAATATTCTTTCCTCTACAATTTATATCATATTCTTTCCTCTTAAATCTATATATTATCTTTTCCTCTTAAATTTGTTTAATACCCATTTCTTCTTAAATTTATCATATATATTTTCCCTTCAATCTCTCTCTCTCTCTCTCTCTCTCTCTCTCTCTCTCAGTAGGTAAGTGTATATTCCCTTTCAGACTAATTTCTTTCTATGCTCTATAAAAACTTTCCTTGTGGGCACTTCCTGACCCATAAGGTTACACTTTATCCTGTTTTCCAACCGGAGGGAGGGGAGAGAGCCTTCTACTTTGCTGTCCTATTCTTCTCTCTCTATCTTTCTCTCTCTCTCACACACACACACACACACACACACTAACACTCTCTCGCATACCATAATGGTAAACTATTACCCCTCTAAAGTATGGGTTCCCCTGACACTCCCAGCAATATGCTATAAGTGCCTCCTTCCATTTAGGGTAATGTGTCGGTGGGGGTCTGTTTGTACACCCACGATCATAAAACAAAAATAAAATACAAATGATAATAATAATCATAATAATAATAAGTATAATAATAATAATTATAATAATAGTAATAATAATAATAATAAATACAAATAAAACAGATAAATAAATATAAATATTAGATACATTAATAGAATAAAACAAAAATCGAAAATTCATAAATAAAACCCTTAGTACGCATAAACAGTTCCTTTACATTCAAGCTTGGTTAAGTTTTGTTAAGGGGGGGATGGGCGTATTTATCTGCTCATTTAATTTATGTTTACTATTGTTTTAGTTGCCTCCTTAGACCTTCATCAATCTTTAAAAAACACCTCTCAAGACCCAAGACAAATTTGTACATTTTTCGATAGAAAAATGACAGCCGAAGACGCCAGGATAAAATTGACACCTAAATAACACGAAAAGTCTAAATAGGCCTATTGATAAAGAAATGGGTCGAAAGGTCTTAAAATCTGAAACCTATGGGGACGAGGAGGGGAGGCAGAACATCGACCCATCTCCCTTTAAGAAGTATAATCACCTGTATTGAACACGGAAACCTGTGAAGTTAAAATACTCCTTTTCATAACTGAAGGAACCAGTTTTCCTCAATCCTTGACGAATAGAACTTTTAAGCTAGTTTCCATTAATTCTTGTGAACAATAATTAAATTCTGCTCCCTATTTTTGCAACTATTTTTGTTGTGTAATCTGACTTTTGAATATGTAAAAACTCGCCTGTGATAAAGTTCTCCAAGTCTTAACTCCTTCTGTACCAGCAACGTCATTCTAACTTGAATCTGGCTACTATTAGACGAGTGTATTAACTTTTAAAATGGCTTCCAGCAATTAACAGGCTTCGAAATATCTCACTTAACCCTTTTTACTCTCACAGATCCTTCTTAGACTGCACAGAATCGTCTAATTATAGCAGGAATAAGATTAAAAAGACGTCTCCGGTACAAAAGGGCTTAAGTTATTATGTATTTATTCTTGAGACAGTAATTAAACTCTGCTCATTATTTTTGCAACTTTTTTTATCAGGCTTTCAACTCTGTAAAGACTCGCTTGTGACAAAGTTTCTCCAAGTTTTAATGAAGGAAAGACACAACTACACTAATTGATGATGGGGGAGAGAAGTTAAGCAAGGAGGGATGGGGAGAGGGGGGGGGGGGGGTTTCTGGACCCTCTTCTCCCTTATGTTTAGCCTCATTTGTGTTGAGATCTTAAGACGTTCGCCCCATTAGATTGGCGATTTTAAGGCCTCTAGTATCATTTAGACGTCGATTCCTTCTTGGTGAGCAATAGCACTGAGCCTGTAGTTTAGGAGGAATCGGCCTTTGGCCAAAAAAGCACACATTTATTTATTTATGGGGATTTTTTTTTTTTTTTTTTTTTTTTTTTTAAAGCTTGATGGAGGTCTAGGAAGGAAACTAAAACTAAAATAATTAATACATATATAATCACATAACTAAAAATTTCCCCTTAAAGAAAATGTAGCATTATTGAAATTATGACCATATTTCTAACCTCCTGACTACTAGAGGCCTTTCCTAAGTTGAATACAAATTACTTGGGGATAGCAGAGACCATCCAATAGTTGTATTTGGTTCAACAAGGGAATTACAGATCGTTGATCAATCGACACTCAGTAAATAGGCGTTTGTTCGATTAGCCCCATTAGTTTTGAGATTTTAGGACATTCTCCCCATTATTTTCGCTATTATATTTGCCCTATTTCTTTTTCAATTTTAATATATTTCATGCCATGTAGGTGTCGATTTTTTAATGGTGAGCGATAGCGAGCCTACATTTTAGGAGGATCCCGCATTTTCTACCGCAAAATGCACAAATATATCTGGAAGGGGGGTCTTTGGACTATATATTTTAGCTTGATGGAGTCCTAGGCTAGACTCTAGGGAGGGAACTGAATACAAAGTGAACCCAAGTAATAAAATCGTTGAAGTTCACGCAGTTTATCGACATAGTTCGTGAGTGTGTCATAATTGTACAGCCAAGAGTAGCGACCCAGGCGTTCGAAGCAGTACCGAACCCAAACGAAACAATACAATGCTTTATTATAGCCCAGATGATTTAGAACTTGGCTTTAAGGGGGTGGTGCTTGTTTTTTGGCCTATGTATTTATATAATAATATATTTTTGAGTTCCCTTGCTAGACCTCCACCAAGCTTAAAAATACACCCCCTAGACCCCCTTTCAAGATAAATTTGTACATTTTTCGGTAGAAATATGTCCCGGCCAAAGGCCAATTACTTCTAAAATTACAGCCTCGCTATCGCTCACCAGGAAAATATCGACAACTAAATGACACAACAGGTCTTAATATTGACAAAGAAATGGGGCGAAAGGTCTCAAAATCACCAAATGAATGGATAGAAAATCAGAAAATCTTAAAACTAATATGATAAACAAGAGGGAGAAGGGGGACCCGGAAACCGACTACCTCCCCCTTAACCCCTTCAACACGATGACTCCTTTTTACCTTTGATGTTGGCTAAAGTTAGAAAACAATGTGCAGCTTAAAAAGGACCTATGTTATTGAGAGGGTTTACCTAGATCGTATTTAGCCCTTTGAGTCCGAGAGGTAGTTTGTAAGCTAAGCCATCATCAAAGGTAAAAAGGCGTCATCTTGCTGAAATAATTAGTTTGCGAAACAAAATTGTTATCAGCCCGATTCCTAAAGCGAGCAATGTATACCGTATATATTATTTCATTAAGGCTTTACCGTGCTAGTGTTTAAGATTATAGCCCTATGTCCGTTCTTGATAAAGGGGAGAGTGTGTGTGTGTGTGGCGAGGGAAGGTGGGTGGTATAGAGGGTGATAATCCTTCTCTCTCTCTCTCTCTCTCTCTCTCTCTCTCTCTCTCTCTCTCTCTCTCTCTCTCTCTCTCTCTCTCTCTCTCTCTCTCTCTCTCTCTCTCTCTCTCTCTCTCTCTCTCTCTCTCTCTCTCTCTCTCTCTCTCTCTCTCTCTCTCTCTCTCTTTACATAAACAAACTAGAGGGAAACTCGGTAGAAAGCATACCTCGGCATACGCTGCCTGGTTCTATAATATTAATATCATAGGCCTACATTTTTCTTCTGGATCGGTGTTCCAGGATAATTTTGGTTCTATGTGAATGAAGGAGACAAAGGGCAAACATGACTGTAACAGGTGTTTTCCCCATAGTTGGAAGAGTGACAAAGCCAAATTCAAGGTACGTTAGAGACAAAATGTCTGGACACACGGAGCGTGAAGCAGTTTATGTCATAGGATGAGGGAAAAACAGATTGAGTGAGAGAGTTCCAAAGTTTGCTTTATTTAGTAGAGGAAAGACTGGGAAAATCGATCCAATCTTGGGTTGGAGAGTTAGACAGAATAGGGGTGGTAGTGGGTTGCAAGGTGGGTGCCCCCCACTCTCCGTAAGGGACGAGTTATACACTGAGAAAGCTCTGAAGAACACTGATTATTGATTTTTGCAATAGCGGTAGAAGAGTGAGAGAGATGCAACATTGGGGCGTTTCGAGAGAGATTGTAGGGAATTAGTAAGAGGCCTCGAGTTAATGAGACAAAATGCTTTTGAATCTACCCTTTCAGGAAGTGTAGTATGGGTTGAACATCCCCACATATGCAAACAATACTCAATACATTGTTTAGGTTGATTTGTGTAGTGTTGAAGTATGAGGGATAGAAGTGAGGAAGTTTTTGACAGGACAGAACCCTGAGGAACACCGGAGTTGATAGGTTGAGGAAGTGATCCGGATCGCCTCCTAAATTGAATCACTTCTTCTCTGGTGCATATCCTATCAACCCACCAAATTTCGTGAAAATCGGTTCATAGCGTATATCCTACGTGCCCACCAAATGTCGTGAACATTTCCGGATCGCCTTCTAAATTGAATCACTTCTTCCTTGGCGCATATCCTATCAGCCCACCAAATTTCATGATAATCAGTTCTATATTTTGTGAGATACTTTGCTTACAGACATAACCATACCCTATTATTATATTAGCTTGGCTTATTACTACCATTATACAGTACCTTTGAAGGGTAAGTTATTATATACACTTTATTGTTTATTCAGGCCCCCTTTCTCCCTGATATTTAGTCGCATTAGTTTTTAGATTTTGAGATGCTCGGCCTAATAGTTTGGCGATTTTTAGACTTTTCTCCCCATTTCTTTGTCAATATTAAGTCCTTTTGTACCACTTAGGTGTCGATTTTTTCCTGGCGAGTGATAGCGAGCCTGTAATTTATGTAGGAATCGGCCTTTGGCTTGGACATTTGTCTCACAAACATGTCCATATCCATCTAGAAGGGAGATATTGTGTTTTTGTTCTCTTATTTAATTGATGGAGGTCTATGGAGTAACTAAACATATATTTAATTGATAACTAAATCGACCAACACATTTACCCTGCCCCCTTAAATACCCTCTTCAAACCTTCTTGAAACCAATATATATTTTTAGTGCACCTCTTTTGTTCATTAAAGGGAAGTGAGTTTCCGTGCTAGGGTTTAGGATTATGACCCTAAATCCCTTCTTGGTAAAGGGAAGTGTGTGTTGCGAGGGAAGGGAGGGAGGGAGGGAGGGCGACAGAGAGGGTCTTAATCCTTCTTTCTCTCTTTCTTTACATAAACAAACAACCACTTTCCATAGCCACTTTCCGCTACTAAAGAAGAAGAAAGTGATGAAGGTTAGTGGGATCTGCCTCAGGGTTTGGAGTACAAATGAGTACAAAGGAAATCTACCAACAACAGGTCTAGCGACCCCTCAAGGTTGCTTGCCCTCTAATACACTGATGCTCAAGTATCCAAACAGTGGTTTAGAGTGGGTAAGGGAATATTGTAAAGGAAAGTACTGCCCTGGATTTAATAGTCCGTGGCAGGATTAGGAGATGTCAGTAGGAGACAGATGGGGCAATAACATAACACAACTGTAAGTGATCTTTCGTGTATGTGGGGATGACAGAGTAACATCTTAATTATTTTGTAAATGCAATAATCCTTGATGAATCTGAGGGGAAACAAAAGTTATTCATTTACAAATGCTGTCAGTCGCAGATTTAAGGCAAGGTGTCTTAGGTGAAGTTTAAAGGTGGGGGTGCATGGGTTGAGGTAAACATGGAAAAATAATCGCCAACCTGCATATAATTATCTTGTAAAATGCAATGTCACTGAAATCATTATTAACAATGGTATAAAGGATTTTGCGGATCGTCTGTACCGGGCCTGTGACGTCATAGTGACGTCACAAAAATATCCTTATCCTAGACTGGATGGTGGACATACACTCATGTGACGTCACAGGCCCAGCATAAACGATCCACAAAATCCTTTATAACATTGTTAATAATAATTTCAGTGACATTGCATTTTGCAAGATAATTATGTACAACTTGGCAATTATCACTCCATGTGTATCTCAACCCATGCAACCCTACCTTTAATACTTTTGCACTCCAACACCTTAACCACTAGAGCACCGAGGAGTTTAAAAATAATGGCTTCATTTTAAATCAATTCCATCCACCACCACCTGCTCCGACTCGTTGTCACGTAGCTTGATGCCTTACACACATACACCTCACACAAAAACACTAGGAACTAAGTAGTAGAGTAGGATACTTGTCAATGGAATCAACGGTGCTGCAGTCTATAACATTTCGGGGAAGCCCATTCCACAAGTTGACAACTCGATTGAAGAAGAAAGTCTTAAAGTCGTGTGAGTTAAAAGATTTACCAATAATTTTGCAACCGTTTCCCCGCGTGTAATTAGATTGGTCGATAGTGAAATACTTACTCCAGTTCATATTGTTGATGCCTTTGATGATTTTGAACACATGAATTAAGTCACCTCTTAATCTGCGTTTGGTTAAAGGAAATATATTTAATTCTCTAAGACACTGCCTGTATGGTTAGTTCTTTAGGCTAGGTATAATTTTGGTAACTACGTTGAACTCGTTCTAGCTTTTCTATATTTTGTTGGTAATAAGGGCACCAGGATTGAACGCAGTATTCCAGAAGAGGACGGGCTAAGGAATTGTAAAGAGTTAGGATAGCTTCTTTGGATTTATATAGGCTCAAAATAATGACCTGCCTATAAAGTCAATTATTTTGTTTCTCTGCTTAACAACTGCATATTGTTGACTCAATGTTAGGTTATATTACTCGATATTGTTACTCCAAATCAGTTTATATGCCTACACTCTTAAGCTGAGTGCCATTCATTGAATACTTTGCTTTCTCATTTCGGTTTCCTATGTGGAATACTTCAAATTTATACGAATTGAAACATATTTGGATAGAGACAATGTATAACGGATGAAACAGAAGACAGTAGTAGTGACAGTGGTATGGTATAAGTTTTATTTATTATATTAGTGTGTGTGTGTGTGTGGTCTACGCGTTTACATGTGAGAAACCAGCCTCACAAATTTCAGTGGCTAAGGGCTCGAACCCGCACCGTACTTTAGCTCCGCCTATAAGCTTAGTTATAGTAGTTTACACCGCTCTAACCAACTCTACCATGTCGTCTAATTTCCGCACCATTTTCCCTTAGTCTTTCCTTCTTTCTCTTTTGTATTCCTACCATTATATTCTTCCTTCTTGCTTCCACAACTACCACCTATATTTTCATATTTCTCATTTCTCTCTCTCACTCTTCTTCCCTCTCCTCCTCCATCTCTCTCTCTCACTCACTTTCACTCTCTCTCTCTCTAATGTCTCTCCTCCTCCATCTCTCTCTCTCTCCTCCTACTCTCTCTCTATAATCAAACTTTCTTCCTTCCACTCTCTCTTGCTGTATTTCTCCTCCTCCTCCTCTATCCACTGTCTCTCACTCTTCTCCATCTATCCTTCCTCTCTCCCTCCACTAATCTTTACTCTCTCCCCCTACCCCTTCACCCTCCATCACTCCCCCTCTACCCCACCCCCTGTAATCCTTTTATCCACCCCTCTCCCCCTCCTTGTCTATTCACCCTTTCTCATTCTTCTCCCTTCCTCCACCAATCTTAACCCCTCCACCCCCTTCCCCCTCCTCATCCTCCCCCACCTTTCTCCATTCACGCTTTCTCTCTTCTCACTTCCTCCCCCAATCCCCACCCTCTCCCTCTCTCCCAACCCCTTTATCTTCCACCACTACCCTCTTTCCCTCTTTCTCATTCTTCTTTCTCTCCTCCTCCCACCCTCTTTCATTTTCCCCCTTCTCCTCTACTTATATATATTTCTGTATTCCTCCTCCTCCAACCCTACCCCCCCCCTACCCCTCTCTCCTTCCACCCCACTCCACCACTCCCCTCCTTCGCTCTCCCTCACCTTTCTCCATTCACGTTCTCTCACTCTTCTACCTCTCTCCCAACTCCACCCCCACTTCACCTCCATTCCACTCCACCACTACCCCCTCTCCACTTTAGTTAGTTAGTTAAAATAAGACTTTAGAGGCTATCAATCTATGAGGATTATTAAGCCCACCTGAAAGTCAGGAAGGACGGAACTGGAGTCCCCGAGACCCCCAAATACTGTATATACCCCCAGGTAGACTGGAAATACTGTATATACCCCCAGGTATACTGGAAATACTGTATATACCCCCAGGTAGACTGGAAATACTGTATATACCCCCAGGTAGACTGGAAATACTGTATATACCCCCAGGTATACTGGAAATACTGTATATACCCCCAGGTATACTGGAAATACTGTATATACCCCCAGGTATACTGGAAATACTGTATATACCCCCCAGGTATACTGGAAATACTGTATATACCCCCAGGTATACTGGAAATACTGTATATACCCCCAGGTATACTGGAAATACTGTATATACCCCCAGGTATACTGGAAATACTGTATATACCCCCAGGTATACTGGAAATACTGTATATACCCCCAGGTATACTGGAAATACTGTATATACCCCCAGGTATACTGGAAATACTGTATATACCCCCAGGTATACTGGAAATACTGTATATACCCCCAGGTATACTGGAAATACTGTATATACCCCCAGGTATACTGGAAATATAAACCCAGAGGTTGTCCTGCTCGGGAACCCCAGACGTCTTCCTTATTCGCGACGACGAGGACTGTCCCCGCCCCACCTTTCTCCATTCACGTGTTCCCACTTTTCTACCTCACTCCCAACTCCTCCCCCCTCTTCCCCTCTCTCCCTCCACCTCCACCCTACTCCACCTCAACCTTATCCACCACCATTCAACCTCCACCACTACCCCCTCCCACCTCAACCCTATCCACCACCATTCAGCCTCCACCACCCCACCTCAACCCACTCCACTACTCCAACACTCTCCCACCACCCCACTCATCCATCTTCCCGTGGACTGTTGTAAGTGATAAACCAACTAGCCAACCAAACAGGCGGTCACGGCCAGCCAGTAACAACACGGGGGGAGCAAAGGGTTGTAAAATACGGTGTAGAATTAGTGAGTTGGATATTTAACTTTATTGAAATTAAGGGTGGTAGGGATACTTTTGTGGTTGATATATTTATTAATTTATGCCATTCAGTATCGGTGACATCCTTTTCATTACATTGCGACAACTATTAAACGATTTTAATCAGGTTAGGAAGGATGTCTTCCCATTAAAATGCTATATACTAAAGTATCTCAATGAATCTATTTAACTACCATATACCTTTCCTAAGCTATATAAAATCGTCTAAATGTAGCTAAAATCCAATTAAAAATACGCCATCGGTACTGGAAGGGTTATACATTTTATAGTAACCTCGCTAGACCTCCATCAAGATAAAACAAAAAACACCCCCTAGACCCATCTTCAAGATAAAAACAAAAACAAATTTCGGCCGAGGGCCGGTTCTTCCTAGAATTACAATCTCGCTATCGCTCGTCAGGAAAATATCGACTCCTAAATGGCACGGAAGGTCTTTATATTGACAAAGAAATGGGACGAAAGGTCTTAACATCGTCAAACTAAAGGAACGAACGTCTTACAATCTCAAAGCTAATGAGACTAGACATGAGGGAGAAAAAGTAACTTCCTCTCCCTTACAGGGATGAAATATATGGTGTATAATTAGTGAGTTAGGAAGCTTAAGAGGTGAGGGGTCGTTTTTCTGGTATCCCTGCTCCCCCATGTCTAGCTCCATTAGTTTTCAGATTTTAAGATGTTCGGCCCATTAGTATGGCGATTTTAAGACCTTTACCTTACCTTTGGATACCTTTGGATGTGTTCGCCGCTCTTCTAGCGGCACCAAGGAGCGCGACGCCCCTCGTTATGGGTGGTGATTTGGTGCAGTAGACTGTTTGAAGCGACAGCTCGCTCCCTTGCGAGAATGGGCTCGTCTGGCACTTTTTGCAGTTCGACATCTAGGGCTCTCTTGAAGTTGTCTAACGAGATGTCCCTCATGTCTCTTACTCGCCGTGGGAGTTTGTTGAAGAGACGTGGGCCTCTGTGTGATAACCAGCCCTCTCGCAGAGAGCCCATAGTACCCCTGTTATTCATCCGGGGGATTTCGCATTCCCAGCCTCTCCTATCACTGAATTTCATGACTATCGGAGTATGTATCTGCGATTTTCCACGTGTATATTATTAGGTAACGTTCTCTTCTACGTTCCAGTGAGTACAGATTCAGTGCTCTTAAACGTTCCCAATAGTGTAGATGTTTTATCGAACTTATATGCGAAGTGAAATTTCTTTGTACACTCTCTACGTCATTTATTTCACCTGCTTTGTATGGGGATGTTAATACGCTACAGTATTCAAGCCGCGGTAGCACTAGAGATTTGAAGAGCGTTATCATAGGCAATTCACCGCGTGTTTTAAAAGTTCACAGAATCCAACCCGTTAGACGTTTCGCAGCCGCCACTTTGACCTGGTTATGTACTTTGAAACCCATATTTTCAGACATTAATACCCCAAGGTCTTTCACACTGTCTTTCCGTTCTATTATGTGGTTAGATTCTGTTAAGTAATTTGTAATTTCTTTAACACCATTATTATCTCCGTACCGTATTAATTGGAATTTTTCTTCATTGAATTGCATGTTGTTTTCCCTGGTCCACTGGAACACACATTCATGTCTTCCTGCAGTCGGCCCGTGTCCTCTTGTGTGTTTACTATCTTGCTTAATTTTGTGTCATCAGCAAAAGACGACACCGTACTGTGTCTGGTGTTGGTATCTATGTCGCAAATTAGTATGAGGAACAGAAGGGGCGCTAGCACTGTTCCTTGGGGCACTGAGCTTTTGACATCCGAAGGCTCAGAAGTGACTTGGTTTACTGCTACCGATTGTTTTCGGTTTACGAGGAAATTGTATATCCACCGTCCGATTTTCCCAGTTATACCTTTTGCTTTCAGTTTGTGGGCTATTATACCATGGTCACATTTATCAAATGCCTTAGCAAAATCGGTGTAAATGACATCCACGTTTTTCTTTTCTTCTAGCGCTTTAAGAATTTTGTCATAGTGTTCCAAAAGTTGTGAGAGACATGATCTTCCCGCTCTGAACCCATGTTGACCGGTGTTGTGTAGTTCATTTGTCTCCATGAATGTTGAAATTTTGCTTCGCAGGACTCGCTCGAAAACTTTAATGATGTGAGAGGTTAGAGCTACCGGGCGGTAATTTTTTGGTAGTGCTTTACTCCCTCCTTTATGCAGTGGGGCAATTATTGCGTTTTTCAAGCTATCTGGTATGTCACCAGTGTCTAGACTCCTTCTCCACATTATAGCCAGGGGTTTTGAGAGGTTTTCCTTACATTTTTTCATTAGGATCGAATTCCATGAGTCCGGGCCTGGTGCCGAGTGGGATGGCATGTTGGAAATGGCCTCTTCTATGTCTTTTGGACCGAAATAAATATCCAGCATCTGAGGGGTTTTCGTGGGGGAGGTTTCCATGAAAAATATATTTTGGTCTCTGATGACTTTTGTTTCATCAGGCTCACTGAATGCCATTTCATACTGCCTGCTTAAGAGTTCGCTCATTTCCATTTTGTCCCCTGTGAAAGAGCCGTCCCCTTTGCTCAGTGGGCCGATGTTTGATGTTGTTTTAGCATTTTGTTTGGCGTATGAAAAGAAGTATTTGGAATTTTCCTTTATACCTGCAATAGCTTTCCTCTCCTCTTCCATATGTTGTAGTTCATATGATATTCTTAGCCTTTGTTCAATTTCCACAATTTCTCTATCTATTTCGACCTTTTGCCTATCCCATTTCTTTGTCAATATTAAGACCTTTCGTAAAATTTAGGTGTCGATATTTTTCCTGGCAAACAATAGTGAGCCTGTATTATAGTGGTGACCAGCCTGTATTATAGTGGTGACCGGCCGATTTTTTCTATCGAAAAAGTACACATACTGTATATAAATGTATTTAAGCTTGATGGAGGTCTAGGGAGCAAACTAAAAAATATATAAAATGATTAATAAATAAGCAAATAAATATGCCTATCTCTCCATTAAGGGCTCGATATAAAGCGGTTATGAATATTTACCCATTCAGTACCGGTGACGTCCTTTTTATTATATTATGGACACTACTAGACTATTTTATTCAGCTTAGAAAGGACGTCTACCCGTCAAAAGGCTACAGACTGTCTCAATTCATCCTTTTAGCTTACGTATACCGTATAATATATTAGGGGAATGTAGTGTGTGAGAGAGAGAGAGAGAGAGAGAGAGAGAGAGAGAGAGAGAGAGAGAGAGAGAGAGAGAGAGAGAGAGAGAGAAGTGGACTTAACTCACCAGTCTCAAGATATTAGTGTTGCAGGACCTACATTACCTTGTAACCCTATACTCTCTCCTGCGTTCTCTCTCTCTCTCTCTCTCTCTCTCTCTCTCTCTCTCTCTCTCTCCTGCGTTCTCTCTCTCTCTCTCTCTCTCTCTCTCTCTCTCTCTCTCTCTCTCTCTCTCTCTCTCCTGCTTAACAAACCTTTTAGACTTTTTTCATGACATCCTAAATCTATATGACGAAAGTAAAGCTGTAGATATTATATACCTAGACTTCCAGAAAGTCTTTGATAAAGTTCCACACAGACGGTTACTGATGAAATTAAAAGCACATGGAATACAAGGCGGCGTTCTACAGTGCATAGGAAATTACTTAGTGAAAGGAAACAAAAATAGTTATTAATTTACATTAACGACATAGATGAGGGTCTCACCGGTACATTCTCAAAGTTTGCAGATGACACAAAAATCGCAAATACCGTATGTTGAAGATATGTAAAACAATCTAAACAAGCTTTCACAATGGGCTAAAATCTGGCAAATGTGCTTCAATGAAGATAAGTGTAAAGTACTTCATATCGAATACCAAAATGAAAAAGCAGACTACTCGATGAATGGCACCCAACTAAAGAGTGTAGACAGAGAAACTGATTTAGGGGTAACAATATCCAGTAACTTAAAACCAAGTCAACATTGTGCTGAAGTTGTTAAGAAGGCAAACAAAATTATAGGTTTCATAGGTAGATCATTTGAACATAACTCAAAATACATTATCCTCACCCTTTACAATTCATTAGTCTTCCCACTTTTGGAATACTGTGTTCAGTTCTGGTGCCCATACTATCAAAAAGATAAAGACAAATTGGAATGAGTTCAACGTAGAGTGACCAAGATGATACCCTGTCTTCGGAACAAACCATACGAAGAACGAAGAACGTCTTAAAGAACTAAATTTATATCCATTAACCAAGCCCAGATTGAGAGGTGACCTTCAAGTTTTCAACATCATTAATTAAAACTTGAGCTGCGGTGACAGGCGAGAAATCCTCCGGTACCCGTCATATGATGGGCGGCATTTTGAGCTCATTAGGGGCTCTGAGAGACAGTCCGCGCATTGGGAGGACGATAGGCGAGCTCTGACCGCTCCGCACCAAAATTGTGCCACGTCTGGGACCACCGCCGCCTCCCTACACACACCCGGCCTCGCTAGATAAGGAAAACACTGAGGAAATTACCTTATTTAGGGTATTTTCACCTCCGTTGCGCGATCGCTACAGGATAACCCGTGGTCGTACCAGGATGATTTAGGTGTCTATTATCGCCCTTTCACGGATACATAATTGTATTACGCTCTGGCTCTTGTTTATGCATGAAAAAGAGCATGGAATGAAGCTCGTTATCGGTAAATATACCCGCTTGGCAGCTAGGTCATTTCAACAAACGGCCCCGTCCTTAAGGGGTTAAAGGCATCGACAACATGAAATGTAATAAATATTTTACGATGGACCGATCAAACTACAGGCGGGGAAATGGCTGCAAAATCATTGGTAAATCATTCAACTCTAACGAATCCAATAATTTCTTCTTCAATAGAGTCGTCAACTTGTGGAATGGGCTTCCCCGAGATGTCATAGACTGCAACTCCGTTGATTCCTTCAAAGTTCGCCTAGACAAGCACCTTGCCTTGAACCCAAAGTTGACTGCACTTGTAATTGAATAAATAATTTCTTTAGCTGTGTTCGTTCAATAACCTAAGAGATCTTAATATAATTTCCCCTGCCATGAACTAAGCCCCAGGGCAGCACTTCCTTCTCACATCTTTCCCATATTCTCTCCGAAATACTGTTGCAACACTTGGAACAGCTGTGTTTTGGAGGGCAAGTAACCTCAAGGAATCGCATGACCTGTTGTTGCTAGTTTCCTTTGTAATCCTTTGTACTCTCTCTCTCTCTCTCTCTCTCTCTCTCTCTCTCTCTCTCTCTCTCTCTCTCTCTCTCTCTCTCTCTCTCTCTCTCTCTCTCTCTAAAAGTAGTTGCATATTTGTTCATCAAATTCATAAGAGTAACAGTAAAATTTGATATGAAAACTGTTTAGATAATTATAAGATGTTGTTTTTATTTTCTACAATTTAGCCATATTCTTGTAGGCACTCTCTCTCTCTCTCTCTCTCTCTCTCTCTCTCTCTCACTTGGACGTAATATGAATCTGATGTTTCTCTCTCTCTCTCCCCCCTCTTAGGTGAGTACCCCCGGCCCCTAAGGCAAGAGGAGGAAACAAGAGGACAAGGAAGAGTAAGTAAAAGTAGGAGGAAGAGGAGGAGGAGGAAGAGGAGGAGGCGGAAGAGGAGGAGGAGGAGTAGGGAGATTAATCACGATTAAGAAGGAAGGAGGAGGAATTAGAAGAAAAGTAGGAGAAAGAGGGGGTTCAGCAATGAGGAGAAATAAATTGTGAAGAAAGAATGAGGAGGAGACGAAAGGGAAGGAGGAGTAGAAGAAAAAGGAAGAAGAGAAGGTGGAAGGAGGACGAGAAAGAGTTTGAGGAAGAAGAAGAAGAAGGGGAAGCCGCAGTACGAAAAGCAGGGAGTGCGGAAGGAAGGAGAGGAGGGCAAGATGATGAGGAGAATGAAAGAA